>OX493400.1:1200000-1776206 GCA_950371165.1 Lacanobia oleracea
CGCACAGCAAAGGAGTGGAACTCTCTGCCTGCGTCTGTTTCCAAACACTTACAACCCTAACCTCTTCAAAGTTAGAGTGAACAGGCTTCTTCTGGGTAAGGTCACTCCATCGTAGACTTTGTCTCTGTCATCTCCGATATAGACTAGAGTCGAGCGCTATTCGCTGTGAGACAAGTGCCTAAAGAAAGCAAAGCACGCACCTCCTAACTCCAGGCGGGTCGACGACGGGCAGCAGCGCGTCCCTGCAGTGGTCCAGCTCGCGCGCCTCGTCGGGCCGGCCGCGCGCCGCCACCAGCGCGCCCAGCAGCGCCGGCAGCACGCGCGGCAGGTGGCGCGCCAGGGCGCCGCCCGCCGCCGCCGCCAGCGCCGACAGCGCGCGCGTGTCCACGGCGCCGCCGCCGCCCGTCAGCACCGGCACCAGGTACGGCAGCACGGCGCGCGACTTGATCGCCATTATCTGTGCCACCAAACATACTTATGTCAGGGATTAGCATTTACTAACACGGTTTACCAAACATATAATAATTTAATTAAAGAACGAGGGCTATCGCATTTGAATTCGCCATTAGAGGCGCTAGTGTAGCGTGAGGTTTTAAATGTCAAATTTCACTGTTGGTTGGCTATTGACGCGAGTTTATTTACTTATTTGTTTTGATTTTGATTTTTTATTTTCCTTCTAACTTTGTTCACATGCGCGTAATAATAACTTTGATGCTAACATTACTCGACGTGATGCCAACTGGTGACTACAAAAACGGTAACCCTCATTTTTATACTCAAGTCTAACAGTGGTATAGTAGTCACATTTCGATTCAAAATTCTAAATATATAATCGTGAAAGAAAGTGACCGTGAAGTAAAAAACTTATGTAAAGTGAACCAACGAATTTCTAGTTTCCAATGAAACAACGAATAGACACTCGAATATTTTTTCAAGAACAACACAAACCTGCTTGAGTCCATCGAGCGTGGCGTCAGCGATCTCGGGGTCAGGGTCCTTGAGTCCGTCCAGCATCTGCGGCAGGATGTCGTCCAGCGCCTTGTTGCCGATGGTGGCGTGCAGGCTGTCGAACGTGCGCGCCGCCGCCATGCGCACCTCGGGCAGCGGGTCGCACAGCGCCGTGCGGACCGTGGGCACCTGGGGGTGCGGACGAGATAATTATGTTATTGGACTGATTAACCACTGAGAAACTTGTGGTTAGATAATAACAGCCGGACGGGTCGATCTTCAAGGTTAGGCAACGCTTGCCAAGGCTGGTCTGTGGATGGGTGACCATCTTAACATACCGAGTTTCCTCCGTGCCTCCGAAAGCACGTTAAGCTGTTGGTCCCGGCTGTCATTTGTAGATCTTTGGCAGTCATTATTACGGATAGTCAGATGCCAGTGATTCTGACTCCAGTCTTGCCATGAAATACCGTGTTACCCAGTTACTGGGTTGTGGAGGTCTGGTAGGCAGCCGCTCCACGTAAAATACTAGTATTCAGCTAAATCCGGCTTGACTGGAAGCCGACACCAATATAGTTAGGAAAAGGCTAGGCAGATGATGATGGAATGATTAACCACTCAGGATCCGTAAGTCCCTTTCGGGACAAGTCGACGCTCGCGCGATTTTAGGTGATTCAATCAAAACTCGGGCGAGAGGGCTGATGACGTCACGTCACTGGTAAAAATTGTACTATCGTAGTGACGTCACGCGAGTTTTTAACGTACTGTATCCTCGTAATTTTTTTTTTACGTGAAAAAAGAAATAATCGTGTGTAATATTTTTTGGAAATCTAACCAACTAATTCGTTTATTTCAGTAAAATACCCTGTTACTTCATTTTAAAGATTTGAAAATAACTGGAATATTGTTTAAAAAAGAAATTAGCATTATGAAAAACAAATTAATGCGAGTATATCCAAAAGTGATAACAACAATATTTGACACAGTATTGTTTTGGCTAGCAAGGTTGTTGACTCAGCGATTATTGTACAGATTCTCGTGTCAGCTAATGGCTTGACAGCCGCGAGCCTGGAGCCTTAGGACGATCTCGTTAGGCAGCTAGATCAGATTTGATTCTGAAAGCGATACTTTTGGATACGGCTCTTATTGTTACGAGGTTCTTCTGTGGAGCCCTGAGTGCTCCTAGTGGACTGCAGCACAGTACTCACCAGTCCATCCGCGAAGCTGAGCACGGCGTCGCGCGAGGTGGAGGCGAGGATCTCGCCGAGCCCGATGCAGACCCCCTGGCGCTGGTCCGACCGCTCCGAGCGGAGGCCGCGCTCCAAGATTGGCACGATCTCTGCAGCACAGTACTCACCAGTCCATCCGCGAAGCTGAGCACGGCGTCGCGCGAGGTGGAGGCGAGGATCTCGCCGAGCCCGATGCAGACCCCCTGGCGCTGGTCCGACCGCTCCGAGCGGAGGCCGCGCTCCAAGATTGGCACGATCTCTGCAGCACAGTACTCACCAGTCCATCCGCGAAGCTGAGCACGGCGTCGCGCGAGGTGGAGGCGAGGATCTCGCCGAGCCCGATGCAGACCCCCTGGCGCTGGTCCGACCGCTCCGAGCGGAGGCCGCGCTCCAAGATTGGCACGATCTCTGCAGCACAGTACTCACCAGTCCATCCGCGAAGCTGAGCACGGCGTCGCGCGAGGTGGAGGCGAGGATCTCGCCGAGCCCGATGCAGACCCCCTGGCGCTGGTCCGACCGCTCCGAGCGGAGGCCGCGCTCCAAGATTGGCACGATCTCTGGCAGCACGCGCTCGCCCAGCTAAACACAACATTCAACTATGGCTTCAAAGTTACACATTATTAATGGAAGGGGTGCAAGATGCCCTAGGTATCTTCTGCGACCTGTCGAAGTCGTTTGATTGTGTTAGCCACGGGATATAATAACTTAGTAAAATAATAAATAAGATTTGTACCATAAATAGCAGCTAGTTAAAATGTACGGTAGCTGTGTCACCGGGATTAAATGTGAAAAGGGATATACACTTCTGGACACATCTATTGGCCCACCTTAAGAGTTTAGGTTTCGATGGCCCCTACCGAAATATTTTTTTTTATTTGTAATGGGTTTGCTCTTGACTCTAGTCTATGTCAGAGATGACAAATGATTGCTAGATTAAACAAAAACTGTTGATGCAGTTTTAAACCTGATACATTTTACCATCTTTTTCGATCGTATTGTTTTAAATTTGAATTCAGAATACCATACGACATGGAGCTACGCCTAACAAGTCGGATATGCGCCTTGTTAAAGGCAATTGATTTTTTAATAAAAAACATGTTTTATCAAATAAAGGTTTAATTTAATAACGCGTGTTGCCTCCATGGGCATCTACCACAGCTCTCATACGATTAGGCATAGAGTTTATCAACCGCTCTATGAAATTTTGAGGGATCATCTCCCATTCCTCTTCTATGGCAGTTTTCAACTCCTGCATCGTCTGGGCAACTGGCTGACGAGCCCTAACACGTCTTTTTAGCTCGTCCCACATGTGCTCAATGGGGTTCATGTCTGGGCTTCTGGCTGGCCAGTCCATAACTGTGATGATCACATCCCGAAGATATTCCCTGACGATGCCGGCCGCATGGGCTCTTGCATTATCATGCATAAAAAGGAAATTTGGGCCCACATAGTCCGCGTATGGTATCACGTGAGGTTCTAAGCACTCATGAATGTACCTTTCAGCATTTAATGTTGGCAGCCGTGGTCCTGTAACAACCTCAAGTTGAGTTTTGCCGCTCGCGGATATACCGCCCCAGACAGTCCATGAGCCACCGCCATAAGCAACCCTCTCTTCAAAGCAGCATTGTGCGAAACGCTCTCCCTTACGTCGGTAGACCTTCTTCCTTCCATCATTGCCATGTAACACAATTTTAGACTCATCAGAAAAGAGTACACGGCTCCAATCTTGCTGTGTCCAATTTAAATGACTGCGTGCGAAATGAAGGCGCGCTGTTCGGTGGGCTCGCGTTAGTTTGGGCCCATTAGCTGGCTTGTGTGGTACCATATCGCGTTCTTTTAACCTTCTCCGAACAGTTCGAGCGTTCACAGATACTCCGTGGAAGTCGCGAAGTTGGTTTTGTATCTCAATGGAGGTAAGGTGACGATTTCTCAAGCTGGTCGTCACGATGAATCGATCCTGCCTTTCAGTTGTGACCCGAGATCGTGGCCTTCCTTGGCGACGAACAAAGCCGCCAGTCCCTAGGTACCTCCGATAAACATTTCGGACCGCAGATCGACTTAAATTAAGTTGAGCACTCACGTTTCTTTGGCTGTGTCCGGCCTGAATAAGTGCCACAACTTGGGCGGCGACTCCAGGTGAAGTATCCATAGATTATTGATAGAACCTCACCTTAATGTTAAGAATAAGTAATGTTTGTTGCAAAACCAAAGATATCAATCACTTTTTCAAGAATTAAATCCAAGTAAACCAATAAAACCAAGTTTTCTTAGTATTCGATTGTTTGATATCAACAAACAGGCTCCAAATTGTCTTTTGTTTCTTTAAATTCTGTGTTCGAAATTCAAAAAAAGACTATTGAATGAAATTGTGAATGAGGTTCAAAACTGCATAAAAACTTTTTGCTCGACCTAATATAAAATTTTAGCTAGGACCAAACGAAACTGAAAATACAAGGTGGGCCAATAGATGTGTCCAGAAGTGTATATCTTTAGGATACTAACGACAGTTCAAAAGTGCTTGTAAATGATCTTTTTGATAGAAATGTTTTTAGTTTTGAAAGATGTAACATAACACAACATGTTATATAACAGTAACAAGAATCTATGCTTGAATTCAAAATCTCAAATAATTATATATAATCAATCAAATAGTTTGATCTGTTTATTTTATTGTTTTTTTTTTCTTGTGTGACTACTAAATTAAAAAAAAACCGGCCAAATGCGAGTCGGACTCGCACACGAAGGGTTCCGTACCATAAACCTTAATTTTTATTATTTGTTGTTATAGCGACAATAGAAATACAATCTGTGACAATTTCATCTGTCTACCTATTACAGTTCTTGAGATACAGCCCGCTGACAGACGGACAGACGGACGGACAGCGGAAGCTTAGTAATAGGGTTCCGTTAGTTACCCTTCGGGTACGGAACCCTAAAAAGGACATAAATAAATTCTGACTGTTGACATTTGAGTTTGTGGTCGAAAAGTTAATGATGAATTTTCTGAAATCGTAGATCAAAATGTACGTTACCTTGCGCACGAGGTCGCCGAGTGTCCTGGCAGCTACCTGGCGCTTGTCGTAGCTGGTGGAGGCGAGGCAGCCCAACAGCAGCCCGAAGAGCGTCGGCAGGATCTCGCGGAGAGTCTTCGGCGTGTTGGTGACCACCACCTGAGGACCACACGACGTGACAGGGCTACTTTTGAAAGGTAGATCATCAAAATAGGTGCATAGATTTCACTCTTTGTGACTGTCTTATGGCGAGCTAACACCCGAATCATACATCATGTTTCTGGCATTATACGATAAAATCTTTAAGTATGCGCAAAATCTGTTCAGTAACTTAACAAAATTGAATATCTGGAGAAAATAAACTAAATTGTAGTATGGATCAGATCATGCGATTTTTTAGATACATCCATGATAAAAATGTATGCCTTCTGATTTAGTTAGTCCCTGAATGTACAAAAGTATGAAGGAAAAGTAGTAATTCGTACCTTCCACACATGCAACGCTGCCTGTCGCACCATCAAAGCCACATCACTCCTGCCCATATACAGTCCAGCTAGCACCCTGTTCCTCCTCTCTGGGCCCAGCGCGTTGATAATAGCCTTGTGCGAGTGCTCCGTGCCGAAGTTATCGTCTTCCGAAGCTGTCTCTGTGCTCATCTTACCCGATACACCAGAAATACGGTAGAGCAGGTCCCCGAGTAGCTGCACTGAGCTGTATCTGATGCGCCAGTTGTCATCGAAGAGACCTTTCTCTAACTCTGGCAGGAGTAAGGTAATGGCTGATTCTGCGTAGAGGTTGACAATCCTCTGTCCGGCTTTGAGGGCAGTTTCCCTGACGTATTCGTTCTCGTCGGCCAGCGCCTTGAGGATGGGGTTGATGATCTGCCCGATGTAGGGCAGGAACTCGTCGGTGAAGGCGCCGGGCATGTAGATGAACATCATGATGTAGCCGTCCTTCACGTGCGGCGCGATGTCCGTGCGCTCGGCCGTCGCGATTATGTCTGCGGGAGGTTCACACTCATTAGCTACGATATTAACATTAATTATATCCTTCTTCCTTCAATCATTGAACTGTGAAAGTTTATAAAAATAGCAAATTTTTTTTTAGAGATGTAATGATGGGAAGGTGTACGTTATTATTGCTATAACGATTAGAACTTGCAACAGTTACAAAAAGGGGTCGGCCGAGCACTGGAGATATTGAGGTTGTGGATCATGATAAAGATGTCAGCTCAGCTACGGGCCTTCCTATATGTAGGCGTATTTGTTGACTATGTTGTTTATCGGGGCGTTATGGGTTACATAAAAGGCACAGCTATCGCTCTTTAGTGTTAAGAGCTCTAAAGCATTTCTTACCGGTGCATACTTAAATATTGTTTTGGTTTACTGACCCGGCATGATCTTGTGCAGCTTGTGCACGCCCAGGCCGGCCACGACCTCGGACAGGCCCTGCGCGGCGCCCGAGCGGTCCACGGAGCTGGACTCCGACGTCAGCGTGTGCATGAGCCACGGCAGCAGCTCCTCGAAGCTGCTCTCGCCCATGCCCTTGACCATAGCGCCCAGCGCGCGCGCCGACACTGAACGCACCTGCGACCACACAACGAATGTTTACTGCACTTGGAATCGCTTCATGATAAATATTACACAGATATGTTTCTATAGGTTGCATTAAGACGCAGACCCACCACTGAAAACGTGTGTGATAGTGTCCACTGCAACCCACGGACACGCTACGCATCAATTGACTTGACTTCATTGGTCACTTGGCACTCACATAGCTCAACGCTGTCACCGCCATACCCGCTATGCATGCGGTACACTGTACACACTACACACGAATGTGATCCGCGGCGGGCCACGCTGCAGTTGTACATAGTTGTGGGTGTGTAGCGTGTACTGCAGTAGAACTAAGACCTAAGTTGTCAAACAAATGAAGCACGCAACTAAAATGCGCCGCGGTAGGTTTGCGCCTTTATTCCTCTACCACTCCCCCTTGAATATAAGAGACCTAACACCACTATAATAACCTGTCACAAACCTCAGGCACAGGATCCAGCAGCGAGCTCTTGAGCCCCGGTATAATATTGGGCAGGTAGGGCATGAGGTCCTTCTGGTCGGTGAGCGAGTACATGTTGCCGATGATCTGCGCGGCCATCTTGCGCGTCTCGGTGCTGCGGTCCAGGAACGCGCGCTGCACCACGGGCATGATGAGCGCGAGGGACGGCGCGTCGATGAAGTGCACGAACTTCGTGTCCAGGAGGGTTTGCAGACACGCCGAGGTCTTGTTCGAGGGGTCCTGTAGCGCTTCGAGGAGGACTGGTACGATTGCTGGGGGCGACAAATGAATATTCGAAATGTAAAGTTATAGTAAATAGTGGTGCTGCAAATAATAAATGTGATATCTTTTCTCCTTCTCTGTCCATCTTAAGGTTGTTTATGAAGGTCGCATATTATTACAGCCAATTAACTCGTTAAGCTTCTAATTAAATTTTTATGGTGAACAATAGAGAGTAGCTCTCTATTTATGTATTATGAAACACCAGTAGCACGTACATTACAAGACAGAAATTATTGCAACTTACAAAGTTTTCTAATTTATCGAGATTTCTATTTTAGTCCGGCCAATTTAAACCAAAAAATGAGAGTGAAGTTACATAAAGTCCCAACAAGCTGAAAATCAGTGAAATTGTTCAAAACATAATTATAAACAATGTTTAAAAGTTCCCCATCATTCCCGTGTATGGAAAAAATTGTATTCAAGGTCAAAGGTCAAAAACGCGACTTTCAACAAAACGGTAAGTTTTCTCATAAAAGTACATCAGACAAAAATTGGAGATCATAAAATTATCTATAAAAAATGTATCAATACTTTTTTTCTTACGAGCCACCGTTTCTGAGATATAACGATTCAAAAAGTTATAAAAGTTGTTATCGTCATAATATGCATGAGTACGCCACGTATATTGGTTGGGACTTTATGTAACTTCGAATGTCTAAATTGATTGGACTATTTTAATATCTTGCCATTCTTTTATAGTTCAAAACTATACTCAAAAAAAAAACCAAAAACAATCAATTGGGCCTATCAATTGGCATATTATTTCAACTCACACCCAACAGCCCCTGTGGCCTAATGGATAAGGCATCGGCCTCCTAAGCCGGGGATTGTGGGTTCGAGTCCCACCAGGGGTACGAAACCACTTTTTGCTACCTGAATATTTTTTAACAAACTTTTTCACATCTTACAATATTTTTGCAACATAAAACATATTAGAAACTTGTAAATCTAATTAATTTTCACTTGTCATCTTGCTCACATCCTAGGGGATCATACACATACACGTTTACCTATTGGATAAAATTGAAAGAACATTATTTACTTTTGCTTCGATTACATTGATAAATCAGAGGCATTAGACAAATAAAATTGTCATACTGACAGCAAATGCGATTGTCGACATGCCATAATAAGGGCTGTGTTCCGAAATATAAAACAGTACAGTACAGAGGTAATATGGCGTCGTATTCATGACGTCATGAATACAACGCCATATTGTACTGGTGAGCCACCACCGTGTACAAGTTCTACACATATAATGTCACTTGTCTCGAGCCTCAGGTCATTCACGCAAGCTGGTTGTGAATACAACGCACGGGCCAAACATTTAGTAGTATCGAACTTACCTTGAATCTCAGGGTTCCTGATGACGGAGCCGATGACCCCCAGCGCCTCCGCGCCGGCCTCCTGCACGCGCATGTGCGAGTCGCTCAGCACCTCGATGAGCTTGGGCACGATGGACGGCAGGCACGACGACAGCTGCTTGGGCGCGCAGTACGCCATCGCGCCCAGCAGCTCGATGGAACCTGGGCGGCCGGACGAATATGATGGCATTGGCAGCGATGTTGTGGGATACATTTCATGGTGATAGTTAATAGAATATGTCCGACTTTTCGGTGTTTACAGTTCTTATTTACATCATGATGGAGTAATTAGATACACACAAGCCAAATTTGCCCAACCCTTCAGGGACCTAACCTAACAGCCAGGATGTTTTGTGTAAAACTGAATTTATTTGAAGACAAAATCTATAGTACATGTTTCTTTTTTTTTAATAATTTATAGACTCGCGTTTGTTCACAATCTTACTTTATGGAAAGCGGTGGTGTGGTCGTAAATGGAACTCGCTTGTCTTAAAATAACGTCATTCTAAAAGACGTCCAGGTTGTAGCAATCAGAAAACACAAGACTCCGGTACCTACCGAATTAAAATAACACGAGCATTCTTTTTTAATGGGTAAAGATCAAATGACTTCTCCCACTCCGGGCGGAACCGGAGGGAGTGTCAGACTCAACTGACTAAAATGAGGCGAGGCGCGCGTGCGTGGGACACAAAAAGCAACGCGCAAATCTGGGCCTAGTCCTTTCTTTATCGGACGACGAGCCACCCATGACTCGAAGGAATGGGACACAGAATAGGAATAAGAATATACTAACCAGCCTTAGTCCTCCAGTTGTCGTCCTGCAAGGCCTGCAGCAGCGACGGCAGCACCAGCTTGACGCCGTGCGCGCTGAGCTTGCTCATGATGAGCTTGGCGGTGTCGTCGGCGGCGGCGCGCACGTACTGCGACGTGTCGCCGAAGCAGAGCAGCAGGTGCGGCAGCACGTGCACGATGTACGGCTCGAACAGCCGGCCCAGCTTGTAGCAGAGCATCTCGAAGCCGAATAGAGCGCCTGGAAAAGGATATTATTATAAAAAAAAAATATCTATATCAATAAGACATAAGACACCAGACCAAACATCAAAGAGGAGGCAAGCAGATAGAATACAAATTAGAAGTTGGTATTTTGTGTCTTCTGTGACACTTCATTTCGTCGCAATACTTCAGTAATAACCCTTTGTCAATTTCAAGAAAGAGGTCAACCGTTGAACAGCCGACTCGGCTGGGCAGAGTTCGGGAAGTTGCATACCACAGTGTCTCAAGACGAAAGTCTATGATCAGTGCCAGTTACCAGTAATAACATATGGAACTGAGACGTGGTCGCTCACAATGGGCCTCATCAGAAGGCTCAAAGTCACTCAAAGGGCAATGCTTGGAGTTTCCTTGCGTGATTGAATCAGGAATGATGATATCCGCAAGACAACCAAGGTTACCGACATAGCCCGATAGATCGCCATACTAAAGTAGCAGTGGATAGGGCATGTGCCCTGCCCACATTGCTCGCTGTACAGATGGTCGATGGGGCCTAAAGTTCTGGAAAGGCGACCGCGTACCGGAAGACGTAACGTTGGCGCGGCCGAGACACAAGGTGGAACGATGACCTGGTGAAGGTCGCGGGTAGCCGACGGATGCGAGACGCACAGGACCGGTTGTTGTGGCGACGCTTGGGGGAGGCCTATGTCCAGCAGTGGACGTGTTTCAGCTGATATTATGGTGATGATGATGAAACCTTTGTAGCATAGTGTACTCCTGATAGGTTTTGTTAAGACGCCTAAATAAAGAAAAATCTTACCTTCACGATACTTGAAGTTCTTCTTCTCCTGTATAGCCTCAGTGAGCTTGCCCATCACGTCAAGCTGTTTCAGTGATAAGATACCGAGACCCTTGATGATACCGGCAATACCGTACGCTGCACCCTGGAAAAGATGATACATAAAATTAATATATTTACGAGTGAAATTTTTTGAAGTCAGTTCGTAGTATTATGATGAGGCAAATTCAACCTTGAGTTAGGTGTATTAAGGTTTATTTGAATTGTATCATGAATGTAGGTTCTTTACTCACTTTCCTGTCTCCATACTTCTCGGCGGTGAGCAGCTGCTTCATGAGCTTGTTCATGATGGCGGGGATCTCGTCCTCCAGCGCGGGGGAGCTCACCAGGTGCGGCAGGCAGTTGCTCACGGCTTCTTGTACCTGGAGCCACAACGAGATTATTGTATTGAGACGATGGAAGATATACAAAACTTCTTTTAGGATTATGGCACTGGAGCGGGGCTGCCGAGTCATCGTACACACTAATCAGTGTCACTGGTACACTGTTGAGCCTGTGGTTGACTATGTCACACGAGCGACGCGTTGGGCTCGAGCGTGCCTCGAGAGACGTGGGGAGGGTGCGCTGCGGCGCCGGACTGGCGACGTGCTGCAGCACACTGTTGTAAGTATAGCGAACGTATTTAATTGTGTGCTGCAATTATTGATCTTCGGCTACTTCGCTACTAATCCATCGCGTTGTATATGTGTATGTAACCTGTTGGCTGGGCGTGGACAGCGCCGCCACCAGCCGCAGCGTGATGGGCTTGATGCGCGCGTCCTTGGGCTCCAGGTGGCGCGCCAGCGACCCCACCAGCAGCACCACGTCGTAGCCGCCCGACTTATATATGATATGTGTATGTAACCTGTTGGCTGGGCGTGGACAGCGCCGCCACCAGCCGCAGCGTGATGGGCTTGATGCGCGCGTCCTTGGGCTCCAGGTGGCGCGCCAGCGACCCCACCAGCAGCACCACGTCGTAGCCGCCCGACTTATATATGATATGTGTATGTAACCTGTTGGCTGGGCGTGGACAGCGCCGCCACCAGCCGCAGCGTGATGGGCTTGATGCGCGCGTCCTTGGGCTCCAGGTGGCGCGCCAGCGACCCCACCAGCAGCACCACGTCGTAGCCGCCCGACTTATATATGATATGTGTATGTAACCTGTTGGCTGGGCGTGGACAGCGCCGCCACCAGCCGCAGCGTGATGGGCTTGATGCGCGCGTCCTTGGGCTCCAGGTGGCGCGCCAGCGACCCCACCAGCAGCACCACGTCGTAGCCGCCCGACTTATATATGATATGTGTATGTAACCTGTTGGCTGGGCGTGGACAGCGCCGCCACCAGCCGCAGCGTGATGGGCTTGATGCGCGCGTCCTTGGGCTCCAGGTGGCGCGCCAGCGACCCCACCAGCAGCACCACGTCGTAGCCGCCCGACTTATATATGATATGTGTATGTAACCTGTTGGCTGGGCGTGGACAGCGCCGCCACCAGCCGCAGCGTGATGGGCTTGATGCGCGCGTCCTTGGGCTCCAGGTGGCGCGCCAGCGACCCCACCAGCAGCACCACGTCGTAGCCGCCCGACTTATATATGATATGTGTATGTAACCTGTTGGCTGGGCGTGGACAGCGCCGCCACCAGCCGCAGCGTGATGGGCTTGATGCGCGCGTCCTTGGGCTCCAGGTGGCGCGCCAGCGACCCCACCAGCAGCACCACGTCGTAGCCGCCCGACTTATATATGATATGTGTATGTAACCTGTTGGCTGGGCGTGGACAGCGCCGCCACCAGCCGCAGCGTGATGGGCTTGATGCGCGCGTCCTTGGGCTCCAGGTGGCGCGCCAGCGACCCCACCAGCAGCACCACGTCGTAGCCGCCCGACTTATATATGATATGTGTATGTAACCTGTTGGCTGGGCGTGGACAGCGCCGCCACCAGCCGCAGCGTGATGGGCTTGATGCGCGCGTCCTTGGGCTCCAGGTGGCGCGCCAGCGACCCCACCAGCAGCACCACGTCGTAGCCGCCCGACTTATATATGATATGTGTATGTAACCTGTTGGCTGGGCGTGGACAGCGCCGCCACCAGCCGCAGCGTGATGGGCTTGATGCGCGCGTCCTTGGGCTCCAGGTGGCGCGCCAGCGACCCCACCAGCAGCACCACGTCGTAGCCGCCCGACTTATATATGATATGTGTATGTAACCTGTTGGCTGGGCGTGGACAGCGCCGCCACCAGCCGCAGCGTGATGGGCTTGATGCGCGCGTCCTTGGGCTCCAGGTGGCGCGCCAGCGACCCCACCAGCAGCACCACGTCGTAGCCGCCCGACTTATATATGATATGTGTATGTAACCTGTTGGCTGGGCGTGGACAGCGCCGCCACCAGCCGCAGCGTGATGGGCTTGATGCGCGCGTCCTTGGGCTCCAGGTGGCGCGCCAGCGACCCCACCAGCAGCACCACGTCGTAGCCGCCCGACTTATATATGATATGTGTATGTAACCTGTTGGCTGGGCGTGGACAGCGCCGCCACCAGCCGCAGCGTGATGGGCTTGATGCGCGCGTCCTTGGGCTCCAGGTGGCGCGCCAGCGACCCCACCAGCAGCACCACGTCGTAGCCGCCCGACTTATATATGATATGTGTATGTAACCTGTTGGCTGGGCGTGGACAGCGCCGCCACCAGCCGCAGCGTGATGGGCTTGATGCGCGCGTCCTTGGGCTCCAGGTGGCGCGCCAGCGACCCCACCAGCAGCACCACGTCGTAGCCGCCCGACTTATATATGATATGTGTATGTAACCTGTTGGCTGGGCGTGGACAGCGCCGCCACCAGCCGCAGCGTGATGGGCTTGATGCGCGCGTCCTTGGGCTCCAGGTGGCGCGCCAGCGACCCCACCAGCAGCACCACGTCGTAGCCGCCCGACTTATATATGATATGTGTATGTAACCTGTTGGCTGGGCGTGGACAGCGCCGCCACCAGCCGCAGCGTGATGGGCTTGATGCGCGCGTCCTTGGGCTCCAGGTGGCGCGCCAGCGACCCCACCAGCAGCACCACGCTCTGCCGCACCGCGTCGTAGCCGCCCGACTTCGGCGCCTTGTCCAGGAAGTTCTCGAACACTGGCAGCTGGCTGCTGAGGGTTTCCTGAGAGAACACAAATGGGAATTAGAGTTTTGGTCACGAAAAAGTTAGCCAAAATAAGTGTTCTGAACTGAGTGAAATCAATTCAACACTACAATTTTTCAAAACTGGGTGTTCCAAGGAGTGTACCTTTCCATGCAGGTCGACGATGGCCATGGCGGCGTTGAGCATCTCCCCGCGCACCACTTCGTTGCGGTCCGCCAGCGCGCGCTCCACGAAGAAGCGCATGGCGGGCGGCACGGCCTCCGCCGGCAGGCGCGGCGCCAGCGCGCGCAGGGCTAGGGCTACGCCGCGCCGCTCCGCCCACGAGTCCACTGCCTCCGACACCACGTGCCCGAACTGGTCCAGCTTGGCTGGGATCATCTGTGGATCAATACATTTGGTTTAGCTTGTTTCACTTGCATTGTTTACAAATATTGAGTTCCCGTCACGCAAGCTTGCCTCCGCGTCGTACGCCGCAATCGGCTGCGCAGGACGTCAATTTGACAACAAACATACAACCGCGCATGCGCGGGTAGCTCGCGCATGCGTGGATTAGCACAAGCGCGCGGGTGTAGTGGCATCTCACTCGCTCGTATACGTTCGATGCATAAGCGTGTCCCGCTTGCTCAATGCAATACGACTGTGGATGCGAAAAGTGTTACACGTTGTTATTGTTTTTAATGATTTATTTTGGTTATTTCTTACAGTTTGATTTGTGTTCTTGTGGTGTATGTGTTTGTTGTGTTACTTTTTGATATTTTATTGTTACTGGTAGTCTTTGTTACTTGTTTATAGTATAATACGTATAATAAAAAAAAAAGTTTAGCGTAAAAATACGTAACACTTTTTTACGCGATTGCACCTGCGCGGACTTCACCCAAACCTAACTTCCGAGGGGCAAGCCACGCTGACGCGAACTGTACAGTGGTTTATTTTTAAATATTTTTATAATTATTGCTGCCCCTGCCACATGTGCGACTGCCGAGCGTAGGATCCTGAGTTAAAAATTAAATTAAATAAAACTTTATTTCAGACTATACAGTCCATACATTTAGTTAGTATTGGTGTTAGTAACAATGGGGCTAAATTCCCATGTGGAGCAAAAGAGTTATAGGGTTTTCGAAATTTCTCAGTATCACCCCGAAGTTATGATTTGGTGCCTCGGAAGCACGTGTCGCCGCTGGTTCTGCGCCTGATCTCTCCCCGGTGTGTCGTATTACCGTCCCGTAGTACTATGAGAATAATGACACAGAGAGTATACCTGTTTGCACAAACCCTTGACTTTGAATGTGTAGAAAACACCTTTGAAGAAGTTATAAAAATCGTACAAGGCTGGATGACGCCATTTCCAAGATTGAATCGATATACAGTTGACATCCCTGTGCTGCCCCCTATAGTTTTTACACGAGACTTTAGCTACAAATGACACAGATTTCCAGCAGCACTTACGGGCAGCTTCAGCGAGTATATATCCTGCAGGCTCTCCAGCACGTGCTCGGCAGCGTTGGCGTCCGAGCTGCGCTCCACCAGCTGCGCCAGCGCGGCGGCGGCGGCGCGCTGCACGGGCTCGGCCGGGTGCTGCGCCTCCTGCAGCAGCAGCTCCACCAGCGCCGGCTCGCGGCTCCACTGCTGCGCCAGCGGCAGCTGCGACCACAGCTCCTCGGCTAACTTCCTGTGCCATCACAATGAATTCATTCAAACTGTATAGTCATTAATTAATTATCTATATTTATATTAGATAACTAATTAATTCTCTTGACGTATTGTTCACTTTACCTAACTATATACTAAGTCTGAATACGCCCTGGCTTGTTTAGCCCTAGAACCTTGTAGGTCACCTGGCAAGTAGCGAAGCTGAACGAACATTCCAAAATGTTCATAGCCTTAATACGCTACGCTAAAAGGTGCTAAGCAAGTCGTCTGTATTCAGCCTTAAGGCTGCTTTTACCATAAATCACTAAATATGCTTAGTACTAAAATAATTGTTGTTTTACTATAATATATCGTTTGAAGATAAGGGTGACCGAATGATAGTGTCATTAATGTTCATCGCATTCAGCGATTTGTGTGCAAGTAGATCTTAGCTCATAAATTTTCTGCATCTTTCGTTTGACTGTTTGTAATAGAAAGCTCCTCAAAAATCGGTAGCAATAGAACTACAACAAGAGTTGGTTTTCATGTTGAGCATGATTACTATCCGATATAAGTTGGTAATCTTCCTCACTTGTTATCATCGGAGATATCGAAGGTGGCGACCAGCAGCCTCTTGGTGAGCGTGAGCGCGTGCGCCGGGTCCTCCAGCAGCGCCGGCAGGCACTCCGCCACGCGCAGCAGCGCGCGCAGGCCGGCGTCCCGCACCACCTGAGGGCACCGCCTTACACATTGTACTGCGGCTCTAGAGAGCCCACTTGAGCAGAATCAGAAAGCACATCACGCTACTCGTCACTGTCAACTTTTCCCAATCAACCTTGAACCTAGTATGTTAGCGATAAAGATGAAAATAAAATATGACAGATTGTTTTGTGATTAATATGTTATTTTAAATGTAATGATGACGTTCAAAAGTGCCGTTTAATGGCCTAATTGAAATAAACGTTTTTGACTTTGACTTTGAATATTATGATTCTCCTAAAGTGGCCTGTTTAAACCCCCTGTTGTATAGAGGAAGTGCACGGCGTTGACTATGTCATCTAGTGTCGCATATTCGAAATTTTAAAGGTCAGAATGTTGACATTTCTGTGTTGCCACCTATAGTTTCTGCAAGTTCCCTATCGATATGGTTTTGGTGAAGAAATAAACATTCACTCAAATGAGTGAGTGTAGGGGTGTCTTCCACTCCGCCCAGAGCGGAAGAGGTCAATAATTGATGATTTCGCCCGTTCCATCATCGGACCACAAGACGAACGGCAATGCGCCACCGGTAAATTGTGGACATCCCACTCACACGCACAAAACGATTTGGGAACACATTCATAGTGCATGCAGCTAAGAAGTGGAATTCCCTGCCGGAGTCTGTGTTTTCAGATAACTACAAATGGGAGTCTTTAAATCAAGAGTAACTAGGTTACTTTTAGGCAAGCATGCTCCATAATTATTCGACCACATCGTCGCTTACCATCAGGTGAAAAAAAACGCGTGCCTATCAATAGTAAAAAAATGAGGTAAATCTATTAAAAGAGGTGTATAGTAAAGCACAGTTAGACACGTACCTCCATAGGGTTCTGCAAGCCCGCCAGCAGACACGTGACGTCATCGAGCGACAGCGTGGCGCGCGCGCCGCACTGCGCCGTGTCCAGCAGCGCCACGGTGCACGCCGCCTGCACGCGCCCCGACGTGCTGCCTGCGGACAGGACGCGCGGACACTGACTCACGAGCTCGACCGCGACCCGCTCGGGGCCCGGATATGCGTGAATCAACATTTATACACTGCTTTTGCTTTTGACGTGACAACGTCTTATAAATTGGTTTGCCGGGTGACACTTCAAGAAACTGCGTTACGCTCCGCTCACGTTATGCGCTCACAATGAGAGCGAGTGAGAGGCACGCGTCCCTTCCACTCGGGCATGGTTAGCCCGCCTAAGAGCGAGAGAGACAGACATAAAAAGTGAAAGGCACGCGTCCCTTCCACTCCATCCTTCTTCCTACTATACGAATGAATATTCACATTAAAATTATTTTACCACTCAAAGTCGTTGTCACGTAAAACTTTCGCCCGTATACCGACTTTACAGGCAACCAATTTTTTTGAACTATCATTTAACTCGGTTAATATTTGTATGTCAACAATGACAAAGCATAGTGCAACACTTATCTATTTAAGACCTTGACATGTATGATTAATGTATATATGTTCTTCACCTATCTTTTACAAATAAATAATTCTGATTCTGATTCGGTTCTTGCTCACAGGTTTTTGTTCTGGTTCAAAAATTCTTGGAAATAAAAGACAAATATGGTGCTAAGGATCTCGTTGCGACACTTTTTCATAGCATAGAGCAGCGTTTTGGAGTCGGTATTTGGAAATTTTGCCATTCATAAAGATATATTATGGCTTGTACATTTCGTAAGGTTATGTATTACTTACTGATGAGATCGATGAGCAAGCGGAACATGTGGTCGATGGGGAAGAGCGCGGGGTGCATCATGTCCGAGTCGATCCGCAGCGCTGCGTGAAACTCGATCACCGACAGACCGTTCAGCATCGTCTGCTCGTCAGACCGCAGGGCTGAGCTTGACAGACCTGAACAACCAAAGTTTTGTGTTAGGCTCCTCCTCGCTCTGTATTCCTCGTGCATTACTGAAGGTCTTGACTCCACCGACGAATCATCTGTTAAAACAAGTAGAGGGAGATACCTCCACTTGTTTCGGTCTTTGAATTCGTGGAAGGCAGCGTGAAGCTTAGTTTTCAGGGAAGGTCGAACCTGGTCCGATCATTTAGAGGGACTACGCCCTTTTGGTAGCTTGCCAGTTTTTGTTGAATAAAGCAAGAAAAAGTTATACGTAGTAGACTTTTCGCAACAAAATCGTGATGGCTTATGTTCGTTATATTAACAATTCCCAAATCGGCAAGGGTTACCGCAAAGGGTGCCTTTACATTACAAGTTACAAAGTTAGCATTAAATGATTTAACCTCTCGCGCGTTTCTCGTACACATGGGTGTACATTTCGCGTTAGCCTGGCTTGCCCCTCGGAAGTTAGGTTTGAGTGAAGTCCGCGCAGGTGCAATCGCGTAAAAAAGTGTTACGTTCCTAAAATATTTTTTTGTTTATACGTATTATACTATAAACAAGTAACAAAGACTACCAGTAACAATAAAATATCAAAAAGTAACACAACAAACACATACACCACAAGAACACAAATCAAACTGTAAGAAATAACCAAAATAAATCATTAAAAACAATAACAACCTGTAACACTTTTCGCATCCACAGTCGTATTGCATCGAGCAAGCGGGACACGCTTATGCATCGAACTTATACGAGCGAGTGAGATGCCATTACACCCGCGCGCCGCGCATGCGCGAGCTACCCGCGCATGCGCGGTTGTATGTTTGTTGTCAAATTGACGTCCTGCGCAGCCGATTGCGGCGTACTTTGTGGAGACAAGCTTGCGTGACGGGAACTGTACGAGAAACGCGCGAGAGGTTAACGATTCTAAAAAAAGGTAACAGAAAGAAACAATGGACTAAACAAAGTTTTACTATTTGGCCAAAATTTATCATCACATTGGTTACAAATGCGGAAGTTCACGGTTATATATTAAAAAACTAACTGACCCGGCAAACGTTGTTTTGTCACATAAATAAAAGAATCGCCTACGACGAAATACAGTATGTTTACACAAAATAATTCATAAAAATCAGTCGAGCCGTTTCGATAACAAACACAAGATTTTTATATATTAGATAAGCAAAAAAAAAAAAATCGAAATAATAAAAAATAAAAAAAAAAAATTTATGAGTTTTGAATGTGAAACACACTACCTTTGACTACCCCATAGTATTTTGGTTTGGCTATGGTAAAATTGTACGTTACATTGCTATACGTCAATATATTCTTGCCAGGCCCTAAGAACCACGCTAGACCAGGAGGAAAGCAGAAGTTGACTCACCCAGCTTCAGCAAGGGGAAGGCGTAGCAGAACCCTGGCGCCGTGAGATGGTTGGCCCGGGGCGGCGCGTCCTCCGCGCCGTCCCCCGCGGCCCGGCTGCACGTGAGCTGGTACATGAGGTTGATGGTGCGCGCGGCCGCCGCGTCCAACTGGTGCTCCTCCCAGCTCGGCTCCAGGTCGCATTGTGGCTTGTGGAGTCTACGGAACAAATCGTAAAATAGCCTTTATTTCACAAACTAGCTGATCCGCGCCACTTCGTCTGCGTCACATTTATCATTAATTATCTTTTGCCAGCGGTTTCGCCCGCGTGATTCTACTCCAGGGAACATACTCCCTATGTGTTATTCCAGACTATAATCTACCTCTGTGCCAAATTTCATGAAGATCCTTTCAGGCGTTCTGACGTGAAGAGTAACAAACATCCATCCATTATTCCTCACAAACTTTCGCATTTATTATATTACATTATATGCCTAGCCGAAAGACACAGCGTTGGGATGAATATGCCGTCTATGATTCTGGCTTCTTGGAGCATAAATATTGAAAATCATACCTTCGGGGGAGCGCTACCGCTGCTTCCCGCGCTCGGTCATTGGGGTTCTCATAGCATTTATGATTTTTGTCGCGTACGGAGAAAAAGTTTTTGCAAGTTAGAAAAACTGCCAAAAATCCTATAAGATTATTGTTTTCGGTTTAAATATAGTATTAAAGTATATAGTTTTGGTAGTGTACTCGACGATAGTTGTGTATTCGACGGCAAGTCGGGTAAGTACTGCAGAGATCCTCTTTGGGAGGTGCAACCTCAATGACATAAGCCTTGAAAGAATTAAGAATAATAAAGTTAGAATTCGAATGTGATGTCATAAAGAAGTGTGAGTTTTTTTATAAGGGATTCGATTGTTTGCCCTGAGGTTGAAAGCACGTAAAATATATAATTCTTCTCTGAAATAATCTGTTTTTAACTGATTCAACAACTCCTCTCGCAATTGCTACAAGCGGGAGCTTTACAAGTGGTGGAGGCGCCGGGTAATTTACGCGTGTGCACTGCGTAAAGTATAAAAGTGCATGAAGATACTCCCAATTTTATAGATTCATCTCGAAAGGGACGAGATGCGAACGATTTTCAGGCGCTAGATGGATGGACGCCTGGAAACAAAAGCTAAGTGGTTTTTATATTTGAAAGAAATATTGTATGTGTAAAAGATGTCTATGTTATATACCGGTATAGACCGAGTATGTTTTGAAGAGTTCGTAGCCGAATTCAGGCGAGTCGCTATCGAAAGCGAGTGGCGAGAAGCCGATTATTCTTTAATTTTGGGCGCATTTCTGCAGAGCGCTGCTAGATATTTTTATAATACAGTATACCATGACGGTGTAGATTTTTCGCTGCTGTGCGACAAGATAAGGAAGGAATTTCCGTGTAAATGCATTTCCTGTAAACGACGACGGCCATTGGAATGCTCTATTTATGTCGAAAAGACAATCACTGAAGTGTCCGATGGATGCGGACAGCAGGAATATGTAAATGTAGATAATAATACACCATTATATTCTAGTTTGAAAATTGACGACCCACAAATCGAAAACAATGATAACCATGATGACCATGATGACAATGATGACGAAATAAAGCAGAGCTGTGGAGAAAGCAGCCTATTCGAGGACGAGATGGAAGCGGACATGACGGATGAAGAGAAAGAGCCCGGTGTGTCCATTCCATTATTTATTCCAGATTCTATTCCGGAATGTCAAGCGACTTTGTCTGAACCTGTATGTGATCTCCATGACGAATCAGTCATCGGTAGTAGCATATTGGGTCACATGTTGGATGATGCCCAAGTTGAGGAGGCCACCACTCAGGAAGACGAACCGAAAGAGATGTTCCCTGAGGAGGCGCAACTTCCTTTGTCCTCCAATGATCTTTCTAATAATAATATATCTGTTTCATTTGGTAGGAAAATTTTAAACACAAACACACAGACACAACTAACACAGGCTATTAGTAAGTACTTGAATGGGGCCTACAAAATTTATCTTCGTGCCCAAACTGAAAAGAAAACAAGGGTTGGAAGAAGAACAAATAAAAATTATAAACACATTTATATATATAAAAAAAAATCGTACACATCAAAACATCTAAAACATTATACTACTGATTTGATAGTACGGCAACCTTTATTTTGTAAATGGAAATATTTTAGAAAGAAAGGTGAATCTATTATACGCAATTATAAGGTCAGGAAACGTTTTATTTTGAAGATTTTATAGTTGTTCTAAATTCCACTTTATTATACTCGATAGATTTATATAATGTTAGTTATTTTCAAGTTTTCTGCTAATTTCATAACATATAATTTATTTATTTTAATGGCAGCGAAAGCCGAAGGATTGACTTGTATTATTTCAGTCATAGGATGACATGACAACATAAAAAACAATTTGTCATATTGAGTCAAACTAATCAAAAAGTTTATTGTTTCATATAGAACCTGTAAAGGTTGAATTGAATAAGGTTCTGTAGTTAATGTAAATAGGTTGAAACCATTTTATTATAAAGAATATTTATGGTAATAGAAAAAGTAGGATGTCAAAGCAGATAGATGTCAATTATAATGTTATGAAAACAAACATTATTTTCGTTGGTAAGTTGAATAAGATATTGAATGAAGTATTCCGTTCCATGTACATTCGAAGACGGACGTGCACGTGATCGACGACTTCGAGGGCGCTCCCAGATTTGTGAAGAGCGCGTTTAAATAGTATTAGCTAGGGTGAACTCATTCTAGTGGTGTTGAAGGTAGAGTTTTCGCGATTAATTTTACGCCAGTAAAGAACTCCATGGGCGGTTAAACTAACTTTGCATACGAGGTATAACCTTCGCGAAGGGTGGCTAGTTGTCACCATTGGTTAAACTGATTATGGAGGCAATTGATTACAATTCTTATGTATTAGAATCACTGGAGTAAGTTCAAAGTTAAAATTTAAAAAACTTTAGCAGATTAGGATCATCCGACGAGCAACCACATAGATTAGTTAGGGTAAATCTAATTAGTTCAATCCCTTCTGGATAGATGTGAATTGTCGCATCGATTTTGTTTACGTCCGACAATGTGTTGCAGGTTTTTGTGGCGTTTTACTGCAGCAGGGTTTCAGCATAACTGCTTTAAGTTATTGCGCAAATGGCGCATAATAATATAAAGAATATTGCCCAGCGCAGGGTATGACTGAAACTGCTTCTATAGAGGCATATGTCCAACTATCTACGAAGAGTCGCCACTTAGGCAGGGACTTCGGGTTAGGAATAGGTAGGTGCTTGACTCTTCCAAGGCTGGGAATGTATGATTGCAAGAAAATCATTCTTACTATCCTCCATTCTTCGGGGGGTAGCTCATGCAGAGATCCTCTTTGGGAGGTGCAACCTCAATGACATAAGCCTTGAAAGAATTAAGAATAATAAAGTTAGAATTCGAATGTGATGTCATAAAGAAGTGTGAGTTTTTTTTATAAGGGATTCGATTGTTTGCCCTGAGGTTGAAAGCACGTAAAATATATAATTCTTCTCTGAAATAATCTGTTTTTAACTGATTCAACAACTCCTCTCGCAATTGCTACAAGCGGGAGCTTTACAGTACCTACCTATCTTCATTATGAACTCGGAGGATCCTGTACCTGAACCTGTAGCTCAAATCGCTGCTCCGGATGGAGAGCGAAGAGCTACAAGCTCAAGCTCATTGCAAAGCAGTTCCCTGTCTTCGGAAGATGAGGAAGGATTTGCCTCAACTCCGCCTAACAAGAGGTCTAAGAGGAGCAGGTACAAACAGGTCGAAGCCTGTTCGGATCCTCGTATGGATACGTTAATTAACCAAGTTACCTACCTATCGGAATGACCGGCGCAAATGCCGCAGATTTTCTCTGCGATTAGCGCAAATTACAATAGTAATAAAGATAATGGCGGCCGTTGCGATTCCGGCAATTCTACGAATAATGATAGTCAATTTTAAATATACCACCTATTAATAATAATATGTGTTTGGGAGATTTAAAAATAAGTTTTGATGAATCTAACTGCTGAAAATTATTTAACTCATTCAATTTTCAGCAGTTAAATTCGCAGGTCTGGAAAGGCATTAGATATAAGAAAGACTTGCAAGCAGTCAAGCACATATGTATAGCAACGCCGGGTTTCATAGGGTTAAAACTAAATGAGGAACTGTGTCATCTTAATAAAAGTACAGACTATTTAGCTAGTACGGAACAATTGTTAGCGGGATAGTCAAACGCAGTTTTGGAAAATAGACAACTTAAAAAAAAACAGTCTGGATACCGTTAATTATTTAATCTTAAAATTAAAATATGGAATCTTGTATGCAAATCATATGTGGCACGCGAGCAGAATGTATTGAAGTTAAAAATAATATCAACTTTAAATTGGCAATACAAAATATTGCCACCCAGTGCAAAGCATCTCCTCTTCAATAGAGAAGCGCTCATCCCTCTGGTTGATTCGTTAGGAGGCTGCCAGGTATTGCTCAATATGCCAAGTTATTAAAAAGACAAAAATAAATTCACAAATAACAAACAGATCAACGTTAAAAATTTCAAGTCATCATATAAAACCAATTTTAATAAGAAAATAAGTCAAACTCTAAGAAAAATCAAAAAGTAATTGTAAAAACATTCCTTTCGTCGTAAAGTTTTCGGCTCCCAAGACACCTCAAACATTAATAAAGATAAGTGACAATCAAAGCAAGACATTCGAAGGGGGTTGCCTGAAATTCTATGTTCAAGCATGGAAACAACTGGGGGCCAGTCAATATATTTTAAAAAACAACAACAGAGATTCGAATACCGTTTTTAACAAGTTGGCAACAAAACAATTAAAGAAAATGACAGAAGTCATAGAACAGTTAAAAGAAACAGGTATTTAAACTTCTAAACATTACTCCGGGCTTTCATTCCAAAATGTTTTTAGTCAAAAAACCAGATGGCTAGAAAATGTAAGCAAGTGCAAGAGCTATGAACAACTCCAAGGTTACCTACTTTCTCACCACAGACGCGGTGGACGCGGGCTGGGGAGAACACCTGAACAACATCATGTCGTCAGGAAAATGGAATCGCAGCCAGCAAGGGTGGCATTCCAATGTGAAGGAGATGTTTGCTGTGCATGCAGCCTTAGTCAGACAAGATGCATACATGAAGGACGCACATGTTCTAGTGCAGTCCGAAAATCGGACCATCATAGCTTACATAAGGAACAAGGGGAGCACCCGATGCTTAGCCCTACTGGGCCTAACAAACAAGCTCCATCAAATAACCGAGCAGTACCACATAACGCTCGGCATCATACCTCCCGGGGATGTTCAATGGGATTGCAGACCGTCTCTCGAGACTATCTTATCTTAAATCTGATCTGTCAAAGGCATTTGATCTGGTTTCACATGAAATTTTAATACAAAAACTAGAGGCTATCGGTATTAGAGGACTTCCACTTCAGTGGATATCGTCGTACTTAACAAACAGACAACAAAGAGTCACTGTCAAAAAACTTAATGAAAGTAGGGACATGACGGAATATTCGTCTGAATATGTAAGTACGAAATGCGGCGTCCCGCAAGGTAGCATATTGGGCCACATCTTATTTTTGCTCTATATAAACGACTTAGTTAATGTAATAAATCATAAATGCTTCCTTTTTGCCGATGACATCTCCATAATTGTAACTAGCGATAAAAAGTATAAATCAATTGCGGATCATGAAGCGGACATAAATAAAACAATTGACATTCTAATTAACTGGTTAAATAATAATAGTTTATCTATTAATCTTAATAAATCAGAATATGTACAATTTAATCAATCTTATAATAATACTTTTAATTTTAAAATGGACATACCTAAAATTACTCAAGTGACACGAACTAAGTTTTTAGGAGTAGTAATTGACGATCATTTAGACTGGAAAGCACACGTGGATACTGTATGCAATAAAATAAATAAATTTGTCTATGCTTTGAGACAAATAAAAAAAGTCACTAATATAAAAACGGCTGTGATGTCATACCGCGCATATGTTGAGTCCTCACTACGGTATGGACTAATGATGTGGGGAAATAGTACTGACCGCAATAGAGCATTTGTTGCCCAAAAGAAATGTTTACGTGCTATATATGAGATTCCATCTGACGAATCATGTCAACCTATATTTAAAGAGCTTGGTTTGCTACCGTTACCTTCACTGTATATATATGAAGCATGCATGTTCGTTCAAAAACACAAAGAACTATTTAAAACAGCAGATGAAATAAACTCTCGTAGTAGGCGTGACCAATACAGACTTGTGCTGGATGTGCTTCCTCGATCAGCGAAATTTAATAAAAACTCTCTGGCTATGTGTGTACGTCTCTATAATAAGTTACCAAGAATGTTAAAAACATTAAATTGTAAATTATTTAAAATCCAACTATATAAATGGCTTAATCATAATAATTTCTATAGCATTAATGACTTTTTTAATATGAATTCAATGTAATAATTTATGTCAATATCAAAATGTATTATTAGTAAGTAAGTTTGCACGCTTTAGTTTTAAGCAAAACATGTTCGATCTAATGTCTTTTAATAACACCTTGTATACCATGTTTTATGCAAATAAAAATATCTTATCTTATCTTAAAGAACGCTTTAAGTTCCTTCATGACACACATAATAGATGTCTGAGGTCATCGTAAAACTTGAGATTAGAGATGGCCGATGCACTCCACCAGCTTCTACGACAAATCTTTTACGGTTCAAGCGGTGCGGTTATGGAATGCCTAGCCCGTATTAGTAAGACGTGCTCAATCGTTGTCCATTTTTAAAACAATGGTAAAAAATCACTACCTTTCTGTTTGATCGTTTTCACTTGGTTTCCTATGCTTTTTATTTCTTTTTTTTTTATTTGTTACATAATTATAATTGTATATATTTATCTACGAGGGTGCGTTTTTAAGTTCGCGGAATGGGAGGGTAGATAATAAAAATAGGTCATTATCGAGGTGGCCACGACTTCAGCCACTCAATATTAGTATAAATATCAGGTTTTGTCTTAATTGGGTCATTAGTCTTTGAACTATCGTCAAGCAAACAACTCAATCGGGAAGAAAGTGTGCATTATGGAAAAAATCGAGTACCGTGCCGTAATAAAGTTCCTTACCAAGCAAGGAAAGTCAGTTCAAAACATACTGGAAGAGATGGAATCCGTTTACGGGGACTCTTGCCCGGGTAAAACCATGGTTAACAAGTGGCATTGTCTTTTTAAACAAGGCAGGACCTCACTTGAAGACGACCCGCGGCCCGGACGGGCGATCGAGGTGACTACTCCGGAAATCATTAAAAATGTCGAAAAAATAATATTGGAAGATGCCAGACTAAAGAAGAAACAGCTTGCAGAAATGGTTGGAGTATCGGATACAACAATTTTCAAAATTCTACACGATCATCTTGGCATGACAAAGGTCAGTGCAAGATGGGTGCCAAGAATGCTCACGCCGCCTCAGAAACAACGCCGCGTGGAGTGTTCTCGCACGTTTTTGGACCTCTGTAACGAAGATAAGGATGGACTATTGAGTCGAATTGTTACTGGAGATGAAACTTGGGTTCATCATTATGAGCCTGAGTCAAAACAGAACTCTATGCAGTGGCACAAAAAAGGTACACCACCACCCAAGAAGTTTAAAGTGTCACAATCGGCTGGGAAAATCATGGCAACAGTGTTTTGGGATTCGGAAGGGATTCTGTTGACCGATTATAAAGATAAAGGCGTTTCTATAACCGAAGAATACTATGCTTCTATTCTCGAGAGGTTGAAAGAAAGTATTAAAGAAAAAAGGAGGGGAAAATTGACCAAAGGTGTCCTTCTTCTTCACGACAACGCGCCTGTTCACAAGAGCCGTGTTGCGTTGGCTGCCCTGCATAAGGTGGGCTTCGATATTTTAGACCATCCACCCTACAGCCCAGACCTGGCTACCAGTGATTATTACCTCTTTCCAAATCTGAACTTCGTGGAAAGAAATTTTCAACTGATGAAGAAGTGAAGGACGCGGTTTCAGCTTATTTTTCGGACAAAGACAAAATCTTTTCTGTAACTTATATGGTGTACATAATAAAGAGTATTCTATTCTAAAAACCTGTCCCTAAATGGCAACTACAATCCCAAGCCAAAAACGTCATATTCAAAAAAAGGGGCGTCCCAGAAGTAGACTTGTTTGCATCAAAAGAAACCGCTGTGGTCCCACAATACGTAACTTGGGACTCAACAGATGGGTCAGCTATTTGTTTATGTAGATTTTTTTTCCAAAAATTTCTTTATCCAACAAGTCTTAAAACCCATAGCATATGCATAGTAAAGCCTCAACCTTCAAAACTTCCTATTTGGGACACAAAACTATTATTCAACTGGTTGTAGACTGTTCCAAGCACGTATTCACTTTTGACATTTCTAGAAGAACTGCAATTACTGTATTGTTAGCATCAGGTAGAAGGATACATGATCTTACCTTGTTGCATATGTATCTCATGACAATTTCAGAGAAGAGGAAGAATTTTTTTCATTATGGCCCAAATTTGGTTAAAATAAATAACTCACGTAATTACAGACAGTCCGGATGGTCCTTATTAAATCACCCAGATGCTAATATTTGTCCCATACGACATATTAAACAGTTAATCAAACTTCACAAAATAGAAGCCTTAATAGTAATGTAACTAGCCTATTTGTTTCAATAAAAGGTGAAATAAAAACAGCTTCAAGAACATTAATAGCAGGATGGATTAAATCTATATTTAAGGAATTAAACCTTGAAGCTACTCCAGGAAGCATTAGAGCTGCAGTAGCATCCAAGGGATGGTGGGAGAATGTACCCATAGATGATATATTAGCAAGCGGTAACTGGAAGAGTGATAAGACTTTCAGAAAGTTTTATTGTAGAGAAATAATTAAGAATTCAAATAGTGAAAGGGAAGATTTGTTACAACCAAACTTCTCAGGTTTTTAATAAAATAATTGCTTTTATGTGCCAAAGGTATTTGAAATGCCTAATTGTTCATGATTCTAAAAGTTAGGGTGATTAAATACATTTTATTGTTTAATCTAAAACAAATTTCATCATTCTTATCTCATTCATTTATTTCACATAGCGTTTATAGTTTACCTCCACCAGCAGATATCAAACAAGTCTTCATACTAACGCTGTGTCTTTCGGCTAGGCATATAATAGGATTGTTTTACACTAAAATAAAACAGTCATTATGTGCCGAAAGAAAAACACATGTTAGAGCAAGGGCCTAGCTGGTGAATGAAGACACTATGAGAACCCAAATGGTTGGGCGCGGGAAGCAGCGGTAGCGCCCCCTGCAGGAAGTTGAGAGGTAACAACGGAAAACCATAGAGAATAAAGTATGTTTTTCAATATTTATGCTCCAAGAAGCCAGAATCATAGACAGCATCTTCATCCTAACGCTGTGTCTTTTGTTCGGCACGTAATGACTGTTTTATTTTAGTGTAAAACAGTCCTATGAATGCTTCGCTCATATTGGTCGTACGTCGAACTGCTTCAAGAACTGATACCAGATTTATCTAAGCCGTTTAAAACAGACGCATCCGCAGGGTTGATTTTTTAACGAATTGAATTTGCGCGCACAATACAACGATTTCTACTTACTTAATACTGATTATAATCTGATTCAACAAGTTGAAAGAACGATTCACATTACCAAAAACACTTACCGCAAAGTAAGCCGGGCGAGAATATTTCCCAGCGCTGTATGGTTGGGCAGCAGCGCGAACCTCAGATGCGCGTAGGCATCAGCGAGGCGCGGCGCCGCCAGCGGACTGCGCAGCGCGCCCAGCACGGCCGGCACCACGCGCCGCGCGCCGCGGCACAGCGCCGCCGCCGAGCCGCGCTGCACGGCTTCTAGGAGACGTACTGCTATCACTACGCGCAAGTTTAGCTGCAACAAACTCCTCATTAGAACTTAATTAATGTGATAGTAGAACGCCCGATAATACGATAAAAGCAAAGCAAAGAGCGTGACTTCTGCTTGCTTGCACCAGCAACCACGCATGTAAGTTACTTTAGATTGCGAGCACCGTGGTATAAATAGATGAATAGCGCGAACGCACCGCGTAACTTTTTTATTTTGATTGTTTGCTCTTGACTCTAGTCAAGGTCGGAGATGATAGAGACAAAGCTACGATGGAGCGAGCCTACCCAGAAGGAGTGTGATCACTCTAACTTTGAAGAGATTAGGGTAGTAAGCGTTCGGAATCAAAGTTAGAATGAACAGGCTCCTTCTGGGTAGGCTCGCTCCATCGTAGACTTTGTCTTTGTCATCTCTGACATAGACTAGAGTCAATAGCACACCCATTACAAATAAAAAAAAAAAAAAAAAAAAAATAGACGCAGGCAGACTAGTTGCTTGCTTGTTACCTGCAGGTGGAAACGCTTCAGTCCTTTATTTGAAAATGACCTCTTAGAAGGGTTCTCGCTTTATAGTTGACAAGATATTACAATAGTTTTATTTGACAGTATTTTTACAACATCAAACATGTACATAATAAACTCACCGCGCTCAGTCTTTGTCGTACCGCAGTCTCCTTAGCCAGCTGAGCTTTGATGGCCTCCTTCTGCTTAGCTGATAGAGGCACCTATAATAAAGAACACATTGATGTGCAAACTCGTCTTTCTTCCTAACGTTACTTTTTTGCGACACTACCAAAGTCTTGCGTCTCTTTGTGAATGAATTAATTTAATAGGGTTTTCGTTTATTCATGATTTCAAATAAAGATCAAACAGAAGAGATTACGTATGACATGTCTTAGATATTATCGGACAGATAAATAAGACTTAACAAATGCAGTTATTGCGTGATGGGCTTGCATTGCTTTGTTCAATGAGGGTTTTCAGAAAAAAATACGGTTGAAAATTTATATAATTTACAGTTGGCGCAACATAGGCGAAAGGTCCTCTACATTGAAAAAAAAAAAAAAAAATGAATTTGACAGTTACATGACGTCGATGTCAACTTAACTAATGTCAGAAAAAAGCAATTTGATAGGTGTTTGTGACTAAAGCCTCAGTGATGCCACCTGAGTATCTATTATGACATCTTAAAACCATCATGATAACGATATGGGAGGGAGACGGAGCTATACAAGACACATAACACTATCCCTTGTTCACAACTTAATCGTGAAGGCACGTCATAATAGGGCATCATATCGTCATAAATGGTGCTCGATATTTCAGAAAACCCTTATTAATTTTGCTGTCTCACTTTTGATCAGGGTTTTCTACAGGAACGGCAGATCCACTGACCTCTTTGAGCTTTCCCTCTCGCTTGTTCTTTTCTTCGAGCTCGCGCCGCAGCTGCAGCTCTTCCAGCTGCTCCTTGTAGCTGTACGCTTTGCTCTCGCGCTTCAGATTCATCTCCTTGCTGTCCTCGTTGCTACACAAACAAAAACAAGCACTGTAACACTATTTCTCGCCTTTCTTTCTTCTTCTCAGGAAATACAAATTACAAAGCAACCAATCGCGCGAATTCGCGATCGTCGCATTTGTACAGCACTTTTGTATTACGACGATGTCACAGACATAGATGTTATAATGTTTGACGCCAGTTGTAATGATATTTCATGTATTACCTGAATGCTGGGGATGTTTCTTGTAATAGGCAGGTAGGAATGAATGCATGGGGGTAGTGGAGTATACACTGGTCACAAATTTGACATAGTTGTCAATTTAGCCTACCAGCACCTCGGGGTTGGTGGTCACGAGGGTAGCCACCACGTTTGATAACGTCTGTAGACTCACCCAGGCACGGAGCTCTTGTCATACAGCTCGCCCTCGGGCGTGAGGTAGGTGAAGTACTCGTCGCGCGTGACCCGCAGCAGCTCGGGGTCCTGCAGCGTGTCCAGCGCGCACTGCACCGCGCTGCCCGCCAGCACCTCGGGGTTGGTGGCCACGGTAGCCACCACGTTTGATAACGTCTGTAGACTCACCCAGGCACGGAGCTCTTGTCATACAGCTCGCCCTCGGGCGTGAGGTAGGTGAAGTACTCGTCGCGCGTGACCCGCAGCAGCTCGGGGTCCTGCAGCGTGTCCAGCGCGCACTGCACCGCGCTGCCCGCCAGCACCTCGGGGTTGGTGGCCACGGTAGCCACCACGTTTGATAACGTCTGTAGACTCACCCAGGCACGGAGCTCTTGTCATACAGCTCGCCCTCGGGCGTGAGGTAGGTGAAGTACTCGTCGCGCGTGACCCGCAGCAGCTCGGGGTCCTGCAGCGTGTCCAGCGCGCACTGCACCGCGCTGCCCGCCAGCACCTCGGGGTTGGTGGCCACGGTAGCCACCACGTTTGATAACGTCTGTAGACTCACCCAGGCACGGAGCTCTTGTCATACAGCTCGCCCTCGGGCGTGAGGTAGGTGAAGTACTCGTCGCGCGTGACCCGCAGCAGCTCGGGGTCCTGCAGCGTGTCCAGCGCGCACTGCACCGCGCTGCCCGCCAGCACCTCGGGGTTGGTGGCCACGGTAGCCACCACGTTTGATAACGTCTGTAGACTCACCCAGGCACGGAGCTCTTGTCATACAGCTCGCCCTCGGGCGTGAGGTAGGTGAAGTACTCGTCGCGCGTGACCCGCAGCAGCTCGGGGTCCTGCAGCGTGTCCAGCGCGCACTGCACCGCGCTGCCCGCCAGCACCTCGGGGTTGGTGGCCACGGTAGCCACCACGTTTGATAACGTCTGTAGACTCACCCAGGCACGGAGCTCTTGTCATACAGCTCGCCCTCGGGCGTGAGGTAGGTGAAGTACTCGTCGCGCGTGACCCGCAGCAGCTCGGGGTCCTGCAGCGTGTCCAGCGCGCACTGCACCGCGCTGCCCGCCAGCACCTCGGGGTTGGTGGCCACGGTAGCCACCACGTTTGATAACGTCTGTAGACTCACCCAGGCACGGAGCTCTTGTCATACAGCTCGCCCTCGGGCGTGAGGTAGGTGAAGTACTCGTCGCGCGTGACCCGCAGCAGCTCGGGGTCCTGCAGCGTGTCCAGCGCGCACTGCACCGCGCTGCCCGCCAGCACCTCGGGGTTGGTGGCCACGGTAGCCACCACGTTTGATAACGTCTGTAGACTCACCCAGGCACGGAGCTCTTGTCATACAGCTCGCCCTCGGGCGTGAGGTAGGTGAAGTACTCGTCGCGCGTGACCCGCAGCAGCTCGGGGTCCTGCAGCGTGTCCAGCGCGCACTGCACCGCGCTGCCCGCCAGCACCTCGGGGTTGGTGGCCACGGTAGCCACCACGTTTGATAACGTCTGTAGACTCACCCAGGCACGGAGCTCTTGTCATACAGCTCGCCCTCGGGCGTGAGGTAGGTGAAGTACTCGTCGCGCGTGACCCGCAGCAGCTCGGGGTCCTGCAGCGTGTCCAGCGCGCACTGCACCGCGCTGCCCGCCAGCACCTCGGGGTTGGTGGCCACGGTAGCCACCACGTTTGATAACGTCTGTAGACTCACCCAGGCACGGAGCTCTTGTCATACAGCTCGCCCTCGGGCGTGAGGTAGGTGAAGTACTCGTCGCGCGTGACCCGCAGCAGCTCGGGGTCCTGCAGCGTGTCCAGCGCGCACTGCACCGCGCTGCCCGCCAGCACCTCGGGGTTGGTGGCCACGAGGGTAGCCACCACGTTTGATAATGTCTGCAAGAAAATATACCTCAATGAAATAGAAAGCTGGTGCTTGCCTGACAACGCTGACCATAAACATACCCTTTGTTCATATTGGTAGGAACCAACGTCAACAGGCTAGTGCTGACAACCCCTCAGCACTCGTCTGTTTGGCAGCAGTTCATGCTTTTCCGCGCTGGCAAACCGGCAACAGTTTTTCACTTTGGGGAATATAATGAATGCCACCAATGCTGAAATTAATGTAACCACCTACTGCGCCCAAATAATCTCAAGAGGTAACCATTGACTCAGAAGAACAGTCTTCTGGATGTTTAGAATGCAAGGTGCATTCACGCGGAGAGCTGGTAGAACTGTTCCTATGATCGTGCGTTACCTCGTTAGGCTCGTAGCCGGCGATGTACTTGTTCTTGAGGTTGTTGGAGTAGAGCCCCACCAGCTTCCTGGGCTCGTGGCGCAGGTAGCCCAGCAGCTTGACCCAGGCGCGCGCGCTCACCGCCGCCGCCAGCGGGTGGTGGCAGCTCGGCAGGATCGCGATGGCCAGCTCTTGAGAGTCCTTCTCCGCGTAATCTGTGAACAGAACGAAAGTTTTATGCCCGTCTCTTCTGCCAAGCCTTTCTCAACTATATTGGGGTCGGCTTCCAGTCGAACCGGATTTAGCTGAATACCAGTATTTTACGTGGAGCGGAGACCAGACCTCCACAACCTATTACCTGGGTAACACGGTAGTTCATGGCAAGACTGGAGTCAGATTTACTGGCTTCTGATTATCCATAACGACTGCCAAAGAGCTACAAATGACAGCTGGGACGAACGGCTAGTTTTATGTCTGTATTCACCTAAAATCTCAAATCTTCAGAGAAAGTGTTCCTTAGCTTAGATGGCCCTTAAAATTTAGGGAATGTTGGTGAAATGGCCAGTGACCTCTGTTTTCTTTTTACATCAATAAATGTTTTTAAGAAGATAAGAATCATTTCGATCAATAAAGAAAAGTTGTGTATTGCTACCGAATAACCATTCACAACCTTTAAATAAATAGGCACAGTAATCGTCGATCAGTAGATCAATACTAGACAATTTAGCGGCAGAAAAGAAACACTGATATTAAATGAAAGACAGTTTAGCTTTGTTAAAAATCATAACGTGCTGCCATACTCTATACCTCAGCTTCCCTTAACTACACTGGTCAGCAAATAAACCGAGCCACCCGCTACCTAGGAACTCTGATTCGATTTTCTCAAAAAGTATAAAACTTACAACTATCAAAGTTATACCTACAAAAAGTGCGTTTCATGGTGATAAAATGACTACAAATTAATTCGAAAGTACCGTCAACTCACATTATAATCAAGCAACAAACACAATGCTAACGATTTGCTCTGTTTTCACCTGAGTTTGAAATTAGCGTTCTTTTTCTCTACAATGAGGGAAGTCGGATATTTCTTATAATTTCTTTAGTTTTTGTCCATCGTTTGCTCAGACGCGTGTGTTTTTGCTACTTTTTATTAATAAAATTTCGATTAATAATGGATACAACACCTCAGGAAGCAGCTCAAGCTGTAGCATTACTTCAAGCAGGCATTGCGCAAAGTGAAGTCGCTCGAAGGCTTCGAATCAGCAGATCTTCGGTGCAACGAGTTTACAGACGATACCTAGAGACTGGGGCATTCGATCGCCGTCCAGGTACGGACAGACCTAGGGCTACATCAGCAGCAGTTGATCGTTATATCCACCTTACTGTTCTGCGAAATCGCCACCTCAACGCAGTTCAAGTCCAACAAAGTCTGCGTGACGAACACCAAGTGGTCATAAGTTCAGATACCGTCAGAAGGAGACTTGCTGAACGGAATCTGACCCCAAAAAGAGCTGCAACAGGCCCAGCATTAACGGTAGCACACCGTCGAGCACGACTTGAATTTGCTCGAGAGCATAGGGATTGGACATTAGAGCAGTGGAGTAATGTATTCTTCACTGATGAGACCAGGGTGAGTCTACATGGAAGTGATCGACGTCAGAGAGTATATCGTCGCCCTGGAGAACGTTATTCTCAGTGTTGCATCGAGGAAACTGTTGCTTATGGAGGAAGATCTGTAATGGTCTGGGGCGGCATCTCGTTAACAGCACATACAGCGTTAGTTTTCATCGAACCGACGGGCCGTACACGTGGACTGACTTCTCATCGCTACATTACTGAAATCCTCGCAGACCATGTGGTACCTTACGCAGGATATATCGGACAGGATATGCAATTGATGCATGATAAATTGATAATGCACGGCCTCATGTTGCTCATGTGGTGACCCAGTATCTACGCGACGTCAGCATTCGTACGATGGACTGGCCAGCTCGAAGCCCGAACTTGAATCCGATAGAACACTTATGGGATGAGCTGAAACGTCGGGTTCGAGCCCGGGTACTTGCTCCAACAAGGCTTCCAGAGCTGCGAATCGCAATTGAAGAGGAGTGGAATACAATTCCTCAAGATTTTATCGTCAGGCTCGTAAGGTCGATGAATACAAGGATGCTGGCAGTTATCCGAGCAAGGGGAGGGAATACGGAATATTGATCAAAAACTTTTTTTTAATTTTATCTTTGTTTTTGGCTTTAATTTTTTTTTCACTTTGTCATTACTGACTCTTCTTTGTAAAATCCTTAATAAACACTGAAATATTGATTAAACCCAATGAGTTTCCTTTCATTTTAATCACCATGAAACGCACTTTCTGTAGGTACAACTTTGATAATTGTAGGTTTTTTAGTTTTTGAGAAAATCGAATTAGAGTGCCTAGGTAGCGGGTGGCTCGATTTATTTGCTGTCCAGTGTATATTTTCGACTGTTAAAGGTGTACTTTCTAGTACAAAATAGATACATAGGACAAACTCACCTCTAAATGAACACAGCGCATAAATACAGTCCAGAATCATCTTGCCAGTGACTTCCCCTCCTCCCTTCTCATCAGTTGGCGACTTTTCCTTGCCGCTAAACACCTTCCCTTCTTCCAGCACTTCATTCAATTTCAGCGCTAAATGCCTGGCCAATAAGACCCTATCTTCCTTGGCAAGTAGCGCCTTAACTTCCTCTATGGCGGTAGTTCGGACCGCCTTGCTTGGTGATAGTAGAACCAGTATGAATGCTCTGTAAACTGGTGAATTTTGTTCGCTGGCAACACTTTGGTAGTTTTCCAAGACTGTTCTGCATAGCAACACCACCTGTATTAGGACTATAAAGGGGTAAATGCTATAGTGATACCCAGTAATTTTAATAAATATAATATGTTATGTATGATAACATTATAAATGATTAATCGCATATGCATGGTAACAATGGTTATTTAGTAGTGGTAAGAGCTATTTTTATTGAAGTTTTGTTATTGAGAACACTGTGTGATGACCAAACATTCTGGATTAGATAGGAGGAATAACAGATAATGCAAAGCAACAACAATACATGATAATTCGAAAAGATAAGGTAAATGGATTCTGATGGTTTTTTAAACGTAAATCTAATGAACTTAAATATCACAGATAAATTATTTCAAAAGTATCGCTCAAAATATTATCAGAACAGATTTGCATGTTGTTTTAGATTCATGCACAAGCCGACACTGTTCTGTGTCTAACATTCCAAAAGACGGCTTTCTATCATATTTCAGTCAGGGGCACTAAATAGGCCACTTTAGGAAAACCATATTAGTATCATAATATAATAGTAATAACACAACAATCTATCAAATGTACACATTAGGTTCAAGATTGATTGGGAAAATTTGATTTGCTTTCTGATTTTGCTAAACTGGCCTTTTTAGTGGCTGCAGTAGTCATGTGCCACGTTAAGTAGTTGAACAAGATAGTTACCATCGTCGCTGGCGGCGGTGAGCACCCGGTCGTGCAGCAGCACGTGCCTGTCGGGGTGCACCAGCGCGGCCCACGCGGGCCCCCGGGCGGGCAGCTCGCGCGCTGTGTCCAGCAGCGTCAGGCCCAGCATGGCGCAGATGTCATGTGCCACGTTAGGTAGTTGAACAAGATAGTTACCATCGTCGCTGGCGGCGGTGAGCACCCGGTCGTGCAGCAGCACGTGCCTGTCGGGGTGCACCAGCGCGGCCCACGCGGGCCCCCGGGCGGGCAGCTCGCGCGCTGTGTCCAGCAGCGTCAGGCCCAGCATGGCGCAGATGTCATGTGCCACGTTAGGTAGTTGAACAAGATAGTTACCATCGTCGCTGGCGGCGGTGAGCACCCGGTCGTGCAGCAGCACGTGCCTGTCGGGGTGCACCAGCGCGGCCCACGCGGGCCCCCGGGCGGGCAGCTCGCGCGCTGTGTCCAGCAGCGTCAGGCCCAGCATGGCGCAGATGTCATGTGCCACGTTAGGTAGTTGAACAAGATAGTTACCATCGTCGCTGGCGGCGGTGAGCACCCGGTCGTGCAGCAGCACGTGCCTGTCGGGGTGCACCAGCGCGGCCCACGCGGGCCCCCGGGCGGGCAGCTCGCGCGCTGTGTCCAGCAGCGTCAGGCCCAGCATGGCGCAGATGTCATGTGCCACGTTAGGTAGTTGAACAAGATAGTTACCATCGTCGCTGGCGGCGGTGAGCACCCGGTCGTGCAGCAGCACGTGCCTGTCGGGGTGCACCAGCGCGGCCCACGCGGGCCCCCGGGCGGGCAGCTCGCGCGCTGTGTCCAGCAGCGTCAGGCCCAGCATGGCGCAGATGTCATGTGCCACGTTAGGTAGTTGAACAAGATAGTTACCATCGTCGCTGGCGGCGGTGAGCACCCGGTCGTGCAGCAGCACGTGCCTGTCGGGGTGCACCAGCGCGGCCCACGCGGGCCCCCGGGCGGGCAGCTCGCGCGCTGTGTCCAGCAGCGTCAGGCCCAGCATGGCGCAGATGTCATGTGCCACGTTAGGTAGTTGAACAAGATAGTTACCATCGTCGCTGGCGGCGGTGAGCACCCGGTCGTGCAGCAGCACGTGCCTGTCGGGGTGCACCAGCGCGGCCCACGCGGGCCCCCGGGCGGGCAGCTCGCGCGCTGTGTCCAGCAGCGTCAGGCCCAGCATGGCGCAGACGCCCTCGCTCACTACCAGGTGCTAGGGGCAACGATATTATTTGTAATGATGGTAAATATTGTAGTAGGCCAACAATATTATTTTTAATTTTTTTTTAATAATAAAATTCTTGCACGGTTAGGACTCTCAAGACATTAGATGAATAGATCGAAATTAAGTAAAATTACTGAATTTTGTCGCTCAAATTATAAAACCGATTTTAGTTAAAGCTTTATGAATATTTCAAGAAATATGAAAAAAAAAAGGCTTGGCATAAATGTGATTAGAGCCAAATTATTTTCAAAATACCAACCAAGTGCGAGTCAGACTCGTAAACGAAGGGTTCCGTACCATAAACCTTAATTTTTATTATTTGTTGTTATAACGGCAATAAATTTATACATTCTGTGAAAACTTCAAGTGTCTACGGACGGACGGATAGCGAAGGTTTAGTAATAGGGTTCCGTTGGATACCCTTTGGGTACGGAACCCTAAAAATGTAGTCTCTTGTGTACAGTATTTATGAGGCTTTACAAATGAGTACTTTATTTCCCATGACTTTTATACACACAAAGTTATATTTAATGTCTGTTTTTTTTTATCTCGGAGACTAAATTGACATCTGCAAATGTCAAAACTGAGTTAAATGCTATTGAAATTATGTCATTTTGCCATTTACACTTGTCAATTTAGTCTCCGAGATTAAAAAACAGACTATAGTAATCTTCACACAACTACAAAAATTTGACTTCTTGAGGCTGTTTTTCTACTGACTTTATGAAGACAACGTTTTAGCAGTGTAATAATCGGCACGAGTCGTGAGCACACTCGCAATTAGTCGGTTACACGACAATAGGCCTTGCAAGTTTAGTTGGGGCACCGCACACCCCGCTGCACCCACGTGTGCTCGCCTCGTGCCGCACTGTAACTACTGCGACATGCACCTGCAGGGGCTGCTGCGTGGCCCTCTCCACGGCCTTCAGCAGCTCGGGCTGCAGCGCGGCGGCCTGCGCGGGGGCGGCGCCGCACGCGCGCACGCACGCGGCCACCATGCTCACGTACGACGTGCGCACGTTCTGCGTCGTGCTCTTCGCTGACAGGTTTTTCTGCAGAAGAACAATTTGGAAATTGGTCATTTGGAAATTTTATTTAACTATTTATTTTAAACACAAAAATGTACAGAGGCGAACTTAATGCCATAGGCATTCTCTACCAGTCAACCTTTGGGTAATGCAGAGAATAGTCGTAGGTGCAATAAAGAAAATTTAAAGCGATTCAAATACAATAATGAACAATATACAAATATAAACCATACATACATTATAAATATATAATAAATATACAAATCAAAAAGATAAATATACAAACGAAATACTAAAACAATTAAGGCAAATAAGTTAATGGGAAACATTAGCGCTGTGATGATACAACTGCCAACCTCTTACGAATGTGTTCACGAACTTTAACTTTGAAGGATAATCGGTTGGTGGCCATCCTGATCTCTTGGGGGAGCGCATTCCAAAGAGAAATAGACTGAATGAAGAAAGAAGAGTGAATAAAGTCAGTACGGTGAGTGGGACATTGAAGGAGACGGTTGTTAGATGAGCGTAGATTTAGATTGTGGCTGGCGCAAATGTATTGAAAGTGAGGGGCTAGATAACTGGGAGAGTTGGGAGAGACAAGAAATGAAAACAAGGTAGTTAGAGCCCTTAGCTCTCTACGCTCGCGTATAGGCAACCACTTTAAAAGCAATCGATACGCAGAGACATGATCATATTTACGCAGATTGAAAACAAATCGAATGCAGTAATTCAGAAGACGGTCAAGTTTGTTGAGGAGATCTGCATTCAGGTCATAGTAGCACATAATCGATGATTGGAAAAATTAGGGTCTGCACAAGCATTGTCTTGGTGTTTGATGGCAAAAAGTTTTTTAAACGATACAGGGCCCGCAACGTTTCCGTAACCTTCTGGCTGACACTAGCGACTTAAGTACGCCAGTTTAAGGTACTATCAATACGCAAACCTAGATCCTTCACGTCAGTGCTAAATGGGATAATCGTACTGTCGAACAGGACATTTGGCAAAGCTGTTTCATCCACTTTAGCGATGCTTCGAGAACTCCCAATGATGATCGCCTGACACTTATCAAGGTTTACAGCAACACCAAATCTATCTGACCATTTTTTTATGGCTTTGAGTCTCTGTTTAATTTGTTGATAGCGTCCGGTAGTTCGTCGACCCTCACTTGACAGTACAACTGCAGGTCATCTGCATATAGATGATACGCACATTGAAGTTCAGAAATTATTAGATTAATAAAAATAGAAAACAGAAGCGGAGAAAGAATGCCGCCTTGAGGAACGCCAGTTTCCAAATCACGCCAGCAAGATGAGGAATCCCCAACGCGAACCGACTGCTGACGTCCCTGAAGATAAGAGGTGAACCACTCCAGTGCTTCGGGAGAGACCATAACATAGGAGAGAATGGCTAAAAGGATGTCATGACTGACGGTCTTGAAGGCATTTGAGAAATCTACCAATACTAGTATAGTGACCTTGGTGTCTTCCAGTCCTGCCCTTATATCGCCAGTCACTTTAAGGAGAGCAGAAACAGTACTGTGCCCGGGCCTGAACCCAGATTGTAGAGAGCTGTTTGTGTACACAGGCCACTTTGGATAAGAACGGAAGTATAGAAATTGGGCGGAAGTGGGTTGGAAGAGTGGGATTGGAAACTTTCGGTAGAGGACGAACGTAGGCTTTACGCCATAAGGACGGGAATACTCCGGAGAAAAGGGAAAAATTTACAATGTGGGTGATGGCAGGTAAGAGGTGGTCTAGAATGGTAATGATCATACCACGAGTGATATTATCACAGCCCACCGCTTTTGACTTTATGGACAGAATGATTTTTCTATTCTCTCTCGACTCAACTGGAAAAAAACGAAAAGAATTAACTTGAGGACGCGTTAGACCAGAGATTAGAGACAGAGCAAGTTGTTTGGCTAGAAGATACATAGTAGGTACAGTAGAGAAATGACAGTTAAGATCGTTTAAGTCAATAGCATTTGGAAGGTCTAAATGTCGCGTTTTGCCGATACCAAGAGTTCCTAGGAATTTCCAAATATCAGCAGAAGAAGAAGAAGAAGAAATATTTTCGAGAATATGGCGGCGTTTAGCGTTGCGTATCATCTTTCGTTGTTTTTGCATTTGGTAATCAATTTTAGGGACTGTTTTGAATAGGAATAGCGGTAGGGATGAGGCACGTTACTTTGCTAGATTGTACTTTGTTCTTCTTAGAGCTATCTGGAACCGAGCGTTTCTTCGTTCAGAACAGCACACAACATTAGTAAATTAGACTTAAGCTCTAAAAAAATAAAACCGACTTCCAAAAACAAAACACTACAAAGTAAAAATAACTTTAATTTCGGAAGTCGGTGTTTTTGTTTTTTTCGGTTTTAAACACTAACTTTTAGTATAAAAGAATTTTTCACTTTTTAGTGGTACCTGCGTACCACTAAAAAGTACCACAAACACAGCGTGCCGGCGTGATGTTATGTTATGAACTGGTGTAAACAATCAACATACATGCGATTTCAGAAATCCCGATCCATTCGCTATCATTTATTGAAAAGTTCCGTTGCCTACTCCGAAGTTCTTCATCAGATCTTCACCAAATTTAAATGGGGCCAGTCCGAGAAAATACTCTTCCAAACAAAAAAAAGAATCATCCAAATCGTTTAAGAATTGGCGAAAATATCGCAGAACAAACATTTTTCATCAGATCCTGACTTATACCTTTCGTCATCAGCTCAGCAACATGAGATGATGATTACCAGGCACAAATATCTGAATTGCTTTAGAAAGTTTATGAAAAACATTGAGTGTGCTTATAAAATTTGAGGTTTTCCCTCGATTTTCATGGGATCCCATCATCAGACTCTGACTTGGTGACAATGGGACCACCTCAGGAGTATAGGCTTTCGAATAAAAAAAATATTTTTTTAAATCGGTCCAGAATTGGCGGAGAAATCGGTGAACATAAATTAAAAAAAAGATACATACAGGCAATAATTAGTTTCGGTATGTGTCACATCTCACCTTGAATATTTCCAGAATCTTGTCGGGCAGCGGCGCGTCCAGGCCGCCGGTCCACCTGTGCAGCGTGTCCAGCGCGACGCAGAGCGTGCGCTCGTGCGACTCGCTGTCCAGCACGCGCGACAGCTGCGCGCTCACCTCGTGGAACAGCGCCAGGCGCGCCGCGCCGCGCAGGGGCAGCGCGCGCAGCGTGCTCACGCCCTGGGGAAAGGGACATTTTTAATACTCATTTTAAACAAAATCGAGAAAGGTGACATTACTAGTCAATTCAACGTCAAGTCAAGTCAATTCATACATGTAAAGGTTTACTTACGAGCAGCACAGCGATCTTGTCTTCGCTGGAGGTGAGCTTGCCGCTCGCTCCGTTGTACTCGGCGAAGGCGTGCGTGAGCAGCGCCCGCGCAGCCGTCACCTGCGAGCAGCGCGCCGCTAGCCTCTCCAGCGCGCACAGGGCTTCGCCCCGTACCCATTCGTCTTTGGAGTGTAGGTTGACTGGAGACAAAAACAAATAATATGAGAGAAATAAAATGAGGCAGGTGTGCTTAGAGATCAGAATCAATGGTGCCTGTCATTGAAACAACATATGTAAGTAAAGAAAATACTGAATTTAGAACTACCCAAAGGCAATTTTTTGGACTGACCAAAGACTGAATTCAGACAACTAGCAGTTCGCCCGCGACTTCGTCCGAGCTGCAATTTTCTTAAGGACCCCTCATTTCTTCCTCGACTTCCTCGAGAACCACTTGAAAATCGGTGCAGTAATTTTTTAGTTTATCGCGAACAGACAGACAGACGCGGTGGAGGACTTTGTTTTATAATATGTAGTGATAGTGATATTGAACTGGCGAAACTAATAAAAACCAAACTCAATAAATACAAAACTTAAAAAAAAACGGTAAAAAAAAACCGACTTCCAAAAACAAAACGGTGTTTTTGTTTACTTTGTTTTTGAACACCGACTTCCAAAAACAAAACGGTGTTTTTGTTTACTTTGTTTTTGAACACCGACTTCCGAAGTTAGTTATTTTTTACTTTTTAGTGTTTTGTTTTTGGAAGTCGGTTTTATTTTTTTGTAAAAGTTTTTTTATTTTTCACCTTTGGTGGTATGCTGGTACCACTAAAAATTGAAACCTCAAACACAGCGTGCCAGCGTGATGTTTTGTTATGAACTGGTGTAAACAAGTGACAGACATGCGATTTCAGTAATCCCAATCCATTTGCAATCATTTATTGAAGAATTCCGTTGCCTACCGCCGAAGTTCTTCATCAGATTTTCACCAAATTTAAATGGGACCACTCTGAGAAAATACTCTTCCAAATAAAAAAAGAGTCATCCAAATCGGTTAACAATTGGCGAAAATGTCGCTGAAAAAACATTTTTTATTGGATCCCATCATCAGATCCTGACTTACACCTTCCATCATCAGCTCAGCAACATGAGATGATGATTACCAGGCACAAATATCTGAATTGCGTTAAAAAGTTTATGAAAAACATTGTATGTGCTTATAAAATTTGAGGGTTCCCTCGAAAAAAATTGAAAATCGGTCCAGAATTGGCGGAGATATCGGTAAACATACATTAAAACAAAATACATACAGCCGAACATAGAACCTCCTCCTTTTTGAAGAAGTCGGTTAAAAATAATTTTCCTTACCAATCAAACTCTTCCCAATATCAACAGCTAAACCGTCGAGTTCCACATTGAGACTGGCGAAGACTTCCCCGACAGCCTGCACGATGGTCTCCGGGCTCCGCAGCATGGCCTTGTGCAGCGCTGGCAGCAGGGCGTCGCGCACCTCGCCGGGCCCCAGCTGGCGCAGCAGGTCGCGGCAGCCCTTGATGTAGTTAGCGTTGGGACGAGCCTTCACGCTGATGATGCTCTTTGTGAAGCTTTCGAGCATTTTTGTCTGTGGTGATAGAAAATATATTATCAATATTTTTTTTAATGTTGCCTCGCACTACAATATTTTCCTGTATCTCCTGTAGGTATAGATTCGTTTACAAAAATACAATTTTACATTCACAAACAGCAAGACATGGAACAACTATCTGTAGGCCATACAAAAATTAGTTCCGTGCGGGAATCGAACCCGCGACACGCAGCTCAACCACTGCGCAGAACAGAGTCGTCTAAATTGATGTGTACAGGAATAAAATTATAGAACCACATAATTATCATAAACGAACAAATGTTTAATTAGAATGATCATTTACACCAATAAATTGAGTAAAAAGTGACAATGCTGCTTGACAATGGAATCAAATATTAAAGTATATAATAGGTCTTTACCTGTGAAATTGCCGTTTTGTATGAAAATATTTAAACGAATTTTTTTCATGTATTTTTATTTGTATTAATCGAAGTATTCACCCATGCAATCAATGCATCTTTGCCAACGCAGTGGCAGTTTATTGATGCCCTTCTTAAAGAAATCAGTTGGACGGGAGGCAACAAATTCTTCAAAAGCATTTTGTACTGCCTCTCGGGTATTGAATTTTTTTCCCGCCAAGAAGTTATCCAAATTCTGAAAAAGTAGTATGTAGGCGCAAGGTCTGGTGAGTAGGGCGGATGACGGAGAGCTTCCAACCCCAGTTCTTGCAACTTGGAGACCGTCTGCTGTGCAGTATGAGGTCGCGCGTTGTCGTGCAGGAGCAGCGGAGACGAGCGATTGACCAATGCTGGTTGGAGATGTGCCAGCTTCTCCATCATTGTGTTCAGTTCTTCACAGTACACATCTGCAGTAATGCTCACCCCGTTTGGTAAGAAGCTGTGATGAATCACACCGGCGCTAGACCACCAAACAGTGACCATCACTTTTCTAGGGGTAAGTTTTCGTTTAGGGCATTGTGTGTGTGTGTGTTGGTGCTGAACCAGGATCCAACCAACTTGCTGAGCGCTTGCGGTTATCAAACAGAATCCATTTTTCATCGCAGGTAACAATGCGATTCAAAATTCCTTCATTTGTGTGTCTGTTGAGCAGTGCAAGGCACGTCTCGACGCGTACTTCGCGCTGGCGATCATTGAGTTCGTGGGGCACCCATTTGTCAAGCTTTTTTACCTTGCCAATTTGACGCAAATGGACCAATATTGTTTTGACGCTAACGTCGAAAGCTGCTGCTAATTCAGCCGTAGATTGTGTATCATCAGCTTCCACAATCGCCTTTAATTCGTCATTGTCGACCAAAGTCTTCGGACGACCGCGAGGTTCATTTTTCAGGTCGAAATTTCCAGAACGGAAGCGAGCAAACCAATAACAGGTGGTGCGTTGGTTTGTAGTGTTAGCTCCATAAACGTCGTTGATGTTGCGTGCCGCTTGTGCCGCGTTGCTGCCACGACGGTATTCATATTCCATAATTACTCGATTTTTTAACTTATCCATGATGACGAAAAAGATTGAATTGCGATGAAAATGTAACATTAATCAATAAACAAATGACTACTTTTGGAAAAAAAACCATGTTTTTAAAATAAAATTAATTTGAAATTAGAATTCTTAGCCAAACAAAAATTATTTTGATTTGAAATGGCCAGTACTGCAGAACGGCAATTTCATAGGTAAAGACCTAATATTTCACTATGTGTTAATTATTTCTAAGGCTGTTTTGAAAATAATTCAACTGTAAACACCCACCACACGTTTTAAATTGTGTTAATGTAATTTACGAATAGTTAAATGATTGGATTTTTGTACTATATCTTTGAAGCCAATGTCTTTATCGGAATATAAGGCAATTGTACTGAGCGCCCATTTACTCTACTTTTTATTTGTTACCTTCCCTTCACATACCTTGTGTTGTTCAATAGTGCCACCATCTCCAATCTGCTGTAGATGTCGACACAGCGTAGAGAAAGTGACGCAGATGTGTGGTCCAGAGTCTGGCGGTATTGCTAGCAATACCTCTAGCCATTTGGATAACTTCTCCTTGCCAATTGATACCCAGGATGTATGTAGCTGAAAAGACAATGATGATTTAATATTGTACCCTTTATGAAAGAAAATCATGAATACACTTAACTCTTTAAGTCAAGAGTGAATAGGTTATTTCTAGGCAAGCATGCTCCATCTGCGACCACATCACCGCTTACCATCAGGTGAGATTGTGGTAAAACGCATGTATATTAATAGTAACCCAAAAAAAAAAACTCCTGTTTTCATGTAGCTCTTTTTTTTTTACTATTATTAGGCACGCGCTTGACCACCATCTCACCTGATGGTAATTCTGTAACTTTCTATTTCAGACTGCTTCTCTCGAAAACTACACACTACTACTACTATGATTGGTATGATTACTTACCATTGAAAAAGCCTTGTCATTCTTTCTGTGGTCCCCATAAGCAATAATGGCAGCGAGCAGGTTAGCTTGGGATAACACGAGGGCATTGTAGTCCACTCCATTCTCCCCAGTTGACTTGATTGTGCCATCAGCCAGGACAGTGGACCAACGGAGAACATATAACCCACTCTGGCATATGCTTTTTCTGCAGAATAGTATTTTAACAGTTGAACTAAAAAGTATGACTTACAAATTCTAAAATGATTAATAATAAATAAAAACTAGTTTCTTTTGAGATCTAAAAACAACCTTCTTAAAGGGATTCCCGGTTCATCAATAATTTGTTTTTTAATTCAAACAAAGTGTAATTGCTAGACTACTCACGATGAAGCGGTGTTCTTCAGCTGCTCTGACAGTTCAAGTAAGACAGGCAGCAGTCCTTTCAGAGTCCATTCTCTGTGTGTGGCAGCGAGGTGAGCCACCAAGCCCTTCACATAGGACTGGGAGGTGGAGTCCCGATACCGGTGCAGGGTGAGCACCAGCAGGCGACACACGAACCGCACTGCTGGCTCTGTTATACCTGGTAACAATAACATATTTGTTTGTCTATGTCAACAGATAATTGCAAACTCGATAAGATTGCAATAAATATTTTTTTGAATATATTTTGTAGATATACAGGGTGTCAGAAATATAAAAGAAGACCATGAATTTTAACATTTTTAATACAAAATTAATCAAATTATCTCAAAATGAGTCCCATACTGTTGAATACAGATGCACTCTTTTGATTATTTAACTCCCTGTCGATTTTTTGATCTTGTTGTAGTGGATATTTGGAACACTACCTCTTAAATTCTGTTTGTAGCTCGAGAACATTTTCATACTGGTTCTTGTACTAAATTTTTTATATAACCCCATAAAAAAAAAACTAACGGGGTTAGATCTGGGGATCTCGGATGTGGATTGCCACTTACATACAGTTACATATACGGGTAGTGCGGACCTGATCCAATGTTTCCAATGTTGTGTGTTTGTTTCCCTTGTTGTGTTTGTGTCTCGTGATATTTTATTTAAATTGCTATGGATGTTTATAATTGTAATTATTATGATTGTAATCTATCAGAAATAAATAAATTGAATTAAATTGAAAGTGTAATAATGTAATGTTAATTTTGTATTAAAAATGTTAAAACTCATGGTCTTCCTTTTATTTCTGACACTATGTTATTTAGCAAAAATAATCCTTATCATGAAGCCTTACGATCGGTATGATAAAGTACAGGGTAATTTTTTTTCTAATGTAGCGGTTACGATTCCCGGTTCAACCATGTCATTATTTAAAATTCTATGAATGCAGTTTAAATTGTTTTTTAAATTAAAATAATGTTTTCTTTCAGTAAAATGTTCCATCTACAATATTCAAGGTACTTTCCCTCCATGTGGCACAGCCGTGGGACGCCCTGTATTGTTATCATATCATTTTGAATACAATAAATCCCATCCAATTCTTGACATTTTTTTTTATAATTTCGTGTGATATTTTACAATATTATGATGCCAGCTATTTTCCGGTGTCATCTATAAGCTCCTCAGATGGTCTGTGTTGTAATAATAATCTTAATGTGGGTACTTTTCAACTCTTATTGTAATAATAAGATTGACTAAGTAGAGGGTAGGCAAGTTTTCTTTAGTTAAGTACTGTTTTTGCTAATCAGCACAATAAACATATTTACCAAAAAACAGTGTTTTAATGGACATAACAGTCTGCGTAATATTTCGTTTTATTTTAAGTATTATAACTACATATTGTTTTATTAAATTCTAAAGAACATTGGTAGCTTTGAAAAGCTTGTGTATATATAATAACAGCTACACAGGTTGATCTTCAAGGTTTAATAACACTTTGTCAAGGTTGGTGGATGGGCATCCCATCTTAACATACCAAGATGTGTCCATGCATGTTAAGCCGTTGATCCTGACCATCATTTGTAGATTTTTGGCAGTTGATATGGATTGTTAAAAGCCAGAAAATCAGACATCAGTTGCTTTATCTATCTATACTAATAGATAAACCTGAAGAGTTTGTTTGTTTACTTGAACGCACTAATCTCAGGAACTGCTGGTCTGATTTGAAAAAATATTTCAGGCTATATATCATCACGTTAAAACCAATAGGAGCAGAGCTGTAATGAAAATTTTGACACAGACGAAGTTGAGCGGGTCAACTAGTACTAATATTTAAAGCTGAAGAGTTTGTTTGTTTGCGCAGGTCAACTAGTGTAAAATAAGTATGGTATCAATTATCATCAGCTACAGCTGAGAAGCTGTAGCTGATCAGGTTTGACTCCAATATAGTTGAAAAAAGCTAGGCAGATACTGATAGAAGAACATTGGCAAATGCACATGTCTATAGGCATTTGCAATAGCAGCAATAATAAAGTTTATTGAAAATTATTTCTGCTCTTTTCATATTCTACAAATCAGCAATGATAAAGCATACACCTAAATATTATTTTTTTTCTATTTGGGGTGCTTACCGCTAGTTTTAGTTAAACTAGATGTGGTCCATAATGCCCTAATGTACTGCATAGTTCCACAAACAACATTACAGATATTTCTACAATCTGCAAATGATCACATAAAATCTTCTATGTACTGTACAAAACCTGATTCACAATAGCTATTTCTTTCTCTCAGATATATAAATGAAATAATCTGTATTATTTTAAAACTGTAAACCATATTATTGCTCAATACCAGCTTCTGAAACTATTGCATCAACCTAACACAGTGAAACTTTGAGGAATGGCTTCATTTTCATCAAATTTTGACTGAATATTCAACGGGACCTGTTGCATTTTAACTCAAACTACATATATTTATCATTTCAATCACAAATATCGCTAGAATTCCTGAAAGTATATTAGAAATTCATTTTTATCACAATTTCAGCAAACCTATTGAGTATATTGCTACAACAGTGCTTGTACACAGGTATTGATGGATTGGTTTCACAGAATTTATATATAGATGCAGTCTATGTTGCATACAGTGTCCTCTGATTGGCACATTCATAACTCAGTCAAGTGAGAGCACAATACTGAGCTACATTCAGGGGTCTATGGATCAATACAGCTGGACAACCAACCTATAAATACTTAGAAGTTAAATGTAAGGCGCAAACAAATATTACCCCATTACAGTAAATAAAGATTTAACCCAGCCCAATTTTGAAACTCACCCGGTGTGGATAATACATTCCGAATTTCTTCTACAACCTCACGTCTTCCTTTCAAACTTGCGGTCTGGATTTTAAATGGTATATCCTTCAATTTTTTTAATACCTGCCAATAGAATAATCAGTGATGAATACAGTCACATTTTGGTAGCATTAAGATGTTATAAAGTGGTGAATTTACCTCGGAATCTGCCATTTTTCACACACATTTATTGAGAAAATTCTATTGAAAAAGCACACACGTCTCCTCGCTAAACGAACCACAGATTAAAAAGAAATATTGTAACAAAACAGCTGTCTAAAAAAAAGTTGCCAGCTAAAAATAACTAGAGACACCCCTTCTTGTAGCTTTCAACCGAGAGCCAATAATCGACTAAAACTAGGTGTGCACCAGTCCTGCTGGGGCTGCGGACTTCGTTCGAAAGAGGTACCGTACCCTGGAACGCAAAGGGCAGGAGGAACACGGTTGGGTTTTAGTCAGTTTCATCATTGATGATTTCCCATCCTAAAAAAAAAGGTGTGCAACACTAGTCCATGATTTTATTGTCTTTGACTTTGCTGTCAAATCGTATTATTTGCTGTCAAATTGTCAATGTCAATTTGTCTAAAAATCGTTGGTTTGGTTCGGTTTGGTTTGTAATAATCGTAATTCCACCTCATATTTGTTTAAAAAATAAAAATGGACAAAAGACAAGAAGAATTAACAAAATTGAAGTCTTACATCGAAGGAATTGATAATGAACTAACAGTAATTTTACAAACCCTTCAATGGGATAGAAAAGAATTGCTACAGGTACTTATGAACCTAAACAATGTTTACAACCGCACGTTTACCTACAATTTCATCTTGTACATTTCCTCGTCATTGACCAGGGTTGTGTTAGCATAAGCAAAAAATAAGTAACATATCACTCTGCCAGTAATAGACTAGCCTAATTATCAGAACCAACTATGATCTCGTACAAATACAAACATGGTAATGAAATTGATAACCTGTACTGCTGACCTACGATTCATGTCTAATCTAAGTTACCATTCCAGAGCCCTGCACTGGTAACGTGCAGATACGATTCCAACCACAAAGTTCCACCTGATAAGACTGCAGAACATGAGAAGGAATGCCTCCTGAGACAGAATGGCTACTCCAAAGATGATCAGCTTCTGCCAGACCCAGTTGACTTGGAATCTAATACACTTGTCAAACTCAGTAAATATTTACACTATTAGTTAATTTTGTTATTAGTTTTCATAAGTTAAATTCAATAATGTCTAATTTTTCCACAGGAAAAGAAGATATTGAGCAAATTATTGCAAATGCTTCAAGATCAGATAAATTATTTAAAAAAGGTATGCTACAAATCATTGATCCAGAAAATATCAACACATTAATCTCAATTCCTTTATTACACCTTAAAAGATGATAACTTAATTCAAGGACTCCCTAGCTTCCACTGCTGTACTAATATTATTGTGTAAACGGATGTAACTTTAAATTTTATGCACTTTTTCAGTTTATAGAAACCTAGTTCAACGGTCTCAACTACCTCATCCTTTCTATATTGTATCCTTTATAATGTCTAGTGTAATTTTAAATATTGTAAGTTGATATTTCATAGGATGGTTTAATGTGCCATAAAATTGTAGGTCTGGAGCAATAGCAGATCCGTTCAAGCGTTCTGGCACGATTGAGTAACAAACATGCATCCAAAGTTTTGCATTTAATTTCTAAATATTAGTTAGAAGTTACATCAGAAAGCACTAGAACAATCAATGTCACAATGCTTGGGGTATTCTTATGTCCAGCTGATGTCTTTGGTTGAAATAAATCCTGACACCTGAATCACCTGGTTCATTACCAGATGATTCAGGTATCAGGATTTATTTAAAGCCTGAACATTAGTTGTGGAGTTGTGGAAACCAGCCTGATTTACATTACATCAATATCTAATAACAAAATTAATCTAACAATTTGATGTATTGTTCCACTGCAAGGCGAAAGTCTCCTGCTCTCTTTTCCATTGACAAATGGAAATTTTGGGCATTTGGGGAAAGGCTAGTTACAAACTACATTGTTGTAGTTGATAGTGGTCAAATGTGTGCCTAACAATAGTAAAAAAAAAAATGTGATACCCAAAGGTTGAGTGGTAGAGAATGCCTTGTTGCATTAAGTATACCCATGTACTGTTGCTGTACATACAATTTTATATACGAAAGGTAAATTATCAGGAAAAAGCTAAATTATGTTACCATAGGGTATAATTTATTTTCGAAAAAATACTTAATCCGTGCGAACGAAGTCGCGGGAGAAGTGCTAGTAATAAATAAAATGTGTGTTAAACATCTATACCCAATGAGTTTCCTCAACAAAGGCGTGGGTTGTCGCGACGCAGAGCCGCTGTCGCTGGAGCGCCTCCAGAGCTCGTACTCTGCCGACGAGCGGCGCGCCCTTCATGATGCCGTGGTCAGCGCCGCGCCCTCCTGCCATGACCTGACCGACTTGGCTTTACTCAGGTCAGTTTCTCTTAGCATTATTTTTCAGTAACTGGGAATGTTGAAATGAATGCTATAGTTATCAGGTAATATGGGCAAGATAGGGTTGCCATCACATAATCTGCCGACAGCGGAAAAACAAATTAAAAACGGCGAAAATTTGAGTGAAATTGACTATTTTCCCCGGATCCAACCAAAAAAAATTTCACCCTTTTAATTAAAAACTTTGCATTTTTTTTAATCATTTAGCTTCTTTGCGGTATAAATTGCAGCGTTGTAAATTAAATATCAACTACTTAATAATTTTTTTTGCCAAGTTAGCTAATAATGTGCGACTTACAAATTGGAAATACGAATTTATTTCAAACTACGATTTTTATATTAATTACGATATATATATTTCTACATTTAACCTTTCAATTAATTGAGTTTCCCTGGACACAAAAAATGACCCATTTTGAAAACCCCGCACTGTCGCTCCCCGGAAGCCGTCCAAACTAGGACAAATCCAGGGAAACCCGGATGGAGTCCTAGGCAAGACGCTTATACTGGTATTTGTAGGAATTAGTATGCTTGTCCAAGAACACTACAAAGTAAAAAATATCTTTAATGTCTCATTTTAATGTGTCACGCCGCAGTTTAGGCTTTCTAACAAAAAATAATAATAAGAACCTCTTCCTTTGTGAAGAAGTCGGTTAAAAAGGAGCGCTATCAGGATAATGGATCCGATTTATTTTATATCAAGACTAAAGTCTGTTTTTTAATCTCAGAGACTAAATTCAATTTTTGTTAAATTCAAAGCATTTTATTTCAAATAAACCATTCACAGGCACTTTTGAAACGTCAAGGTCGGTCAGTCAAAAACATGGAAGCTATTTGCATGTTCCAAAGCGTAGATCTCTATGGAGAAGAACGTGCAAGAAACTTCACGGACACTCTTTTATAAGCTTATTATAAGAATTTAAAATATAAAGATTAAAATGAGCCAATGGCAGTTAAGAGATGACCAGTCTCAACAGACGGCGCCCGTGAACATGACGCGTGAATCGGCACCTTTCAGCTCAACCATTTCGAAGGGAACCGAATGATCCAACCCACGCGCCGCCGTCAGCGAGATATTGAGTGAGCAGGACATGCTCTCGACCACCATGCTCGTTCATGTCCAACAAGTAAAACTATAACTAATCATATAAAATGTAAATGGCTTCATCGTACTCACATTTACAAAATTTTAAAAATATGCTTCTACTTTACACAAAGCTATGGTTGTCAATGACCAAATAATGAAAAATCAATTAATAAAACTACGATTAAGTTCTTACATCAAAAAGAATAAATAAGTATCTATAATAATTATGTAAGTACCTATAAAAAAGAAGAGAGAGTGAGCATCTCTTCCAAATATAAAAACCTAACAAGTGGACCCAAGCAGCTGTGACTGTGGAGCAGGACCAGCATTTAGCCAAGCGTTTTTATCGAGGATATAATCTTCCAGTTTATAATACGCTTGTCTACATAGTGTGCGTTTTATGCATGCTTTAAATTTTCTCTCATTCAGTTCGAGAATATCAACTGGTATTTTATTATAAAATTTAACACAGTACCCCATAAAAGAAGTGTGTACTTTGGCCAATCTGAATCGGGGTTGATCTAATTTGTTCCTATTTCTAGTATTAAAATTATGCCCGTCACTAATCTTGCTAAAAAGATGAACATTTTTACGAACATACATAATATTTACGTAAATTTATTGACAAGGTACCGTCATGATGTTGATATCATGAATTGATAAGTGAAAATGGCAAACTGACATAGATTTCAATAGCATTTAAGTCAGTTTTGACAGTTGAAGTTGTCAATTTAGTCATCGTCTGCCTAGCCTTTTCCCAACTATATTGGGGTCGGCTTCCAGTCAAACCGGATTCAGCTGAAGTTGTCAATTTAGTCATCGTCTGCCTAGCCTTTTCCCAACTATATTGGGGTCGGCTTCCAGTCAAACCGGATTCAGCTGAAGTTGTCAATTTAGTCATCGTCTGCCTAGCCTTTTCCCAACTATATTGGGGTCGGCTTCCAGTCAAACCGGATTCAGCTGAAGTTGTCAATTTAGTCATCGTCTGCCTAGCCTTTTCCCAACTATATTGGGGTCGGCTTCCAGTCAAACCGGATTCAGCTGAAGTTGTCAATTTAGTCATCATCTGCCTAGCCTATGCCCAACTATATTGGGGTCGGCTTCCAGTCAAACCGGATTCAGCTGAAGTTGTCAATTTAGTCTCCGAGTTTAAAAAACAGACATTAGTTAACCCGCGCAACTTAGTCTGCTCCGCTCCTATTGGTCTTAGCGTGATGATTTCCTATAGCCTTCCTCGACAAATGGGCTATCTAACACTAAAAGAATTTTTCAAATCGGACCAGTAGTTCCTGATATAAGCGCGTTAAAGCAAAAAAGCAAACTCTTCAGCTTTAGATAAAAGCTCAGTTGATTAAGAAAATCTTTTTGATTTCAACAATGCAAAGAAAACGATTGTCTCAATCCTTTTACGATATATAATAAATCGCGACATTTATGGTATTCGCATCTAAGACCCCGGCGCTGCCTCTAGCTGTCCGCGCATTTGATGGCACTATAAATATAAAGTTATTCATTTTATCAACAACCATGCCGAAAGATAGAAACACTATTTCCATAGGTCGCCATATCTCAACTGCTTACTTTCCACAGTGGAGCAGATGACAAGAGCTCGAAGGTGATCCTGTCGCGGCAAGAGATCCTGCTGGAGCTGCGCAACATGCGCCGGCGCCGCGCCAAGTACCGCGTCGCCGCCAAGTCGCGCAACTACTCCGATGTGCTGCGCGACGTCATCAGGACTCAGGTATGGGACTTTGAGGGAACTGGTCAATTTTTGCTCGGAAAAGTTCGAAACTCCAGAGTTTAAGACATTCTAATCAATCAATCAGTCAATATCAATATACGAGTATATAGTTCTATATATAATCTATATATAATTCTTCCTTTACTGACTGATCGACAACGCACAGCTGGAACGGCTGGTCGTAGAAAGCTGAATTTTGGCAGATTCCTTGGAGAGTGTAGGGGAGCATTTGTAAGAGAATTTCCCGAAATTCCGACGAGAACGGGAAAAAACGGGATATGTGCGTACGAAGGCGCGGGCATCGTATAAAAAATAATATTAAAATATACAGTAACATTGATTAAAACAATATCAGGAATGTATTGTACTTTATACAATTTATATAATTGCTGACGCCATTTTATGTACCACGTCTATTTGAACAATTGTTACACGTTGTCTTTCACGGTCAAATACGTTGCATTATAATGCATGCAACTGCAAGGTTATATGCAGAACAATGCTGTTATTCATTTAAATTATTTTTACAGATGGAACACTACAATGACGCTAAAACCGAGACGGATACAAAAGAAACTATAGATAAGAGCGATACTCAAAAAGATACACACAACGCTAGAAGATATTCTAGAGCCGAGTCTAAAGATGAAAGATATAGAGGTAGATATGATGGAAAGGTAGTGCCTGGACCAATTAAGATAAAAATTGAAAGAGAAGATTCTACAGAAAGAAGTTATAGAGACCATAATCAAAGAGATTATAGTAGAGAAAGATCAGATAGACCTCATAGATATGAAACCACAAGTAGGAATAGAGGCGAAAGAGATTATGACAGAAGTAAACGTAATGACAGATCTAGAGAGAAAATAAATTATGACGAAGACAGTACTCATAAGTATGGGGAGCATTCTAGAAAGAGAAGACATGATAATGAATCTAGGGAAAGGCGAAATTATTATGAAGATTCTGAAAACAGAAGAAAAGTTATGGACCCAGACACAGAATATAGCTCTGAAAAAAGATCAAGAAACAGTCATAGACATAAAGACAATGATTCCGAGTATGAACGAAATAACGAAACAAATCACCCCCATAGAGAAATATCTAGGGAAAGAAGACATGATGAAAAAAGAGATAAAGCTTACAAGCATAGAGACAAAAAAGATAGACATAGGGATAGAGAGAGATCTAAAGAAAGAAGGAGAGATAAGAGATATGAGGAGAGATCTAGTGAAAGAATACACATTAAGCAAGAGAGAGAAGACAGTGTTACAAGAGATGAAACAGATGCTTATGAAAATTATAGATCAAAGGACAGGAGTCGTAAGAGGAAAGACAAAAGAAACGATAGGTCTTACAGAGATGATAGAAACTATGGCGGTCATAGTGTAGAAGTAAAACAAGAAAAGTGTGATCGGTATTACGATGTGCCTTCCGAACAGATTTACGATCCTCATAAGAAAATTAAAGTCGAGCATTAGATTGTTTTTGTTTCAATTAACTTTCCAAAGACATTAGGTTAACATTTAAGTTTCATGACACTGCTGAAGATAGGGCCATCCTAAAATGTCCACTATTATTTATCGGAGTATGGAGCTATTGTACCTATTTAGAGGGCAGCATATATCTGTCACCGGATAATTGCTAACTCCGTAAGATTGTAAATAAGTCTTTTTTAGATTATATTTTCTCGATATATTGTGATCATATCATTTTGAATACAATAAATCCCATCCAAATTCAACAGTTCCCAACGTATACCTACGTGCCTTAAGAGAAAAGTTATTTTATAATTTCACGCGATATTTTACAATCTCTCGGAATCTGCAATTTTCCGGTGACATATCCATTTCAAAATTAATTCTAAAGTTAAATAAAGCGATTCTTAATATTTAGTCGTACATTCGCCAACCAATATAATAAGCGGAGCTTCATAAAACTTACATATTTTTTCAAAATGTAACCTATGGTGTCACGAGCTACATTTGAGAACAACATGGAAGTTCATTACACTCCAAATCTTCATATTCCAACTAAAAATTAGCGGCGTACTGTCTGAGTGAGATCTTGTCTCGTCAAGTGCAGCGGAGCGCAGATTAGCGAAAATAATAACATGTGAGTACGCCACGGGTTGTGGAGCGCGCTTAATAAAGTAGCAGTTATTATACCTAACATGAAAATGCTACATGTAAATTCAAAGTGTGAGTATTAAATATTGCATGACTAGCAAACAATAACTTGATAGGTTTGGGTCGTTAAGAAGAGAAAAAACTTTTGTGTATGTATTTAGAGAATTATAGGCACTAAATATCAGTATCGCTAACAGTAATAAAATTCATTCTTCCTTGCACGACATACAGTTTTTCTTTCACAACCACAACCAAGAAATTTACGACAAAAATAAAGTAAAAACAACGCCCGCACATATGAATGAACGAGAAAGTTAATCGATCATGCAGATATTTGCGATTTCTGATCGATCGCGATCAATATGTATCGGTTCTCCGCATCTTGCAACGATTAACATTTATATAGAAAAAGATGATTCAATTACCGACAGCTGAGAGTCGGAAATATTTTGTCTTAATTAATCAATCATCGTGCAGTATCTGCCTACAAATGTGATTGAAAAACGAAAGTTTTATCAACCTAGGGTAACTTAGGAAAAGTTACCCTAAGCTTTCGTTTTTCCTGAATTATCCTAATTATTAATATTAAGGTCGGTCCTACCATGTTTATTTCAATCAATATCATCATTTCAGCTGAAAGATTCTTCTTCTGGGTAGGATCGTCGACTTTGTCTCTGTCACCTCTGACCTAGACTAGAGTCAAGAGCAAACTCATCACAAATTAAAAAAGAAAGAGATGTCCGCTGCTTGATATAGGCGGAAAAGAAAAAATATTAATGCCGCACAGTGAAAATAGAATATTGGTCAGTAGGGACAACACTTAGGTACGATTTAGAAGTTATTTAGCAGCATGTTATACCACCTCGGACTACAACAATATAAGATAGCGACACATACGAACTACAAATAGGCCTGATGTCACATCAATAAGTACATACTCTCTTCTTCTCTTGTTTTTACACACTATTGTCTACATTTCTTTTTCATTTATCCCGTCGCAAGTCTGCTGCAAGAAATTTCGTTAGGAGTGAGCAGTTCCTTGTACTATTATAATTATGTTAATTATTACTGTTTTTCTGTGTACATAAATAATAAAATAAATAAATAAATAATAAATCAATCCTACATCGCGGTACCACTACCAAAGTTCTCTACGCGATTTGAACAAATACAACTGCCTGATGGTTGTTGTCGGGCGATTCTTGGCTTATCGGAGGATCCCACCTTTTCAATGGAGGTTTGCGGGACTTTACGTAACTTTACACCCTGTTCGGCACGTCCGCAGCTTTATGAATTTGCAAAAAGGAGGTAAAGTAGGGCAGGGTAATTTGCAGACAGTAATCTACATATGTGTTTTAAAATTCGTAAAACTGTATATCACCGTACCTAATTAAAAAGCACTACACCATTTTAAAATTCATGAACCCATGCTTGACCGCTCAAAAGAATCATGAAACTATGAGTCAAACGTTATAATAAGACATCTCTAAAGATCTGCGCATACGCTTGTGATTCAGCTAAGAAACAGCAAAATAAGTAACACAAGGCTCAAAAAAGGATAACGCGTAACAAAAAATATGGACAAATGCTTGTCCGGCCACGCACAGTACCTACATAGGGTTCCGTAGTTGCCTCCATAACCATGAAAACTACTCCCGTCTCATGTCAAGAAATGAGCATCATTGGCGCCAACTTGGAACCCATTTTTGTTATTGCGAACCTGAAATTCATGAAAATGATGCGTCTGACGAAAAAAATACAAATTATTCGTTGGCGCTGTCTTAGGTTTTAATTCTGAGTCTTGTATGTAATTCTTACGACATTTTTATCATCTCTTAGGGAGTGGTTATCTGCATTTTACTGCATTACCTACCTTTAGTAAGATACTTCTAATAATGGGCCGACTTTAGCTGACAAGACGATTCGTCGTCGTAGGTCGTCGGCTAATCTAATCTTTTCCGCTACTGGTCTTTGTCGGCAGTGATCTTACTCCAGCCGGTTATTTAGTGGGATTGATAAAAACTATAATAGCAGTGTATTTCCAAGTAGCCGTGTGTTTACCGCTGGAATGAGTGCGCGTACGCAATGGGAGTGTGACGGCGGCCGCTATGCTCACGCGTGTCTCGGACGCTACATCTAAGTAGGAATCTGCGTTAATATTTATATGTGATCTGGGACCAAAATAAATACATGTCTTTCAAGTCATTTTAAAGACAACATTGATTGATCTGTGGAATGATAACGTGGTGGTAAAAAAACCGGCCAAGGGCGTGTCGGTCTCGCCCACCAAGGGTTCCGTACAAAGTAGCTACAAATGACTATAAATAAAGACTATTTTTTAATGATTTAATTGCAAATGTATAGATTTTAGACTTTTCTCTAAATTTACAAGTAATTTCAAACGGTATTATTTGCCAAATTTCATAGTTCTAGGTCAACGGGAAATACACTATACTATATATATGTTTTTGGCGTCATAAACGACCTTATCTTTTTTCACGTTAACTTACAAGTCTGATTTTTTTATAGCTTCAAGAGGCTGTGTAATTTCAACTCGATACCTCCACACGTTTCCGAGATAAAGGGATTTATGAGTGTTCCGTTTTTCCTTTTGAGGTACGGAACCCTAAAAACATTGAAGATGAACACGCGTCAGTCACCCAGCGTGATACGAGGAACCTGCTACAGTTGGCTAGAAGAAATGGTTCGGCTCGTTTGTAAGAGACTCGCCTTCGGTATAAAACCAGGAATATAGAAAACAGTGGCTAAGTTATGCGCGATTTCCGTTGCCGAGAAGCGCTTTGCAACTTTTTACATTGTGTGGATTTCACTTGAGTTAAAAGTAATTTACATTGAATGGGACCTATTTTAATTTAACTGGATGCTAGATTCAACTTACCAAAGTACTCTTGACTATATCCTTGCTTGCTATAGGTATCTAATCTTGCTAGTGGGTCAGTACTTCTGTCACTTAGATAGCCATTCCCAAAGCCTGTCTGCGACACTGAACATTTAAAGATAAGGGTACAAAGACTCGCTGAAACCCTGCGCCTGACGTGACACGGAAAACCCAGCTGTGACAATCTAATCTACACATCTACAGCATCCACACCAATACGTTTATTTTCTTTTCTCCTTCTGTGTTTAACTCTCAGTGTAATTGTTGTAATAACTACATAAACGGTTGCTATTTACCTAATAGGCGCAGTCGATCTCGTGCGGGGCGGATCGATATACGATAAGTACGATAACAGTCAATTAAAAGTGAACGTCTTCATTAGCCCACTTATGACGCAATCAGTAGCACTGCACCTACCCGCAGCCTACAGACAATGATAGAAATCAGTGTACCATTCGATGCAAAGGATTTAGAAATCTTCGTGTCAATTCTACAAATTCAAAATTCAAATTCAAATTCAAAGCATTTTATTTCAAATAAACCATTCACAGGCACTTTTGAAACGTCAAGGTCGGTCAGTCAAAAACATGGAAGCTATTTGCACGTTCCAAAGCGTAGATCTCTATGGAGAAGAACGTGCAAGAAACTCCACGGACACTCTTTTAAATCATGTTCTGGTTTTACAAAATTTCAAGTTACATAATACTTGTTGCTTCTGCATGTGAGGACAATGCAAAGGAAAAAAAAGGGCTTATTATAAGAATTTTAAATATAAAGATTAAAATAAGCCAATGGCAGTTAAGAGATGACCAGTCTCAACCGACGGCGCCTGTTCACGAACATGACGCGTGTATCGGCACCCTTCAGCTCAACCATTTCGAAGGGAACCGAATGATCAAACCCACGCGCCGCCATCAGCGAGACATTTGAGTGAGCATGACATGCTCTCAACCACCATGCTCGTTCATGTCCAACAAGTAAAACTATAACTACTCACATAAAATGTAAATGGTTTCATGGTACTCACATTTACAAAATTTGAAAAATATGCTTCTACTTTACACAAAACTATGGTTGTCTTTGACCAAATAATGAAAAATAAATTAATAAAGAGAACGATTAAGATCTTACATCAAAAAGAATAAATAAGTAATTAATATAATAATATAATTTGTATGTATATAAGAATAAATAAACGAAATAATGTAAGAACCTCTAAAAGGAGCGAGCATCTCTTCCAAATATAAAAACATAGAAACCTAAAAAGTGGACCTAAGCAGCTGTGACTGTGGAGCAGGACCAGCATTTAGCCAAGCGTTTTTATCGAGGATATAATCTTCCAGTTTATAATACGCTTGTCTACATAGTGTGCGTTTTATGCATGCTTTAAATTTTCTCTCATTCAGTTCGAGAATATCAACTGGTATTTTATTATAAAATTTAATACAGTACCCCATAAAAGAAGTGTGTACTTTGGCCAATCTGAATCGGGGTTGATCTAATTTGTTCCTATTTCTAGTGTTAAAATTATGCCTGTCACTAATCTTGCTAAAGAGATGAAGATTTTTCCGAACATACATAATATTTTCGTAAATGTATTGACAAGGTACCGTCATGATGTTGATATCCTTAAACAGTTCTCTTAGGGAATCACGCCGACGGAGATTGTAAATGGCTCTGATGGCTCTTTTCTGCAGGATAAATATAGACTCGATGTCTGCAGCACGTCCCCATAATAAGATACCGTAAGACATGATACTATGAAAGTAACTAAAATAGACCAGCCTCGCGGTATCTATATCGGTAAATTGACGGATTTTTCTGACAGCGTATGCTGCTGAACTTAGCCGTCCCGCAAGAGATGTTAAATGAGGACCCCATTGTAGCCTTGAGTCAAGCGTAATCCCCAGGAAAACCGTGTTTTCGACGAATTCAAGTTTCTCCTTGTTCAATACTATGTCGCAATCATTTCTTATAACGTTCGGTAAGGCAAATCTGATGCATTTAGTTTTTTTCCCATTTAATACTAAATTATTAGCAGTAAACCAATTTTGGACCTGCTGTAGGGCGTTATTTACGTCGTCAAGATTTATGGAACGTCTATCTATCTTAAAAATTAAGGACGTATCGTCAGCAAATAATACCATATGAGGTTGATTTTTTAAAAGATGGGGTAGATCATTAATATATACTAGAAAGAGGAAAGGACCCAAAATAGAGCCTTGTGGTACCCCCATTTTGACTTTTAAACCCCGTGAATTGACACCATTTATTTGAACTTGCTGCTGTCTATCATTTAAGTAAGATTTTATTAGACTGAGTGCAAGTTTACCTAGTCCGTAATGTCCTAGCTTTAGGAGCAAGGTTTCGTGATTTACACAATCAAATGCCTTGGAGAGGTCACAAAAGATTCCTATGGCATCTTGTGCCTCTTCCCACGCTGAGTATATGTGTTTTAACAACGTGGCACCAGCGTCAGTCGTACAACGACCCCTGGTAAAACCATACTGTTGATCGTGTAAAATTTTATTGATGTTAAAATGATTGAGCATCTGATTGAGCATTACTTTTTCAAACACTTTGCTAAAAACCGGCAAAACAGATACAGGTCTATAATTATTGGTGTCTTTGCTGTCGCCCGATTTAAATAGTGGTATAACCTTACTATATTTCATTATATCCGGAAAGACTCCTTGGTCTACACATAAATTAAATATTAAAGCCAAGTATGGTGCTATAGTTTCAATTATGGACGTGCACACTTTAATAGACATTCCCCATATGTCTTCGGTCAATTTGATTTTGAGTTGCCGGAAAGCTTTTATGACTGTCACAGGGTTGATATGTTTGAACTGGAATTCAACCGTACAACCTGGAACGTTAGCTTTTAATAAATTATATGAGACCTCAGGTGAAGAATTTAAATATTCCGTAGTTTTAGTTGGTATATTGGTGAAAAAATTTACAAATTCTTGAGCTACTTCTAAATTAGAGCTTTTGGCACCATGTGTAGTCTCCAGTAAATAATCAGTGTTTCGTTCTTTATTTCTATTAGTTTCATTATTAATAACTTTCCAAACTGTCTTTATTTTATTTTCTGACGATTTGATCTTGTTGCTAATATATAGGGCTTTAGCTACCTTGCAAGTATTTCTGAACACTTTAGAATATTTGTTTACAAACTCATTAAAAGAATCAGTGTTTATGACAGGCTTAAGGCCATATAGCTCATATAGTCTTTCCCTACTTATCCTAATGCCTTTAGTCGCCCAGTCACTAAATACATACTTAGGGAAAGTATCCTTAGACTTCTTTTCAAAAGTTGCATTGAATTCCTTTAGAACCACTGAAAAGAAATTATCATAAAATTTATTAGCATCTTCAATGTTATGGCCTAGAAAATTTAACTTATTTTGTAAGGTACCATTGAATTTAGCTAGTTTGCCAGTTGTAATTGGCCTATATTGCATATGAATTTTTTCCAAGGCTGCTTTAAACTGAAATGTTACCAATTGACCACTATGATCAGAGGGAAGGTAATTAACTATGGCTTTATCTAAATATTCACAATCGCAGAATACATTATCGATACAGGTTGAAGAAGTTGGTGTTACCCTAGTCGGTTCTGTAAACACATTAGACAAATTAAACGATTTAAAAAGGCTTATAAATCTGCTGCTATTTGAATTAATTTCTAAAATATTAATATTAAAATCCCCACAAATAATCGCGGGCTTGTTACCTGCTGCAAGTTTCGCAAGGATATCTTCCATTGTTGACTCAAATAAAGTAAAGTTTTGAGGGTTTGGGGGTCTGTACACGCACACTATGATATGCTTATCTAGCTCAACACAGGACAGTTCGATGCAATGTTCCACTGATAAGTTAACGATGTCATTACGTTGCTTAAATTTTAAGTTTTTTCTTAATAAGATGAGGGAACCACCACGTAACATAGATTTGCGGTTAAAACAACTGCCCACATTATAATTTTCATAACTAATTAGCATCTGGTAATCCTTCAACCAGTGCTCACTAAAACATACAATGTCAAAAATTGTTTTTTCTAAAAACATTTCAATTTCTAATAATTTGGAAGAGACACCCTGAATATTTTGATGAAATAATTTCAAGGCATGCTGCTGACTCCCTTTTTGACAACTATTTACTAAAGAGCAAGAAGATACCTTGTTAATGGTAGGCATAACTATTCTGTCGCTGGTATCCTCTGTTGTCTTATGAACTAGTTTAAATGAGTATCCATAGAGAGACATGGAAACTCCGTACAATTTTTATAAGTATTTGTAGCACTAGAGCTACCGTTACTAAGGCTCTCCACCTGATTCTTAGTAAAATTACTAAACATTGTGGATTTAATTAAACAAGACTGCGACATACTACTTATGTCTGAGTTAATAAAATAAGCTAATAGCCTTGCTATTGTGTGTCTAAAACTAATTGGCAAATACACTGTATCCCTAGTCGATTTTAAATTTTCCACAAAAATGTTTGTGTCAAAAAACATAAACTTGTCACTATAGTGACTTACTAAAAAGTGCATGTGTTTATTTAAACTATGAATATAATTATTTTGTCTACTTGACAATTGTTCAAAATAAGGAAATGCACACAATATTATTTTATTACAATTTAACTTTAACATCTCAGTTAGATTGTCCGTGATATCTGCTTTTTTTACATTTAAACTATTCCCTATAAACACTGTAATATTGGTATTAGAACTAAAATTATTGTTTCTTAATGACGCCATAATATGCTTGTATGATGTACTTGGCATACAGTAATTTTGTATAGGGTAACTCAGGTTGTTACTTAATAATTTACCTAAACCTCTTCCTATGCTGTCTGAGAACATAACTGAATGATAACCACTTTTCACAGATAAGAAACTATTAATCTTGGGCTGTTCAATTTGAGATAAATCCTGTTCACAATCAATTACAACTTGGTTGATGACACAGCCTTGGGATAAATTCTCCGCCTGGGACGGGGCGTCCGATACCTCAGGCTGGACAGCATCAAGATTTGATACTGTCTGGCAAGTACACTGACACATGACTAACTCATTTGCAGCAAGAATGTGTTCTCTTATTTGGTTCTGAGATTGTATATATTTACTATTAAGAGAACTTAGTGAAGCTTCGAGTACCTGTATTTCAGACTGTAAGTGCTGTGTATCAATTTCATATATTTTTATGCTATCTTCAAGTTTAATTTGATAGTTATTTAATTTACTAATCAGGTCAACACGTTCCTTCCTGAGTGGAATATTCTTTAAAAACTGTTTATGTTGTATTTTGTACCGATAACATTTTTTAATAAACCTATTTAATTTTGCATACTTTTTTAACTTATTATGACTAGGATAGTTCTGTTTCAATAAGGAATCTTCAGTTAGGTCTATCGTGACTGTGGAATGAGGGTTACAATTATTATTTATACCTATTAATTCATTATATAAGTGGTAAGTTTCCTTAACCTGAGCACTCTGTTTTTCATTCTGCAATTTGATGATGCAACTGTTTGCAGTAATAAGTTCATCCTCTAGGTCCCTAACTTTACGTAAAGCCTCCTCATACAAGTTGCTACAGTTGTTGAAACCATCCGTGATTACCCGCAGTTGGTCACGTTCATCAACAACATCTTGATATTGTTGGCTGAGGTCTACTAGCTCCCGTTTAAGGCAGGTGTTTGTATGGACCATTTTTCTTACTTCCACCTCATTATCCTCTCGTTCCTGTAACATTTCCTGACATTGTTCATTTGAGGCTTTTAATTCCTGGAGAGCCGTTCTCAGTTTAAGCTCCATATCCTGAGCTGTAGCTTTGCGGGTCATCACAGGCATGTTTTCAGGTTTAAGTACTGAAAATAGAGTAAAAGAAATGTGTGAGAATCTAAAAAAAAAAAAAAAAAAAAAAGACAAAATAAAGGAAAGTGGGAAATTAAAGAAAAAGGTAATAAAAATGTGGAGAAATTAGTGCAGTTAAGTGGAGACTGAGGTAGGCTGCTGAATTAGCTTTAAAAGATATTGTTTATTGAATTTTCTTGCTTAAGATATCTTTTAAATAATGATTTCCTTAATGTGGGTAGGATGACTAGATTAAAATATACTTTTGATTTAATAGATCAAAGGTAAGCTATGTAAAATAACAATCATATAAGCGTTATTTTTGTTGAACATTATTGAAAAATATCGGAAAATCAACAGAAACTAAGTATTTTGACGTTTTCCACGATGTAAACAAAGCAATATAATATCAACGCTGAGTCCTAAAAATCTACATAAAAGTTAACACTTTGCAAGGACGTGCCACTGAGATAAAGTGACGAATGTGTACTATTATAAAATAAAAGTAAACAATACTTCCCCGTTTAATATCGTTCCATACGTAGTTCACAAGTTGCTGGCGGTTTTAGGTTACCGGTGACAGCCGGTACCAAAAATTGTGTTTTTCTTGATAAAATTCCAGGAAAACAATAATCCTGTGTATTTTTGCAATTATATGGTGTATACTCAAACAATTACCCCTTAATTTCACTTAAATACTAATTAAATCTAATTTTAAAATACGGAACAAATATTTTACATGTCACTTGGGCAGTGTTGCCACTTTCTATCAATTAAATTATACAAACAGACAGAACGCGGTATTGATCAGCTCATTAACTATTTATATTGACTTTGATGTTTGGAGTTCAGTGGTGCGTAAGAATTCTAGTTTGGTTTATCGTGGAGGAGATATAGGTATGCACATTTGGAAGAGGACAGTTCCTCGTCCTCAGGTTATGTTCCTCATTACTGAGGGCCGTGACTCCCGCGCGGAATCATCTCTAATTTGACCATGTCTCTCCACTTGTTTCGGTATTTGGCTTCGTTTTAGGGAAGATCGAATTTGGTCTGACCATCCCCGTTGTCGCTTGCATTTCTATTACAAATTACACGACAAGAGTGCAGTTACCTGTAGGTAGATAAAAGCTGAAGCCAAAGTGTTCAATGTCCTTGTATTATCACTCAAAGCACGAAGAGTAGGTACCTTACTATCATCGCGGTTTTTTATTTGCCTTAAATTGCTAAGTACCTACCACTAGGTACCTAAATTTTCGAATGGAGTCAAATTTTACTCCACTATCTCTTACAATAGTAGGTTAATCCAAATTTCTTAAGAGGTTTTTTGATCAAATGGCTCCTGTATAGGTATCTTAATTCTAGCAGACAAGTCCCATACCTACGTACGGGACCAACATAATTTCTCAAGTGATACTCTGCTACGAACCGGTTAAAAGGAAATAATTATAGTCAATAAAACTTGGCCGGAAGCCCTGACTGAGCCTAGTCAATACTCTTTTACATGAATTACAGTTTTTTGACGGAAATGTTAAAAATAATATGATTATGGAACTAAGGAGTGACTAATTTTCTGAAAGAATGTTTAGAATAGCTAGGTTTTGTTTATGCTTATGTATATGCGTAGGTATACGTATTTAGTTGGTCTCAGTATAAATATAGTTAGTAAGGTATATTTAATGTATTGTTATTTAATTTTACATAATAAACATACCTACTGAAGGGAAGTAAAGTTCCGAGATTCATTTTAACTTCAGTTGGGTTGTAGAGGTATAAATATGTCATTCTCATTTTAGCTGCTTCTGGCAATACTAGAGGTTGATTTCACTAGTCGTGGAAATAGGTCAGCACCTCAGAACGGTGAGGAAATTCAATTTCCTCGCTTACTCAAATGCAAATTTTTCTTGAAATAACTTTCTCCTTGAAATTCCCTGCAGGTTTTCTGCTTTAATAAGAATATCTTCAACGATACAATATTCTATTTGAATAATTTATGTATCTTGTTATTCGCAAGTCCCGTGAGTCACCGTGACAATGACTTGTGGTGTAATTTCACGCGTTCTGCGCTAAGCGTTACTTATTATATCTTTAGCTACAATGTACTGCGACAATTCTGTAAACTTGATTCATGTTAAACCTATTATTGCCCATAATAGGTGTACTTACTGTGCGCACCAATAAGTTTTGGTCTTAGTGGTATTTATTTATGAGATCTTAATCATGATTCAGAAAATAAATTGTATTGATTGGACCTTGGGCTACTAAGGTTTGAAGGTTGATTGAATTTAGATAATTTAGAAACTTGTTAGTCATATATAAATACTCTTTATTTCCTCGGAAGCCTCATAGTTATTCTTTATTTTCGACTTTTCAGACTTTTCCCTATACTTGTAGTCTATGGTGGTATTACTTGCCAAATTTCATACTTCTAGGTCAACGGGAAATACCCTATACATTTTGATTCCTTTGAGAATGTCGAAATATACGTTTTTTGCGGCATAAATGGCCGTATCTTTTTTTACGTTAACTTAGAAGTTTGATTATTTCACAGCTTCAAGGGACCGTTGACTCGATACCTCCAAGCGCTCCCGAGATAAGGGATCTTGACATATAGACGGACAACAAAGTGATCCTTTAAGGGTTCCGCTTTTTCCTTTTGAGGTACAGAACCCTAAAAAAGTCTGAGAGTGTATACTTAGAATAATAGAGTACATATTATTTGTAAGAACAACTATAAATGCGGTGGATAACTCTTGCCATTCTCCTTGAATGCAATTTATTGGTGTGCAATTTTATTTTCAAAATGCCGATGGAACAGGTCCCGAGAAAAAGCGAAGGAGGGCGAAGGGCGACGGCGCGCGAAGAAACACGCGGAGCACGCGCAGCCAACCGACACGCTGGACGGGCCCTCAGGGGTCACATTGTAGGCCAAGAGATAGAGCGCATAAAGGGAATCCAATAGGATTCCCTTTATACATGGCAGTATTTTAGAAATTCAGTATCTACGGTCATTTTGTTGATGCACTATAGGTGATACTCACAGATATGTAGATTTGTCCGATTGGGCTATTAACATCCCAATATTTGACGGATAGGCTTTATTAGCGATTGGTTCTATCGCAGATGTGGCCTGCTGTTAACGAAGATAAAAACAATCAACTAATCGTAACAAAAATTATCATTGTAATTCTAGTAGGGCCTTTAAATTCAACAGTGCTTTCAAAAGAATATAAAATAATAAGGCTTGTGTTTAAACACCGCCCAAAAAAGTACCTATTTTACTACCAAAAAAGTTCTAAACGGTTACCAAAACAGATAAATGGTCACCAAAATTTGGTGACCATTTATCTGTTTTGGTAACCGTTTAGAACTTTATTATTTAATAATATTCGAGAAGTAGCGGTTGGTCACAATTCTAACCTAACCTAACCTATTTTATCCAGTTTGTAACCCCAAGCCTACATTTTATGGCAATCACAGTTGAGTTGGATAGAATTTGGTGACCGTTGATCCATTTTGGTGCCTAGGCTTAGAGTCTTAAAAATATTATTTTTGGTGACCCTCTAAATTATACCCAAATAATAATAACGTTTATTTCGACCAACAAAGGATCATAGCACCTAATCAGATAATAACAAATACACAAACATTATTTGATTCACTTCAACAACGACATGAAATTGAATCTACCATGCTGTGTATTTCAGATAACACACATAATAAATTCAAACCCACATCACTACCAAAAAAGTAAATTAAACAATAATATAATAGAAATCAATTTACAATTTATCAATAAATTAAAACCCAGACAAGACATGTAACTGCACACAATGCCATAGTATTGGGCAGTCAGCTCGGCCAGCCACAACGCTCAGAATGCTGTTGCTATTCCCGCGGACACGACTTAGCAGGGATGCGGCTCTCTTTCGGAGGATGGCATGAAAGCCATCGACACACGCATCGGCAAACATGCCCGACGCGCGTAAAACTAAGGGCGTATCAACAGGGTAACACGAAAGATGCGCGTCTTTTGGATGAAGATTTTTTTTTAATTTGGCGATAAGGCTGCCCATTATGTCACCCTATCAAATGTTTTCTTTACCTATCTTTTCTTTAACTTGTATGCTGTACCTACATACCAAAGAGTATTCTATTCTATAGTGTAGTATTAGGGTACCTATCTTCCCGCAAGTGATGGCGCGAGATGCCCCATGGCCCCTGCGCCCGTAGGCCCGTAGGTCCGTGCACCACGGCACCACGGCAGTCGCGCCGCGCCCGTGCATGGTACTCTACGTTTCGTTCGTGCTACTGCGTGCGGCCCGCAGTTCGTAGCGTTTCGGGTTGGACTCGTAACTCGTGTTGACTTATATTGTTTGTGTTTTGTGTGTGACAATGTGTGTGTTTGTGTTTACCTCTCATTGAACACGGATTGGGTTTCCTTTTGTTTTTTTTGGTGAGCAATTTTTTCAATTAATCAATTTTGAAACAATGTTTTTGAAAGTTGAGTTTAATTTGTTTGCGAATTTGGTTTTTTTTTTATAGTTTTTAAATAATAAATTACGTTTATTACGAATTTAGATATGTGGCGCTTCATCATATTTGAATTTTTAGACTCCCAATTATTTTCTTTGAATAAATGGCAACTCCCCTTTATTTAAGGAAATAAATGGGACTGTCCACCTTCTTCCTCTTTGAACTGTGTGAAAATATTTACCTACTCTTATGGTTTCCATTATTTAATTACCTAACCTATCATACTGCTATTATAATCACACATACAGCAATTTATAACTAAAAGCAGTTAAAGCAATCTCCCGAGCTAACGAACTGGCATAGTCGAGGAGTTTCGTCGATATTAATTGAGTAACGGTCGTCGAACGATCGACATTAATATTATACAAACGTCGTTTATTATATGTTTTACTGGGAGATGTTTTATACGCCTTCTCGTATAGGTAGAGTTTTAAAAGCTGAAAAAAAATCGCATTTGTTCTATCTCCTGCTTGTTTAGGAGGGAAGTGGAAATTATATATATCTTTTTCCTAGTCCTCCGCTGTACTTTCTGATTCATTTCGTTGCGGGATCCAATACAGTTGAATCGTTTCTCCGGGACGCGTCGGGCTTCATTGGCTCGACGTTTTCCTGGCGGTCGCTACTGTTGATTCTGGCTTTCAGGAGTTGTAGTGGTTGGGAATGTGTAGCGGGCTTGTAGCTTCTGCTCGCGACTTCTTACGCGCATATTCCGTTTATTCCCGTTCCCGTAGAAATTTCGGGAAATCCTCTCTTAGTGCTCCCCTACACTCCCTAAGAAACCTATGTGCCAAAATTCAGCTTTCTACGATCAGTAGTTTCTGCTGCGCGTTATTTGTCAGTCACTCAGTAACGGAAGAATCTATACTAATATTAAAGCTGAAGAGTTTGTTTGCTTGAACGCGCTAATATCAGGAACTACTGGTCCGATTTGAAAAATTATTTCAGTGTTAGATAGCCCATTTATTGAGGAAGGTTATAGGCTATATATCTTCACGCTAAGAACAATAGGTTCCTCAATAAATGGGCTATCTAACAATGAATTTTTCAAATCGGACCAGTAGTTCCTGAGATTAGCGCGTTCAAGTAAACAAACAAACTCTTCAGCTTTATATATTAGTATAGATAGGAATACATACATAGGCACTTATAAAACATACCAACTTAGTTGAACAATTCTGAATTAGCACAGTTCGAATTGGTCCGTATGGAGAATAACCGGCAAGAAACTCTACGGTTAAAAACCATAAAGCAGTCAGTATAGTTGCCTATTGTAATGAAGAAATCTGCCATTAGTTACCAACACTTTGCACAACAGTTCAACAGGATAGGATGTCTCTCACGACCTCTCGGCAGCCAGGCAGCGGCGCCTGCGCCGACCGGATACTGTTTCAACAACATGGTACTATTGTCAAGCAGCTTGCTCACAGAACAGAGAGGCTTATACGACTTGGGTTTGCTTTTGACTCTAGTCTAGGTCAGAGATGACAGAGACAAAGTCTACGATGGAACGAGCTTACCCAGACGGAACCTGTTTACTCTAACTTTTAAGAGATTAAGGTTGTAAGCGTTCGGAAAAACAGACGCAGGCAGAGAGTTCCACTCCTATGCTGTGCGCATTATATAAGACGTTTGGAAACGCTTAGTGCGAATTGGTGGAATAGCAACAAGGTAGGGATGGTAATTTGCAGTGCGTCTGGATGTCTGATGGTAGAAATGGGCCGGTAGGTTGAGATCGTGTTGGGCATACTTAATGTTAATAAGTCGCGGAATCTCACCTTACCCGCTAAAATCTATCAGCCTTACTTTTCCAAAAAATACTGGGGTCGATTTTAAGTCTAACTAGATTTAGCTGAGTACCAGTACTTTACATCGAGCGACTGCCTGTCTTACCTCCACAATCCAATAACTGGGTAAGACGATATCCCTTGGCGAAACTGGTGTCATATTTTCTGGCTTCTGAATTTCCGTAACGACTGTGAAAGAGGTACAATTCAAATGACAGCCGGGATCAAAGGCCAGTAAGCGTGCTTTTCAACGCACGGATGCTACCTCAGTATGTCACGGATGGTCCACAAATCCACAAACCGGCCTCGGCAAGCGATGCTTAACTTCGAAGATCGACTCGTGTGGCTGTTATTATTATTCTTTGTGTTGGGTTTGCTCTTTACTCTAGTCTAGGTCACAGGTGAGAGAGACAAAGTCGACGATAGAGTGAGCTTACCCAGAAGAAGTCTGTTCACTGTAACTATGAAGTTATTATTTAACCGGCAAATTAGTACACCAGTTCTATCTGTTCACAAAATCTTGCTGACATAAGAGAAGACCAACAACCTATACAGGTAACTTAAAACGATTTTGTAATCCCTAAGCAGTTCACCGTTAATCCATTCATCTTTGTCAAGCACTCTCTTACCAAAACCGGAAAATTTAATGTTTTCTTTACTAAAAGTGTTTATTGGACAGTGTGTGACCGGCCCTGAATCTCACACTTTGGACAAATATGCATAACACCTCCATTTGTGTGATGATAGGATCAGTAAATACTTAGAGATAGGTACTTGAGTCAAGTTGAATATGATCGTAAGTGGCTGTTAGAGTGTTGGTACAACTCATCAAATGTGTGAACGGCTTCCGATTGAGAGTTTTTTTTTTTAATGTTTTTCTTTATGGCGCCGCTTGAATTTAGTTTCAGGATTAGGACTCTTTTAGGTTTATTTAAATAAGCGCTGTGACAGCTCATTATTGGGACGGAAACAATCCGATTCGAGTATTTGTAAAAGTGTTATGTTTGAAGCCCTTCAATGGGTAAAGTACTAGTATTTCAAATAGGTAACAGTAGGGTTTCACGCCTTATTTCATACTCCGGACGGCTAATCTTTATTACCTATAGTCTCTCTGTAAAATGCTGTTTAAAATATATGCTTAAAATGCACGGTATGCGAATAACACACAAAAGTTCACAAAACACTTGTACTTACACGTAAAACATGTGAAGCGGAAGTTAAGTTAATTTCCCATCAACTAAGTTAACAAATGGTGAGAAGATACCATCTCAGGTCCAACGGACGACGGACAGACGCGAAGATAATTACTATTATTAATTAAAATGCACTTTATTTGTTTTTTGTCCGTCTTGTGACATAGTTCTTTGACGAGTTCATAATAACTGTGAAGTTTAGTAATGAAAGTATTGCACCGGTGAACGGTGTAATTAGTAAAAGGAAAACTGAAACGAGGAAACAGTTTCGATCTTCATGAAAAAATCTAGGTACTTATGTTTTTTCAACTATCACATGAACCTCCGTAGTTTTGCTGATATTTTTTTGTCTAGCAAGAATCTGAAGCAGAAATAAACTTCCGATCTGCATAAAAATATTAATTTAGCAGACATATCTACCTGTGTTTTTCATAGGTACATCACAATTCTTTTTTTTTATTTGCAATGTGTTTGCTCTTGACTGTAGTCTATGTCAGAGATGGATGACAGAGACAAAGACTACGATAGAGCGAGCCTACCCAGAATGAATAACCTCGCGCCTTGTACCCCCAAAGAATAAGGCAGATGGCCAGAAGATCTTCGTAAAAAAATCGCTTATGCAAATTGTAGATCACAGAATGTCGTTACAATGTGTGTAGGTAAGTACATGTGATGATGGATGACAGGTCATGTGGTCATGCACCATAAACTCGTTTCTCCCAGTATTCTTACTTATTACATTGTTATGTTAATAAACCGGCTCGCCGAGATCAATGCAGATAATAAATGCAAGAACATTATTTAATAAATTACATGTTTCTGTTACTTATGTGCTGTGGAGGAATATTTATTTGGTAGATGGTGTTGTGATGAAAGATGCGACAGTAGCACTGACTACCTATGTGATTAAATTCTTTAGAAACTGATTATTTCCGCTTTCGACGCGTTCAAATCCTAGCTAAGTTTATTGGATTATAAATTGCGTGGCACACTGTGACTGGAAACTGTTTTTCATAGAATTTTAAATAATGCTGCAACTGCCTCCGTTGTCGAGTGGTTTAGGCGTTTGCCTTGTGACCCGGTGGTCGTGGGTTCGATTCCCACGGGAAGCATAGTTTGTAAAGTTGTTTTCAGTTTCAGAGGCTTAAGGTGATTTAGAAACTCTGATACGAGGGTGTCGAGGGTCGTTAGACCTTTCTGCCCACACGATAAGAAGAAGACATAATAAATGGCACTCTGACTAACTGTTTGATGTTTTTCATAGATGTATAGAATTTAACAAAATATATGACACTTGTATTTTACAAGCACGAAGAATTTCGCAGAGGTGTAGTAAACGTATTGTGTAGTTGTACTTAACAACTACACGTGGAACTCACATCTAGCTAGCATAACAAATGAAACATTATTTATATTGAATAACATACATTGTATTATGCTAAGTTCTTCACCACTAAAACATATCGTCAATCCGAAGATTCACAAGAATGCAAATAACCACCATTTTAATACATAATTGCTAATTATCTCGTTCACGCATCGTCAGTAGAAAATGTCCATAATTGTGCAGATGCAGCGGGAGATAGGCAGACGTATTCAAATGAGAGCGAGGGAAAGTGCGCCCGCGCAGACTCGCTGAGCATTATGCTGACGCCGCTTTAATTAGATTGTTGCGGTCGGGAGCACGAAGATACTTTGATGGTTAGGTTTCACTGAAAGAAAGAAGAGATAAATGAACCGCTAAATACAACTCATTTTAAAGTCATGATGATAGATAGAAAAAATATAAATTGTGCATTAAAAGAAGACTCCTTTATGTGTGCCATGTTTACAATAAACGCTGTATATAAGGTCGCTGTAAATAAGGGCTGTGTCATACACTACGTGTACGCTGGTGCCTGTCCATTTGCGCGGAGCGAGGCCGCGGAGCGGAGAAACTGAGAAATATTAACTTATGGTTTGTTTGAATTGAACTCCAAAGTCTATAGTTAACAGATATATTGTTATAATTAACAAGAAAATATGTATTTCGAATGGACGATAGAATCTTTGCTCAACAAGTTAAATATGTTTTAAAAGTTAGAGCAGCACAATCGCAACGCATTACGCGGGTATTCAATGTGCTAAATATATACAATATTAAGTACTAGTTCACCCGCGCAACTTCGTCTGCTCTGCCCCTTTTGGTCTTAGCGTGATGATATATAGCCTACTATAGCCTTCTTCGATAAATGAGCTATCTATCAATGAAATATTTTTTGAAATCGGACCGGTAGTTCCTGAACTTTATAAATTAGTATGGATAATATTGTTTGTATTGAAAGAAAAGGTCAAATAACACTTGAAAACTCGCTAAATTTTAGCTTAACTATGCTGATGCGGACTCATCTAAAATGTGTTCTTGTTGTCTAGTTTCGAAGGTAGAGACACGTAGCGTGTACGTTATTATGTAGTTTGTAGTCGAATAGTGACAAAAAATACAAAGTTATTGCAGTCCTTGTTTAAACCAGAAGTGAATCGTGACTAACAGACAATAACCAGTCTGTTATTATAAAATTACTGTAATTTAAGTTTTTGTAAACAAAGGAAGAGACGAATAAAAATATTTCATCTTTTTTGACCGTGAGCGAACGAGCATAGCTCTCAGATGCTTTTATTTTTTTGTATTTTTGGTGTTTCGTGCAATAAGGTATCAAATATTTGAACGAATTGGGTATGTTTGAGCAGACGCTGGCCTGTCATCGCACAGCCGAGCCGCCAAGTGCACTTAAACGCTTAATTTAAGTGTAAATAAAGTCACTCACATACACTCAATGACAGAGTACGGCCTCATATTTTGACAATAAATAAAGCTTAATTAATTTATGTTTAGAGGTATTTTACACAAAACTGTTATGTAGGATATCGAGTCGAGCTTGTTTACTTTTTATTTTCAAAAAATTAAAAAGTAAACTAGCTCCACTCATCCTAATATATAAAATTCTTCCGTTTTGACTGATTGGTTGACTGACAGACAATGCACAGCCGAAGCTAGTACTGGTGGTAGAATGCTGAGGCATGTCGATTCCTTGGGGAGTGTAAGGGAGCACTATGAGAGGATTTTATAAAATTCCCTCAGGAACGGGAAAAAACGGGTCATGCGCGTACGAAGTCGCAGACAAAAACTAGTATTTAATAAGATTTTAAGAGAAATTAAGAACCTTAGTATAATGTTATTTCGCGAGAATAAAATAGGACCATTTTTCAGAGTGCAGAAACCGTCTCTACCGCTGCTGTATCAGCATTACAAGCACAATAAATTGCTAATATTTATGGCAAAGTTCTAAAGGATGGTGTGGGGAAAGCCCTGCGGACATGTAAGCTAGGCACATTCTGCTTGACTGCTGGTTGAGCAGTACTTGAGGTTAATGTGGGGAACTGATCCAGCTTGCATAATTAACGTTAGATCGCTCCGAGATAGAGGTTGCGTCCAAACTAATGAGTATTGTGCGCGTGCGCAGCTTTCGCTTTGTGTCTTCACTTGGATATACAATTGCATCTACCTAGCTTGTTAATTACTAACTTATACTGAAAGCAATTTATTCTTTTATTAAAATAATGTACTTAGTGACATCTATTGGAGGAGCTCGTGGCTAATAGAATAATAGCTGCACAGGTCGATCTATAAGTTTAAGCAACGCGCTTGCCAAGGTTGGTCTGTGGATGGGTGACCATCTTAACATACTGAGTTTCCTCCGTGCCTCGGAAAGCACGTTAAGCTGTTGGTCCCGGCTGTCATTTGTAGATCATTGGCAGTCGTTACGGATTGTCAGAAGCCAGTAAATCTGACTCCAGTCTTGCCCACGAAATATCGTGTTAACCATTTAATGGGTTGTAGAGGTCTGGTAGGCAGCCGCTTCACGTAAAATATTGGCAATCAGCTGAATCCGGTTCGACTGGAAGCCGACCCCAATATAGTTGGGAAAAGGCTAGGCAGATGACTAAGTGACATCTATCCCTGAGTTTATTATGCTGGGGACGCTATATAGGAAACGTTTAAGTGAAACGCATTATAATTATATCTTAACGCTGTTATATTTTTTCATAATAATAATAATTTAAAAGCTTCGTCTATAGAACAGCACCAAGGGTTAATTTATAGGCAGGAAAGTTTACTATAGGCATAATGCTCGCTAATAGGTACAATAAAGCACTTGTGCGAAATGCATAAGATTACTAAGTCTATAAGTTAAAGAAGATTGTGTGACTTACTTTGTACTGTTAATGCTTACAGTACAAATGCCGTTAATTCAATTAATTTAATTTAATTGATTTCTGTCATTAATTCTAATATCGATAGTGGCTATTACACTTCCGTATTAAACATCATTAACTTGCGACATGAAATATCTTCTCTTAATATTATCAATTTATTTTAAAGGCTATTAACAGTTTTACGAGGGTTTCATCACAAAACTTAATTCGCTGCTATCATCTGCGACTCACTTCGGTCGTTATGTGAGGTGTTCAATCAAAGTGGTCACAAAAAGGAACGTAAACGCTTTCCGCATGCCATCACCATAAAAAATATGGCTTACTGGCATTTGACAACGGCCCACTTGAAATATTCCCAAGGGAACATATGCTATTCCTGACTATAATATACCTCTGTATGTATGTCGAAGAGTACTAGACCCCTCATACGTAATAGTAGGAAGACATGGATGGGACATCAACAAATGACTCCTCCCGCTCTGGGCGAAGCAGAAGGGAGGAGTTTTTTTTTGGGACCAGTCTGCCACACATTCCAACCACTGCAACTCCTGAAAGCCAGAATCAACAGAAGTGACCACCAGAAAAAAAGCCAATAAGCCCGACGAGTCCCGGGGTAACGATTCAACTGTCTTGGTTCCCGCAATGAAATTAATCAGAAAAGTACAACGGAGGATTAGGAAAAAATATATACATATAAGCAGAAGGGAGTGTCAGACTCCTACTGACTAAAACCCATCCGTGTTTCTTCTAAAGCCAGGGCGGCAGGGCAGGGCTGCGGTGACTCTTTCGAACAAATTCGGCAACCCTGTCAGGATGTTAGATGGGATCTAAAAGTTCTGGATTGTTGACCGCGTACCAGAAGGCGAAGACCGCTGACCTACCGTTAATTCGCAATCTGAGATGCGATTGTAAACGTTGTCTAAAAACCGGCCAAGTGCGAGTCGGACTCTCACGATGGTTCCGAATCATAAACCGAAACAATCACGTTGCTTGTATAACAATTAAACCCTTTAATTTTTAATAAAAAATATTATTTTTTGTTATAGCGGCAATAGAAATAATAAACACTCTGTGAAAATTTCAACTGTCTAGTTGTCTACCTGTAACAGTTCTTGAGATACAGCTCACTAACAGACAGACGGACGGACGGATGGATGAATGGACGGATGGACGGACGGACGGTAGGAGGCTTAGTAATAGGGTTCCGTTGGATACTCCTTGGGTACGGAACCCTTAAAATTAGTAAAATTGGCAGTCTGGTGAAGACCGCGGGAGCGCTGGATGCGAGACCCGCGGGACCGGTCGTGTGGTGGCTTTTGCAGGAGACCTATATGCAGCAGTTTTCCGACTGAAATTATGAACTTATCAATTATGAAATTATGAATTATGACACTTTTAAATAAAAATGTACCACAAACTTTTATTTCAATGTTTTAAAAATTATAGTTGATGGCATTTGTTTCTACTCTTTAGTCCATCAGTTACTCTTTAGTTCACCCTAGTGTCAGAGTTTCTAAACCACCTCAAGGGCTTCTGACATGCTTTATTTGACGACCGCCATTTGGCGTCCAGCACCACTGGCTTACACCTTCCGAAGCACGGAATCATCTTTTTATCAGACAATCAGGTGATTCAAGCCTGCAATGTCCTAGCGAAACTGGAGACAACTTTACAAAGTATGCTTCAGTTACTAGAAACTTATAGCTCTTCTACTCTTGATCAGTTTGCAAGCATGTCACTTTTTGCTTTCTCAATGAGAAAATGGCGTAATCTAAATAATCACGGAAACTTATTATATAAAGCTTTTATCTTTAATATCTCCAATAAACAATAGATGTTTTTTCTGAATCAATTACTATTACTCGCTTGACACAGTTGCATGTCGCCCTTAGTTCACGTAACCGCTGTCTATGGTAAGAGTAGAGAGCATAGAGGGGAGGTAGCAAACCTGATCGACGTAATGATGCTAATTATACGTAACATGTAATCTTGTTCGTCATCAAAATCAATATACAAAACTATTAGATACGAGCTTTATTGAGGAGACATGTTTGAAGAGTTCCTAGGCTGCTACCAACTTCTTTCTTGCTGCTGTTGCTTGTCTTTAAAGATATTGCGTTTGCGGTTTACTGAAAGTTTTGATTTTTGTCACAGGAAAAAGCGAAAGCCTCGAGAAAATCCAGTTTTCAAGCATGTTACTTTGATAAATATGAATACGTCAATTGTCACGAGTACGAGTCACTACTTGCCGGCTTTAGACAACATTCCTACATATATAACTTGTTGAAGAACAAGAAGGCAGCTATGACAGACAGATAGATGAAATCGCTAAACTAGGGTTTCCTTCAAGTGTACTTATTGTTTTTACGGTTCCGTACCAAATTAGTACGGAACCGTAAAATGAATAGGTACACTACGTTCAAACGTAATTACAACTAAATAGCGGCACAAATCATAACTTGCACAAAAAATCAGTGTGAGTTGAACTGTGAAATATTTTCCTAACAAACACTTGGAGATAAAAACCGCGATTAGTTTAGTTATTTAATATATCGTACTCGCACGCCACATTCCTTGTTTTTTGCCTGACAGCAATAGTATGGGAATAGCATTTGTTCTATTGTGTGATTGCCATCAAATCGTTTGTTCGCTCGCACAATCCGTTGCTAATTACAACGAGATCGAATGCTATTTTTTTAATAGCTTTCTACAATTGAGCGCGAGAGCAATTGATTTTTGATGTTCTTGCTTTAGGTACTGAGTTTCTTCGTCGTACAAAACAATTTGAGTTTTCTGTTTAAAAATTAATCGCGTCTTAATGATGTATACTTTCATAAAATATTGTTTATTTATTTTATTTCATTTTATTTAAAATAATGTTAATGTTACATCATCAGGTTCTTGCGCATTCAGGTTGGCGCAACATATTTTTTTGACCATTCTGTCTTATCAGCCATCACGCTATCACTAACTCCGTAATAATATTACATAATGATACGTTTATTTTAATATACTCGCTTTGGGTAACTGTAATGGTAGCTGTATCATCATCATCTGCCTAGCCTTTTCCCAACTATGTGTTTCTATAAATAAATTTTGCATGGAAGTGAGAAAGCAATCTCAAACATACAAAGCTTAATTAATGTGTGTAGACACATGGGAGGAACAGATAGATTATGTATATTAGAGCTATGGTATATAATTATAGTTACCATTGTTGTGTACATAATACTGCAAGGGTTATGTGCTAATCAACACAATAGTTTCGTAAACATTGAGAACGCATGAACTCACAAAGTCGCACCACAGTAGCAGTTAGCGCGTTGAAGTCTTTTGTTCTAAGCAACCACATTGTGCGTATTGCGTCTATGCGCCCGAGTTTTGTGTATGTGAGAGAATCTTGCGAATTAATGAATGGTCAAACCTAATGATTAATTTTACGAAAACAATACTGATTTTATTATTTCGTGATAAACATTAGTTAATAATTAAAAATACTACGTAACTAAGGAATAGTAATAATAATAAAATAATAACCAATATACTGTTCTCGATCCAAATACCCTTATCAATTAAAAACACTCAATAAAAATGTGTAAAAATATTGCCATAAACATATCTATACAAAATCTAAAATGCAAATATATACGACCCAAAAATAAGGGTAAGAATGGGAACAAAACCATCCCTGTACCGTTGCCCCCGGACTCTTAACACGCCCCTCGTAACGGATGCTCAGAAACCGTTGATCATATCAAAGAATTACCTACCATTATTTTTTTATCATGTTTTACAAATTAACTTTATCTCTTCTACTTTCAACCTTATTTCTGTGAATTAAAGTATAATTTTGTTGGTGAAAGAATTATTAAAAAATGCCCATACAGATTTGGTCGGAGGTTTAGCCGCAGGGTGTATAAGCATCGGGTTTCAGAGAGTAATTTGAGTGTATTAGTGTATAATGGCAATGAGTTGTACAGTGTTGAGTTACTAACGCTGGGTAGGTAATCAAATACACGCAATGAGGAATTTGTGCAATCGACAACATCACTCTACTTAACGGAATAAATAATAAGACCTAATGTACTCGTATGTTACTTATTATCGAATCTTCTTTGATAAATTGAATGGTTTTAAGGAATAATAAAATGAATAAACTATCAAAAATGAAATGTTTGACAGCAGAAAAAGAGACAGAAAATATATGAGTTTAAAGTTTGGTACTTATAATCTACTATTAAAATAGTAAAAAAAAACAGAATTGTTGAAAAGTTCAAAGGAAAAAAGTTTTATGTTCTTTTAAAAGCACTAAATGTCTAGAGCAACACAGTTTTATACTCGCTTAATTAAAACAAGATGGTATCTAAGAATATTCAAATCGACCAACGTCTACTCCTCTCACTGAGAAGACATTCAAGGAATCGTTTTTATGTCTGAGTAACCACAGAATTAGTAGCAGAAGGTACAATGTGTGGCATGTGTGCAGCAAACTGGAATGGGCGGAGAGAGAAAATAGGGATCTATCACGGCTTTACTCGAAAACATTGTCAATGCAATTGCTGAGTTAGTTGTCACTTCCGGTTTCAGTGCACAGCACATGGCTAAATAATCACCAATTTTCTGGCCTTATCAGGATTCTAACTAAGCAGGTGTAGGTGAGCTCCATGGCTACCCACACACACAGCACACACGCTAGCTCGGTTGTCTTTAAAAGTTCATCATCATCACTTCAGCTAATATCCGTCCACTGCTGAACGTAAAGCCTCCCCCAAAGAGCGCTAACTATCCCAGTTCTGAACAGTCCGCATCCATCCGTAGTCAGCCACCTTCTTTAAATCATCGATCCATCATGCCGCAGGGCGTCCACACTAAGTTTGCTTATACGTGGTCTCCACTCTGACACATGTCTGCTTCATCGACCGTCTGTCCGTCTGCAGTGCAGACATGGCCGGCCCACTTTTCCACTTCAGCATGCTGATTCTACGCACAATGTCGGTGACTTTAGTTCTCTGGCGAATGACTTCGTTGCAGATTCTATCCACCAGAGAAACCCCGAGTATTGCTCTCTCTATTGCATGCTGAGTAACCTTGAATTTGTGGACCAGGCCTATAGTGAGTGTCCACGTTTTGGCTCGGTAAGTCATTACAGGTAGGACGCACTGGTTATAGACCCTGGTCTTAAGAGATCACATAGGTTAAAGGTTATTTCCTCTTTATATCGTAGGTGACTGACTAACTTTGACTTTTAACTTTCGAAGCTGCTAAATTTTTTCTTGTATCGTGGGTGCGTTTACAAACATACCAACTCATATACACAAACAGTCAGATCCGGAAATTTGTTCCGTGCGGGAACCGAACCCTCAGGCAGTCAATCGCTCAACTACTGCGCCAACCGTGTCGTCAAAGTAATAGATGCATCGTAAGGAATTATTAGCTTTATTACATTATCTGTGTTTAGGTCTACTCTAGGTGCACCGAGCTCATGCAGACCACGAATTGGTCACGTCGATGGTATTTAAGCTACGAACTACCACGCTACATCACACGCGTCAACCTTGTGCTTCGTTCCTGCTCTTTCGTCTAGTAACCCAAGCAGTGGGACGTGGACCTTCTTCTCATAGCTGTGTGGTGGTCCACCTACGGCGGTCGAAGGAACAATGGCACTGTTAATGGGCGAGTTCGGTAGCTGCACCGGCGCACCAAACAATGCCTGTGACGTCACGCTGCCTAGGGCTGACACCAAACAAAAAAGTAGCTTTTTTGTGTATTGTCCAGAAGCGGATTATACTTAGAGAGCTTTTACCTTAAGCTTTGAAGCCGCGGCTCGGCATTCAATGGTAATTTTAACGGAGCTTGGTTAATGGAAGAAGATAACTTGTGGCAATAATGTTGGTTGTTTGTGAAATATTTCCTATATTGTCAGTAACACACAAAGTTTGAAAACCTCGGGAGATCTTATGGACTAATCTGACCATCAGGTTCTGACTGATCTCCAAATCTATACTTCATCAGTATAGAATTGGAGACTTTTTAGTCCATTCGTATTCTGCGGGTTGCTTTATTTTCTGGTGAATATGCCTTCAAGTTGCACCCGGCTTTTGGAGATATGATATGCACTGTGATAAATACCTGGGTGGACACCATCCTCTTAAAACCGCTCGTACTTGCTAATATAATTAGCCAGGTAGCCCTATAGCTAGAAGTAATACGTTCGTGGGTAACCCACAGAGCGCGGCAACAATAGAGCCTGTGCTCCTGCGCACGCGCCGCTTACACAAGATCCGATTACTTTCGGCCGATTTCCTCAATTCTGTCCGATTGTTTGTTTGTTTGTCCAACGGGAGCTGTACAGCAATGTACCGTCGATTGCTCAATAGCTAATACAACAACAATGGGGCTTTCTTTCAATCGCTGAATTGTGTTTGAATTTGTGCCGGAAATAATTGTTTCTGTATATAATTGCTTCCTTTGAAAGGTTCATTACTAATACCATAGTCGGTTTAACTTTGGTCGTTGTCGTTTTGTTGTTCTCTCATCGATGGTCGCAAAATTCCTTTTCCAACTTTCGAATAGCCGTGAAGTTTCACGCCCATAAAAGGGAATAAGTCTTAGGAGGAAGATCTGTCTGCTAGAAATCACACTGTGCGATCAACCAGTGCTTTAACAGTCTTGATGAAAGTGTTCATTCAATAGTAAATAGTCAGAATACGCACTAAATAAAAATGTGAAATAACGAGCAATAAAATGATTGATTCATCGACATATTGTTCGAGTATCAACACTCCACAACCCCAGCACAGCGCGCTACAATTATAACGACGAAATAATCGCAAATCATTGCTTAACAAACGCGATGCTCTGTGCCTCGGGAGCAGGGTGCAGGGTGCGGGGTGCGGGGTGCGGGGTGAGAGGCGCCAGACAATGCGACCGTAACGCACCTCCGTGCGACAATCGCAACAGATTGACGTTTACTACCGTTATAAACGTAACAAACGCATTGTGGAGATGCAGTTGTTTGTTGTGGTGTAAGGTACAGGAGATAGCGATAAGTAGTCGAAGATTTTGTTTTTCTGTTATTGTTGGATACTAATCTAAATAATCCACATTGTGTCCAAGTAAAATTTGTAATCTTACTAAGGCCATGAGTCATCATCATCTGCCTAGCCTTTTATTATTTATTTATTTATTTCATACTTCATGCACACAAATGTACAGAGGCGGACTTAATGCCATAGGCATTTTCTGCCAGTCAAACCGGATTCAGCTGAATACCAGTGTTTTACGTGGAGCGGCTGCCTACCAGACCTCCACAACCCATTTACTGGGTAACACGGTACATCTTGGCAAGACTGGAGTCAGATTTACTGGCTTCTGACAATCCGCAACGACTGTCAAAGATCTACAAATGACAGCCGGGACCAACGGCTTAAAGTGCTTTCCGAGGCACGGAGGAAACTCGTTATGTTAGGATGGTCACCCATCCACAGACCAACCTTGGCAAGCGTTGCTTAACCTTAAAGATCGACCCGTGTGGCATAGTACGACCTACTAAGACCTACTACGTCCTACTAAGACCATGAGTAAGCCCTTTTTAAAAGGCGATGACGGCTACTTAAAAAGTGTGCCCGAGAATAAGCAACAGCAAAAAATACATACGATATCCATGAAAGGGTAAAAGAAAAAGCTGGTCCACTAGCATTCGTTGTCGTTCTCCAAGCATCGATACTCTTCGCTAGCGTTCACTCTACTAAACTTATAAACAGGCACGCGAGCGGTGTCTCGCTCGTTTAGTTTGTACCCGAAACTAGACAACGATTCTCACGAGTCTTTATATCTGTCTGTTAGGAGAACAAATTTCAGCAGCACGTTGATCAAAGGCTTGAAAATACTAATCAAACCCACCCCGCTTATACTTTACACCACACCCACCTTCATTCAGCGTACCCTCGCACTAAACATTGATTGAAGTATACACATGTTATTGAGAGCGCCCTGTTATGTGCTCCCGCGCATGCTCGTCGCTTGATCACTGCGTACGTTCCGACAATACAAAGCGATCGTTTTTGATCGCCATGTCAAACGCGTGACGTTGAGTTATGACGAGTTTACGATTATTGCATCTGAGCTTAGAATAGGAACGCGACCGAATTTCGGGAATCAGAAAGGGGAGCTCGCGAATTATGTTTGTGAGTGAATTATTTCGAGTGAAGTGGAGTGTGCTCCTGTTTTGAGTATACAAACATCATGTATGAGGGCTTGGCCATGTAGTAATGTTGACTCATTAATATAGCACTGTTGTGTTAATTGATGACCTACGTGAAGGTCTGCTAAACAAATCATGTGGCTGGTTTTTAGGATTTGAGTGTAAACGTACTATTGATTAGCAGTTACTGGATATTAAGGGTGATGATAACAAGTCAAGAATTATATCCATAACCGAAAAAAGTAGGTTCTCCCTCATAAACTCACTTTACGTACAGATTTGCACAGATTCATCTCTATCTAATCTGGAAAAAAATACAATAGATATTTTTAAATGTACAAAAATATAACAATTCCGTGTTCAGCTTTTGATACAGACATCATAAAATAAACCGAATCTCGTCTAACAATACACTTCTGAGGCTAACATAAATAAACGACGCTACTCCAATAAAAAATAGCATTTCCCCGGCGATTGCGTTAGAAATGTTTAATTCAGAACAGGTTTAGTACAAAGCCGGTCGCGGGCCCCGGGCCCGGGCCGCGGCCCACAATGCCGAACACTCATTTATATCACTCACGCCGAACAAATGGGGTAAGCACAATGCAGGGCTGGCAGGCCTATTTCAAAAACAACCCTTTGTCCCACAAACTTTTTCTAATATATTCAAAGCAGGGTCAGTAACCTGACACTTTGATGCTAGCAATTTATTTGCAACAAATCTTTTTTTCGGAAAACAAATTATGTGTGCTCTTTTTTGCCTATGAAATATTACCATCTCGTAGAGGTGTGAGCGTTTCTTTTGTTATTTTTTTTAACGTTTTCTGTTACATATTCTGTTCGCAATATTTATCGATATGAAACTGTCGGGACGATCATTCCCACGCTCGTGGTCACGACTCGCAATTACCCTTTGCTACGCTAGGATGAGGAGGGGCTCGAAATTATGGAGAAAAACAATAAAAACACTATCGAGAAACACTTTGCGAGACTTATTTTACTGTTATGTTATCTGCTCAGTTTACAAACTTATCTTCTTCGGAATACGACTATCTTTATTGCCACGAGAATGTATTTACACTGAGCTTTCGCATCAAAGTTTTAAGGATCTAAGCATACATAGGGACAGACAGACGCGGAAAGCGTTTTAAACTATGTAGTTATATGTATACATTCTTTCAAGAAGACTGTACTACTGCCAGCGGCTTCGCCCGCGTGAGCCATTCTCAGGCTCTAGACTATCTGTGTACCAAATTTCGTGGCGCGACAGACAGACAGACAGAGTTTCTTTCGCATTTATAATATTAGTAAGGATTGTAGAACCCCAGTTATGAGCTATCCTACATGAAACCACTGGTTTCAAACTCAACAGCTGTTAAGTCTATCTAAATAATAAGTTTAACTACGTCTCCACGAACCGTATAAAATAACCAGCATGAAACCAGTCATCATAATATTATATCGTGTGGAGTGCGAATATCTCTGAGACGGAAACGAGCGCGTTAATCTCATGATGCGCCGGCGCAGGCGGGCAATGGTTATGTTACGAGTGTTTCGACCCACTAGGTAGTTGGTATACAGGGTGAAACGCTTGTTACTGACAGAGATGTGAAAACGTGGGTGGAGGGAGAGGGAGGGCAAATAAAAATGGTTGGATTGTGTGAGGAATTAGATAATAGGGAGTCTGCGGAATGGAGTCAACCCAAATAAATTGGGTCAAGGGCAGAAAAAATATGAGCAATCTTTCAGGGGCAGAATGTACTCCTGAATATTAACATCATTTACAATTGGGTCGTGATATGAAGCAAACAGGAGACAAATAGCATTAGGCAGCATAGTAAAGTGGCATCAGTAGGAATTAGGTATTTAGATCACCGAAATGTTGCTTGGCCAATCATTAGTATCATTAAGTGACGCCTAAATTTCTTATTCTTTGTCTAGGACTGATAAATATTTATGACAATTTATATTTTTAGCACCAATGCACAAATATTGGCGTAACTCGACAAAAAATTTTAAACACCCAAACCATTACGCGTTTTCATGATCGATCCAGGTACATGTTGTTTACATCAATGAGTAGCTACTTTCACTGGCTGATGACATAGCGTATGAGTTATAAGTCAACCTGTATTTCCCTATAATCTATGGCTGCATTGGCTACGACTGTCCGCGGATTAACTCGTAGGATCCATTTAATAGGTAGAAGATTGCCGAGGGCTTGAAAAGTACTTAAAAGTAAATTAATAATCTTGTTTCTTATTACTGCATTTTAATCAAGACCATCAACCCGATAATCACGCATAATTGAATCCAGGAGACCTAATTGTACTGAGGGTCAATTAAGGGCGTGAATCTGTACCGCAAAAATAAATAGTAGTAGTAGTAGTCGCTTGAGTTTCATTTATCTTTGTACCAAAATTCATCAAAATCGGTTTAGTAATTTAGGCATGAAAGCATAACAAATAAACTATTAATATAAATAGAGGAAACTCAGCCCAACTAAGCATATGAAACACATATTATTGCCACGAAACCTGTTTCTGGCTTTCAGTAAACTGCACAAAAATATCAAACCTTAATTATTATTGCAACTGTAACTCAAACTCAAAAATATTTATTTCAAATAAACAATTTACAGGCACTTTTGAATCCTCAAGGTCGATCGGTCCAAAAAAGAAAAAAAAAAAGACAAGAACTACTTTATCATTACATATTTTTGATTGTTTCAAAAGTACCGTATTTAAATGATTAGGTGTCAGACTCCACGGTAGTAAAACTGAACTTAATTATGAATAAAAGCTTAATAAAACATCCACTGTTATGCTCAGAAAGATAACGTTAGTTTTCTTGGTTTAAACTTTCAATCCCTCAGAGTTATGGCAAAGAATTGCTAGAAACCATTAAATTTGATGGCACCATTAATATTGCTAAACATACTAATCACCATAAAAAAATATTATGATTATGAAACACATTAAGGCTGATTACAGACTGTCCGACGAATAAGGCACCGGTCACATGTGAGCGGTCATTGGGTTAGTCCTGTGGGACTTGTGCCATGACCAAAGTAATAAGGAAATACGCGACAAATTAGATAAATTGGGTCGACCCGAAATTACAGCACGCGCCAGTTTTTGCAAAACAATGTCTCTGTCTTTAATATACCCTACATACGTATCGACAGACAAGACGAGACTGCAATACATCATCAACTGAAATTAATAAACCCTTGGATTGATTTCGCGAAACGTATTGGAAAAAAAACTAAGGTATGCGTGAAGGTTCCACCAACGGTCATCAAGTCTGTAGGCAGCCTAAAACTTCACGCTACGTGAGAACATTGCGCACGCGCAGCATCCCGCGCTCATTAGCGTGCATGACGTCACCGCTCCTAATGTCGTGCCGCTGCAGCGCTGCACCGCGCACACATCAAGCGCTGCAGCTTTTTGCCGCGCTTGTTCCACTCGCGTCCGAGCTAACGACGTAGATAACCAGCTAAGTAGCTCCTATTATAGGTTTCACTCAGAAAAAAAGAAAAGTTACTTATTACCTACTCATTATTGGTAGTAGAAAATTGTCGAGCCGTATAGAGCTGTTAATTAGGTACAAATATTTAACTGGATCACAAAAAAATATCGATACAACCTGTGATACAACTGTTACAACATTTTATTTCAAAGGAAATGACAATTATGAGTGAGATTTATCGACCGTTTATGGATGACAAGTTCTTGTTGTGGTTCTTTGGTGATAGATACTGCTATAAATCTAAACCTCTCGGGTATTTTCTTAATCGAATCTCATCCAATAACCACCTGGTTTAGGTAACCAGGTGACCCAAAGTGGTGAGATTACCTCGTCCAGCCAGTAGAGCGGAAGATGGCGGCAGGTGGAGGAAAGTGGTGGAACGCTCGGAAACGAAAGTTTCGCCACATTCCGCTGTCAAAGTGAGGCATTTGACAGCTTAGTGCTACTGGTTGGTGATGAGCACTCACCCGGAAATCTAGAAATGAAAGTCGATTAATGTGCCGATAGTTTTTGTTAGTTTTTGCCAATCAACTGAATTTGTCAACAGTTTTGCGGCTGTTTTATAGAGATATATATAGAAAGGTGTTTTTTCAGAGGCCAGAAAGTCAAGGCTCCGAGTAAACAGCGAAATATTTTGGTACTAGAGCTGACCCGCGGAACTTCATCTGCGTCACATTTTTTATTAAGGCTTGTGTAAATGCCAATGACCTTGTGCATAATATGATAAAACGGAGCTAACTACTTCCTACGCGCCACTCCGCTACCCGTGTTTTTAGCTTTTTATAGTAAAAATAGGAAATATTTATAAAAAGTAACAAAACCAAATTATTTTAGTTTGTATTGCAAAGTAGTAAATATATTTTTTGTACCCTTTTGATAAAAGTGAAGAAGAGAAGTAAAATGTTTCATCTCAACGATGTGGAGGTGATTTGGTGACTTTTTTTCTTATTACGTGATACCGATACATAAATTCTGCCTAAACCAAATTACGTATCATATCATGAAATTACTACCTATTTTTTCCAAATGTAATTTGTCAGTAAATGCCGACAAGAAACTGCTTCATATGCACGCTATTTTTAAGCTTTTTTCGAGAGAGTAGCCTTAATGCTCCCCTCTTAGTGGTCGTAGCGTGATGTTATAAGCCTTCCTCAATAAATGGGCTATCCAACACTAAAAGGTTTATTCAATTCGAACCAGCCGGGCGATTCTATAAACACGTCGAAGTGAAGGCTGGGATGAAGTGATCACGAAGTGAGCTGTCAATCCAAGTAATCAAAATGGAATGACAGCTCACTTCGCGATCGCTTCATCCAAGCGTTCACTTCGACATGTTTACAGAATCGCACTGCAGTTCCAGAGATTAGCGCATTCAACCAAACTAACAAACAAACTCTTCAGCTTTAATATATTAAGTATTTAAAGAATTCAAAGGCTTCTGCGCCGTTAGGATATGTGTTACATTAATTAATACAGGGGCTACTTATATAATGTAAAACCTTTAATAACGGGCACTTGTACGGCACCAAGTCCTTGCTTACTCAGCTGTTACCTTATTAACATTCATTATTATTTACCTTTATACATGTTCCATTTGACACGTGCATTCGACACTCTTCGCACGTGCATCGGGAACAGTGCCAAAACACTCGACTATTTAATAGAAATTCCTATAAAGTACGAGACTTGGCCACTTAAATAGGTGGAAGAAAGAACATATCTTTTCAATTTTAAAGTAAAATAGTTTTTTTCCGCGACTTCGTTCGCATATACCGTTTTTTCCTGTTTCCATAGGAATTTTTAGAACTTCCTCTTTTAGTGCTCCTTCACTCTCCCCACGGAGCAAATCTGCCAAACTTCAGCTTTCTATGACCATTCGTTTTGGCTGTGCGTTGCGTTGTCTGTCAGACACTCAATCAGTAACGTAAGAGTTTTATATATTAGGATTATAAACAAAAGAAAGGGGTTCTTTGCTAGATCGCCGTCACAGCAGATAGTTCTAGAACCGTAACTCAATAAAATCGGAACTAAAAAACTCAGTAACACCTAGTTTCAAAGAAAAATAATAGACACAACATAACTGAGCGCTTTCAAGTTCATTAAAAATCAATCATAGAAGATCGTAACGCGATAACAACTCAATCACAAAAACTCATTCAGCTGTCGAGAACTAATGAATGATCGATGACTCATCAGTTCTCGTTCACGCATTCGTTCACCGTTCACTGTAGTGGGTGACAACCAGGGACGAGCTCCTTTACCGTAACCGAAGCTATTGAATATCCGAAATAAAAATCTATTCGAAATCGTAACCGAATCCGATATAAAAGTTTCGGAAAGGGGCGGAGTCTTATGAGACACATTATGACAGATTTTTATGCCCGGCCGAGCCGACACTTGTGTTTTATTTTTACAACATCCGTAACCGAAACTAAGGGTATCCGAAATAATTTCATATCCGTTATCATATGCAAAACTGGTAAAATATTATTTCTATATCCGTACTCACTAATCCAGATTCGAAATTTCATATCAATTACATCCCTGGTGACCTGTGCCTGTGCATGAGTCCACCTGACCACACCCTCGTGGGATCCAGGGCATCTTGAGGTCTGTTTGTAATGTTGTGGGAACTATTTGTAATTTGTAAACATGTGAATGTTATTACGGAAATAGACCCGTGGTTATGTTGTTGCACAGTTTTGGTACAGATTACCTAATGCTTTTCGGCACCGTACGATTATATTTGTGCAATAGTCGAACAGATTTTCTCCTCAACCTACTGAATTGAAAGCGACTTTTGTTAATACGATGTGGATTTGTGGTGTCCTAAGACTGTGGCAGTTACCAATATTACTTTCAGAAGTCATCAGAATCCTGCGAATTTCCGATGCATTGCCGATCCTGCATGTCCTTTGCTAAAATTCGATCAACCGCTTGACACATCCCAGAATTCTTTAACGAATTAGTCAAACGTATTTGAACTCCTCACCGTCCTCACTTATCCTATATATAACCCACTATTATCCATTTCTCTCGACTTACTTACACATTTCTCGTCGGGTGCCTGTGAACGGTCACGGCGCATGCGCGCGCCCTCCGCCCTGTGCGCCGGCGGCGCCCGCGCACCTGTCCGTCACGCTACGCGCGCCGACCCGCACTTGACCAGTAACGTGGGTCCTAGTGGCCTTAGTTACAAGTGCAATGACTTTACCTCGGGTTCGTAATTTAATAATAATAAGGTTATAATATGTAACGGAAAGTAGAGTCGAGGGATTACTTGAACTTTGAACAAATTTGAACAAAACTCTGATCTTGGTAGCTTATCTTGTTGATGGAGACGCACCTGACATATATTTATTTCTGTAAATTGCATTTATATAGATGAGACAAGAAAAAGATAAGTTCGGTATTTCCTTGTTAGTGTATTTCCTTGTAAACTCCGATATAATTTTGCTGAGAAGAAACTCAGAGATAAAGTGTTTCTTTTAAAGCCCAAGAGTAATTTTATTAAGATCAATCTTACATGGACCATCCGGATGTCTGAGATGATGTTTTATGTCAATCTTTATGATTTAAAGTTATGTTTAACTTAATGACTGTATCCAATCCAAGATCCAACTAGAGATATTACTGAGAAAGTATTGCGCTTTTTCATCAACCACCATCATAGATAGCTTGGTGAAATTGCGTCGATCGCCTCCTATCTAATCTGCAGTGTGATAGAGTCTTCTCGAGGTAATTAGCAAGATATCTGTCGGCTGCATCTTGTTTAATTAATTAGGGACAAGTGTACCAGTACTGCGTAGTCAGTAGTTAGGTGTTCGGAGAAAATGTTCGCTTTCCAACGAACCTGTTACTGAGTCATCTCCGCAAATTTTAAGGAATGTAGCAATCGCAATTGAAGGAAAGGTTGAAGTTGAATTATTTCAGAAAAAATTCGTGATTAAGTGGGTCTTCATTAATGGTATCCTACGATTACAATGATTTTATTGAGCGTTAATCTAGTTTTGTTACTATACCTAGGTTATTTATTTATTTAAACCTTTTATGTAGTACTTCTTACCAAACTAAGTTTGTAATGTGCTTGTATTTATTAAAGCATCCGACTTGTGCTACCTAGCCGCAGGGGGCAAGCAGAAACTGAAGAATGTCAACTGCTTACATACTCTCTTTTAGCTTGTTTTAACTTTGTTTACAATTTGTAAAACTAACTAAATCAATTTCATAATAGAAGTTGCTTATATCATCAGTGACAGTGCAACGCCAATGTTTTGCTCGCTAATCCGATATTGCATCACTTCAAACCCAAATACACTCTGTGGCTCTTTGTTCGCTTAGCCACAAATAGAATGACCTCACTATTTAGTTTCAATTGAAGCCGAAGTATCGGTGTAACAACAGTTCATTGGTATCGTAACGTGCGTGCCTCATCGATCGGTTGCGCGGGCGCAGGCTTCCCGCAGCGAGACTTAGGGTGCTATCACGCACTTGAGATCTACTGATATTGCGCTATTTCTTAAGAAACGACCCGGAATGTGCGTAAGATATGGCATTGAAATGGAGCTGCTTTTAATACGAGTATTATTTAGCAGTTTTTATTTGCAGTATTTTAAAGGCTTGCGTAAAAAATATAAAGCTGTAAACGCTGTAAAAAAGTTTAATAACCACAGTCACGTCCAAATAAAGCGAAACTAATGATGTACATATTAATCTTTAAAAACAATTCGTTTTTTCGACCCGTTTATGTTTTTTTGGCTACGTTTAGCACGATCCATTAGTAAGCTTTTCTAACGGTTTCTTCTATGTTCAGCCCAAAACCAATAGAGATTTCAAAGTGAAGGAGCATTGCCCACGCCCACAGTATCCGCATTGCACGAGTTTGGTGACAGCAGAAAGCGTAGTAAAGCCAATATTATGTATGTTCAACGCAGAATACAGTTATGTTGATGTATGTGTGGAAATGTCCAACAAAAACCCCATTCATGCCAAACGATAACCTATGTTGTTTACTACACTTTAATATTTATTAAGCTTCTATTGTTTGTAACAATAAATCTGGCTTTAAAACAGAATAATGATAATTATCATTTTAGTAGCAACCAACCCGTTTTAATGTAAAGTATTCCTATTGTATTTTAAGTGTTAATAATAAATAATTTATTCAATAAACTGTCTATGATTTTGATTTAACTGTGAGTTACAAATTGAGCTGGAATAGCAGTAATTTATGTGACAATGCAATCATAGACATTGTTTGTTTTCCCCATTCATGTATTACAGCCGTCAGTCATACGTCATTATTGTCAATGAGGAACCCCGATACACCGTTTATGGAGGAAATGTATTGAGGAAATGATTCGTAGGAACATTATGGTTGCTGAAGCGTCACCGGTCGGTGGCGACGTCTACGTGGCTTGGTCAATGGTTGCTGGTGCCTTCTGTCACCGGTAATTAACTTTGAGTTGCATGGTCTGTGGGCATCACTTCCGTTCATTATGAGTGACATTGGATGTTCAGTTTTGAAGGGTATTCATTGTAAATCAAAACGTAGGGACCATGACGGTTGGATGCCTTCGCTTTGGATTGTGCGTGGTAGAGATACGTGTCGTGGTAGAGACATGTGTTTTAGTTTAAAAACATGAGTTTGTCTCTTCAGATAATCCCAGTTTGAAAGTATGAATCTTTGATATTGATGTTTGTTAATCAATCACGCCGCAAAGGTTAGACCAGCTCAAGAATTCTTTGATCCCGGTGGTAAGTTGCCTTGGAATAACTCCCGCCAATAATCCGGGCGTCGCCGCTAGCAGAGGCTAGTCTATAATGGTGACAGATTGTTGGACTGTCACTAACATAGTAAGTAATAAAGTGTAGTGATTATGAAGTGGAAGTGGTCAAGGAAATGTTCATTTGCGAGATGATGATGAGGTGACAGTTAATTGAGTACGAGCCTGAGTAAACGTATGTTTACTATACAAAGAAAGAAAAAGAAAGAAAGAAAAAATGTTTATGTAGGACACGCACAAAACAGACAGATGTAAATTTAATTAAAACTAACAGTAGACCACACAGACAGAATACCGATGTCCTAAGCATCTTCTGATCACAGAAACAAAAGATTGGATGGTTTTGAATGCAGCACCGTAGACCAGGGGTCCCCAACCTTATATAACGCACGCCTTTCAAACTTTCTATCTTCTAAATTCATAACCCCTTGCCTATTAATTGTCAGCAACAAGTAATTTTTAGAGCTGCCTTGCCCCCTCTTGTGCCACTCTACGAGTCTACGCCCACCATCGTCTCCACACACGCCACCCCTAGATCAACACAATTTATTCTTCTTTAATTTTCTTGGCTTTCTTCAAACGGTTCACCTGAAATATATTATCGTTCCAGATACTTACTTTGATTGGGTTCAACAAAACATGTCTTCTTCTTCCAACTCTTCACTATTAGTCGTCGCATCTTGTGAGGTGAAGATACACCCACGAAAAGAGCCGTGCTAGTTATTCATTGATTAAGGACCACACAAGTTAATCTACCGAGTAAACCTCACAGTATTTCAACATAATACAAGTAAATCAGCGAGTCTTACTAAATTACAATCGATATCGTGGTCGATTATACTATCGTTCGGAGACACCCACGGCTCGTAACTCCCAAGGGAATAAACACGAATGTTTTGTAGTTATCAGTTAGTTTCAAGTAGTTTCCATTGCATTGCCAACTATGTTTATTTATGTGAATTATTCATGAGTTTTAAAAGTAATTAAATTCAACAGAGATAGTGCTTGAGGTACACTGGGTAGGCGATGTAAAGGGGGTTTTTTGGTAATTTAGTTCCATGAGCATGCTTTTCACATAAGCATGTATGGATGTGCATGGCTATAAGAAAAGTGATAAATCAAAGAAAATAAACGATGTCTTGGCTAGGAAGGAATTAACGTAGAGTATTGCAAAACTTTCACAAGTATGTTTATTTTTCGACTGTGTCATAAAAGTCACAGTGATGATCCCACACAGTACGAATGTTTTTGACGTTGAATCGGTAGCTGGAGTCAGAAAATTAAATAAACTGAATATACCAAAAGAAAGTTTTAAATTTATTGGCGTCATAATGTTGAAGCCACACATGCCGCGGTATCATCCTAACTGAGGGCCCCAGAATTACTCACAAAAAGATTAAAAAATATCGTTCTTGTCTGAGCCGCTGTGCGACCGGTTTGCGCCGGCGCGGGCGCACTTTTGAATAATTTCTCTTGATACTGTTCGGAATTATTCCGTTTCGATAGAGCGTGCTGTTATCTGGAGCGACGTACTCCAGAATGTTACTGAAACACTTTTTGTGTGTGTTTTAGTCCATTTAAGTTGTACAAACCGTGCTGATAGCCTGGCTTCTAAATTGACTGCTAATTAACGTTCGATAGTATGCAATTTGTAAGACTTGGATGTAGCGATTTCGAGAAGAGAACTACTGCATGAAACGTCAGTCTTGTACGTACGCTGTACACTGTGATTTAAGTTCATGAGCGGTAGTTGATTCCTGTAAGGTTTAACTTGCTGAGTGGATGGTTCACAGAGTTCGGATACCTCCTGATTTATTTATTATTTGCACGTTTAGGAATCCTAGATTTAGAAAATAGGTATTGGAATTTAGGATGTATTTTCGCTTATTATGAAGCAGTTTTTTTAGTATTGATAGGCACGCGTTTGACCACTATCTCACCTGATGGTAAGTGATGATGTGATCGAATATGGAGCACGCTTGCCTAGAAGCAACCTATTCACTCTTAACTTAAAGACTCCCAGGTTGTAACTATCTGGAAACAGGCAGGGAATTCCATTCGCAGTTACAAAAATAATGAAGGCGGTGCTTTTCCTTACTCATATTCACCATAAATTGCAATAGCAAGGTGTTTTTTTAATTATTTCCGGTCAACGCGGGCAGGAGGATCAGTTTAGGTACTGGCTAATCGCTGGCGCCTCCTCCTATATTTCTGTTGGCAACAAAACCGATAGCTCTTACGGATGTTCGCGACACTCTGAAGAAGTTAATGCTCAGTAATCAGGCGCCTCATGCAACAAACATGGCGGCCGTCCTGCAGTGATTTACGACACTGGCACAAGCGCAGCCTCACGCTTGCGACACTGTCAATAATGTATCAGAAAATAGCTTCTTGGATAAGTGAAGCCTTGTGTGGTCTTACGTAGAACGGAAGGCACTTCAAAGGAGTATCGAGGACCTGAAAAAACGACCTGGACCTTGTCAAACGTCGAAAAAGAAGTTCTTTGACGATTGGCAAGGTCCAGGTGTTGTAGCGTAAACAATGCATATCGGCTGATATTTTATAAAAAAAAGTAGCAAGATTTTTACTTTTTCCGCACTAATATTATAAAGAGGAGAGATTTTTATTTTTGTATGTAAAGAATAAACTTGTAAACTCTGGACCGATTTCAAAAATTATTTCTGTTAGAAAGCTACATTATCCCTAAATAACATAGGCTATATTTATTACAAGAAATAATATGGATCCCTAAGAAAATTGCAGCGCGGACGATGTCGCGAGCGAAGTGCTACTCTAATACCATCTCAGACATACATCATCGGCTGCGGAATGTGTTCGAAGGAGTCACCGCGGCCCTGGAACGCAAGGGGCAATAGAAAGAATACGGTGGACTTAGTACGTAAAAGTCTGACATTCATGTGATAAGCTTAACTAGGTATCTATTTTATTTATCCTTTTCAACCCCGCAGTGACACGCGTCACTACGGGGAGCCAAATGCTGAGATTGTGACGTGCCATTTTTTTAAGGTATAATTAATAAATGTTTTTTATTGTATTCATTAATGCATTCATCATAATACATTTGATTATTGGAAAGCAAGTAAGTAGATGGCGATTCGATAAAGTTAGCCAGAAACAAGTGTCAAGATTTATTTAAAAACTAACCAATCTTTCGATCGAAAAATTAAGAAAACAAACATGCTATAAAACGCAGAACCACTACGTTATACGTATGTTATGTATTAAAAACACGCCGAAGTAGGTGTTAATACAATCCCTGAGATTTACGACGAGCATTTATTCAAATAAATTCATAGAAAAATGCTCGAACACTATACATAATTATATAATTTACAATCTGTCAGTATATAAATAAAGAGCGGCCTTTTTACGGTCGTCCGTGCACATAAGAGTTTTAAATTGTTTATTTATGCAAATATCGCGTAAGAATATATTTTAGTGATAAATAACTATCGTTGGCATGCCTGTTTATAACCAGTAGTCTATAATAAACATAGGTGGAACCTACACTGGACGTGCAGTGGAGAATTCTACATAAAATACTTATCTTTGTGATCTCAGACAGGGTGTTATACAGGTCGCACTTGGTATTTTCAACGGGCATCTAAGAGAGAGGCTATTCATGAAGACGCGCCTTGTCGAAAGTCTTAGGAACACATCTTCGCTGGGAACTGGTATTTCTATGGGCTTCGGAAGTCAACCGGTAGTGGTGGCTGTGAGAACTGCTGATCGATACATATTAAGCCGGATCTGACCCTGATGTGAAAAGAGTTAATATCATATTATCTGCATATTGCTTTAAATGTAGTCGGAATAATTCCCATGATTATAAAAAAAAGTCGAAGATCATCTAATGATGTTTATATTGGATAACGGAATAAGTAGCTACTCGTAACATAGGTAGCAGCGTATTTACCCGTAGGCCTAGAAGGCCATAGCACGGCAGGCAGCGAGGGGCGGCGCTAACCATCTTTACGCATTTTCCTGAGACAAACATTTGTATACTCCTTTAACCTGTCGTCTCAGAACCTCGTGTCCGTGAAAATAAAGTTGAACCTATGCGACATGCTTAAAGTTTTAGTATTTTTCGCTCATTCTTATTCTTTAAAATCATTGTTATTCTTCATCGTTCTCTTACTGCTAGGAATCGCAACCACATAAGACGCATCTCCAAGCAGTGTGGTTCGTCGGTAGTACGAGTACATCATTACCATATCTCATACTCATAAACTAGGTGTACTTATCGCTCGCGGTGCTAAGTCGTTTAATACTGCAAAACTGCGAAACTATGGCCCTTCCGGCATCTACTGGTGAATACAGATCTCCGCAGTAGGTAGCCACTCTACTTGCCTGGTCTACCAGGCTAACTTAATAGACCAGTAGTGACTTTAAGCATCTCTTATCTTACGAAAGCCCAAGCAAGCGCAGACACTAGAGGCAAGCACCTAGTAACACAATGCCTAGCAATACGTTCGTGTAACGTATATGGTATAAGTAGGCAATGTAAATGATGGTATAACCGAGTATAGCGATATTTGAGTAAACATCTGCCACTCCAAATGTAAATGTGTTCATGATTCACTTTTCTATCTAACAACATACGAGTATTTAGTCAGAGATTCTTTTTTATGGAGAACGGCGCCCTTTGGACTAATTTTACAGTATGCATTTTGACTTTTCTATTCCAGGTGACCTTAAAATATGCGTCTAAAAGTCTGAGGGACTTTGGCTGATCATTTCATAGAAATCTTGTATTGTTTTTGCATTTATTCTATAGATATAGGCCCTAACTCTGTTCACGTTCGTATAATCCGTATAAGTGAATGTGAGCCAGCGTTGCTGACGCTCATTTCGAATTTACTTTTTCTTTGCTAAGATATTAAAATAGATATTTGGTAATACAGCCATTGCAGGAGACATCCTTGATATCTGCTGAAATGGCTGTATTAGCAAATTGTATTCCTTCTTGATTGATAACAGCCACATAAACTCTTATGAACCAACAGAAGGACAGACGTTGTGCTTTATTACACGCATATTAAATACAACAACCATACCTTTATCTAGCATTTATAGTAGTTTAATATGGCGTCGACAGTTTCCGATGCCTATAATCGTTAACGTACCTAATCGACTATTTAAACGAGTCGGGACGAAAAAGTCGCGGGTATTAAGTTATTTCCATAAAGGGCATTAAATACCGAGGGAGTATCTGATACTTATAATTGTGTAAATTGCAGAACATGGCGCAACTGGTTGTTATAATACTAATGGAGTGGTAAATTGTGGTGTTGTGGAGCTGCATCATGCGGCGGCATGGTTCTGAATTAAACTGCTTTTATTACTGAAGATGCAAGTAATAAAGGTGTTGTTTTGTTGTGTTTAGGTACAGTCAACGGCATTTCAATGGGATTTTTTTGCCGTTGGGTTGGCGAGATTCGTAATATGTCCTGTCCTAACATATCCAATTCGTACATTAAAAGCGTTCAATTACAACTCGTAAATTCATCTCAGCGACAATCCATATCAAAAACTTGTCAAGATGTAGGGAAATTATAGTGTTGTGTGCGACTAGTTTTTAAGGATGTGAAAACATCAAATGACTTAAAGAGAAAGAAAGAAAAGAAAGAAAAGCTATTCGCGTGAACGTGACAACAGTTTTACCAACAAAAATAGGGAATATGCATGAAAAACATATTTATCAATATAAACTAAATAAACTGTTTAGCAGTTTATCTAAAAATATACAAAAATATAATACTAACAGTAAAAATACTCGTAGAATCAAAATTACTCAAAAAACGAAGGAAATATAATTATTTAAAAAATATATATCTGTCCCTCTCGCGAAAACACTGTTTTCTATGGCAGCTGTATAGGCGTCATAGACGATGATGTCAAAGATTACAAGGGATTTCTCTTTCTAATTGTAATCTTTGAAACTTTATAACTTCATTGCTGATGAAGGTTTTTAAAAATAATTTCATGATTGTTTACTAGAGCTAACAAGTATTTCATTTTGCAATTAAAAAAGTCGCATGCATATTCAATATTGTATAAGTATGACAATACAAAACACGCGTAATGACAAATATAGTAGATCTCTCACTCTGGGCGTGTTCCTACTAATGCCCTTTGCGTTCCAGGCTACTCTCTAAGCCTGAACTCCATAGTTTCGGGCTTAGTGGCGAGCGTATTCTGCTCCGTATCACATTAACACAACAACAAGATTCCGACATACAACACGATTTGACATATCAAGTCATTGTTGTTCACGTGTTGTCAAAAATTCTTAGTTAAGGTTCGGGATTAATCGCAACTAAGCTCGAATCAACGGACTTCGGGCATAGAGAGTAGCCCCCCAGGTCCGCGGTGACTCTTTCAAACTAATTCCTCAACCCTGGCAGGTATTGCAAACTGTCAAATTAGAGAAATGCGCCTCTGGTTAAAGCTGAGATACCTGAGAGTAGCTGATTATTACGTCTAAACGGCTAGTCATCATTTGAAAAAATATGTTTCATTAGACTATTTTCTTAATAATTTGAAATATGAAAATTTTGAGTTTTATTCATTCAATAATAAGTTATTAAGAATAATGAAGAAATTACAAAAAAAAAACTACTGAGTATTGGGTCGCGAGTGCGCGTTTTGTTCTCTCAAGGTCTCTGGCGAATGTGGTCGTCTTAATGAAAAGAATATTTTTTGTATAATTTAGTGATCGCCTGAATTGATGATATCAACATTACTGTCGCAGGAACAGTTTTTAGTTAGGTTCATCTAAAAGTAGCACATCGTCTTGTACGGTATTTAATTATTTATGTCCATATGCGATCGGCATATAAATAATGTAAATAATCTGCATCATTAAGTGGTCAATTAAGAAAGAAGCAGACGGCTCAATTAAGAAGCGCGCTAATTAATTGATTCATTTAAGAATACCATCCATTCTGGGCAGATATGTAAAACATTTATACTTTTAAATTGGGATGCTTTTGTCTCATTCAGCTTAACGAGGATCACAACTGTTTATATTTACTCATGTACTCCTGACTAGCTGTAGTAGAATCGACTATTTGCTCGTTGAGGAAAGGGACAAAAGATATAGATCTCGTGTGAGTAAAAGAGACACATACATTTATAGTCGATAGCTGGAAATCGCCTGTCGCACAAAAGCTCTCGCTTAAAGCCGAGCGTCAAAACTATCGAAACTACTCACTCGCTGCTACTCGCTGCTCGCCAACTCGTTCTCAGTTTCAAGCTTTACTCGCTGCTCGCTGGTCGCCGACGGTGAGACAAGTGCCTTACCGCCAAGCGATTTTTTTTTAATCTTGAACTTATGATTTAACGCAGTTTTGAGCGTCTTCGACATAATTTCGCTTACGACGAGTCGACGGTAAAAAGCCCTCGATACGAGCTATTCGAAATTTCCATCATTCGTTTGCCAGTACAGTAACGGGATCAACTATGTCTTAAAATTGAACAACTGTTCTTCTTTTTTATTTCGAAGGTGGTATCAAGGTTCACTTATCGAATCTGGAGCCCATCTGGTGTTTTTCGATATGGGGTCTTATTAAAATATCTCTTCTTTAATGAAATGAAGAAAGGAAACGTTCCCCATAAATATAAGGAGCGAGAATCCTAAAATCTAAAATGTATTTAGATTTACAGACAATTTCGGTCCCTAATTCAAGAAACATAATGATTTAATTTAATTTAAATATTTATTTAAATTGTAAATCTTTCATTGAGGATGCTGTGCATAAGTGATGTTTTTACACAAAATTGAAGATTTGTGATTGCCTTTTATTGTTATCCTTAATTAATTGTAAATATGTCGTTGCCTTACTTAATAAATAAAATATAAGTTTGACTAGCGAATGATGCACTGGCTCTCCTCGTGACTCTCCTTTACTCTACAATAGCCACAGAATTTGAAGAGACACACCTTCCTTAGTTGTTTATTTCATCTGCTCTAATTCTGTTCGTTTTTCAGGACAAATAACTTAAGATACAGAGAAACTTGAGCAAGTAGATAATAGCCGTATAATCTGCGGAATTGCACCGACGAAAACATCTATTTATTGAGCGTGGTATTCTAAAGGTATTCTAGGTAGACTAAAACCAAAATTATCGTCAAATATCTTAAAAATGAACCGTGTGCCCTAAGCCCTTGAGAGATTCATTCAGTTAAATCTATTATGTTTCGATCTAAATCATAGGCTCAGTACAAAGCGGGACACATATCTTATCGCAACTGAATGGCCGAGGACTGCGCCATTAAGTGCTTCCTATTATTATATCTCCACAAAGACAGAACTTACAGCGTCATCTGTCCGATGTAGGGTAGGGTTGGCACCACACAGCAGAAATAGCAAAAGGTAGCATATTTTAAAGTAAAAGTGCATCTATAAAAGATATTTAATTATAAGCTAAGAAAATGCTACATATTACATAAGGGTGAATGCTATAAAACTAATAATTACCTATAGTAAAATAACAAAGCCTTTTATGCCATGCTCAACATTACAGTATTCATACCTTGAAAAAATGCATCAATTCATATATAAGCAATTATTTCATTCTTTCCGCCACCATATCAGCCGAAAGATGTCCACTGTTGGACATAGCCTCCCCCAAGTGTTGCCACAACAACCGGTGCTGTGTGTCACGCATCTATCGGCTTCCCGCGACTATCACCAGGTTATCGGTCCACATTGTGGGAGACCTTCCAACGTTGCATCTACCGGTAAGCGGTCGCCACTCCAGAACTTTCGGCTCCATCGACCTGCGAGCAGCTTTCCATCATTCATTTTAATATACACTACCAATCTTACAATTTCCTCCATATTAGTATCTCAAGCCGTGTGGCTCTATAATCCAATCATAAAACTATGACAGCATACTATTAGCATTCTGAACACCATACTTTGCCCCCATTAACGCCTGTCCGCAGATCTTATCTCCTGGTCAATCTATTAACTACTTTTTGTTCCATATCAAGTGCAGCAAAAAGTCTCGATATCATAGTTTGTCGGTGGCAAGCTGGCAACCCTGTCGCGACGTATAATTACGTGGCAACCCGAGCGCCACGAGCCATCAATCTGCTGTCTGTCCGCACATGACGCCATTACTTGCGCTTTTCATTATAGCCACCCCTAGCAGACATCGTAATATCCAAGTTATCGATATGTTGGGAGATTTCGATAAATAAGCAACAGTTTATTTTTTATAGCAGCGGCGCAATGTCTATGTAATTTGATTCCTGTCGGTGTTCTTTTCTAAAGATTGCCAACATGTTTTGCAAGTATTTTTAACCGGCTCCTCTTATGAGAACTTTCACCCTTCGCCATAAACTATGAACAATCCAACAGTAGCATCTCAAAACGTTCAACTGGTGATCAAATAGCAGGAAACCACATCTTCGGGTTCGATGAGCTATTTTGTTGCTCTATTTTGATCATACGACGACTCATATTAATTGACTATGTAGCCCATTTGGGTCATGCCCGGCCCAATTTAATAGGGTATAATTTCCTGTTGCCGGGCTAACATGAAAAGTATTAAAAGGGGTGACAAGATGACATACCTTATTACTTAAACAAACCCCGGTCATAGTAAACAAATATATAACGACATAATATACTGAATTTAACGCCAGCCATGACCTAAGTATTGAGTGTAATGTTATATCATGTAACACAGCGGCGGTGCAAGGTCCTAGAATGTTAACTACCTTATCACAAACACAGACATAAGTGGATAAGTTGTATCTACATTTTACATCAGAAAATAACGTGGAGATTAGATAGTAGTAGTTTGTAACCATATAGAAACTGAGGGCATGTAGCCATATTATGTAGGAAATATGTAGAATTTGGTGGCACAAGAGGATAAATATTATTAGGTATTATTATATGGGTGTCGTCGCCGAGGAAGGTCTAGGAACGCTGTCGACTTGGAGGCGTTCATGACGAATTGTTCGGAGAAGCCAATACACCAGGAAGAGTGGAAGGCTATGGGGAAGACCTTTGCTCAGCAGTGGGACAGTGTAGGTTGAAAAAAAGACACATTAGCAGCTACTTAATGATGCTTGTATTTCAAACAGCTCGGAGATAGCTTGCCTGTCCAATCGGTTGTTGAAGCAGTTCAGTGTAGAGAAAGGGAACCACGCTGTTAGGACTCTTTTTGGCAGGAATTGCTACAAATTCTTCGTTCTAGATGAATTTTACCATAGCTTGAGGAAATGTAGAGTTTGGTTGTTGATAAATGTTGCCTAACTACTTGCAACACAGAACGTGCGCTTCTATTTAGCCATTTGTAGGAAAACGGTCACAACTCTTTTTGCCTGTTCTTCGACTAGCGTGAGTCAAAGAGCTACATTGTCTAGTCACTTAGCGCAGCAACACTTGGCATTGTCACCACATCATACATCACATACAGTTCACCGGTACCGCTCAATACTCGGTTCAACTTGACTGACACATTCTCAGCAATACGAAGCACGCTACAGAATTCCAAGTATTTTTACAGCCTTTTCTTCACAGTATTATACCAACGTGTAAACTAAACGAGCCATTTCTATCATCACGCTCGACTACTAACTAAAGAGAACCAGGCTAATGTGTTTCTCAAGCAATTTATAGCCCGCGCTCCGAATGGGAAAAGTTCCACAAAAACCATAGAGTTTCGTCAGATTATGAGTTGTACATAGATAATGAGGTGCTAAGAGGCCGCGGTTTAGAAATTTATGGAAAAACGAGATTGGATTTAGTTAAATAAATTTCAAGTCGACTTTAATAGTGATTGGCCGAGAAGTTAAATTATAAGTAAACGTGCTATAATATAATCTCACTGTGTAGGACAGCAGACAACAAGTAAATATGTCAGTATCCTATTTAATCGTTCAACCTTTTTGGGTATTCATTGCTACATTTTTGGCTGTGCAGTTACCAAAAGACGCCAGGATTTATGAAACTCACCCTGGAACTTCCTGTCTGAAATGCCTGTTAGGGCACATCCCTGGGGTGGGTGCAGTTACAATTTGCTTGGCTATACGAGGATCAGTCCTAAGCTAAGACACACACGTTCAGCCCGAAGTCATTTCACTTCCTCCTACCCACAACATGTTCGCACAAGTACCGCCTGCACCTGAGGCCTAACATTCCCGTAGCGGCATGCCAGAGAAATGCCAGCGTAATGCTGAGTAACGCCGAGTAAGTCACGGCGCACGCGATACGGGCGCGTCATTATACGGCACACGATGGGGACGTCAGCTGGACAGGCCGTCATTATCCGGCCACGGGCGACTGGGAAATAGCTACCTTACAGTGTATAACTACAATGATTTTAGATCTTGTAATTACGATGTACCTACAGTTGACATCTGGATAGGGATGCTTATCTTTGATTTTACATTGTGAGTTCTTCCCATAACGAAGTGCTTAGTAGATCCAGAATTTGGGTCTGGTACTCTGGTTACCCTTTCGAATGGACAGTAGAGTCACTATATTATTTTAAATGTAAATGATGACGTTCAAGAGTGCCGTTTAATGGCCGAATTGAAATAAACATTTTGACTTTGACTTTGACTGACCGAATGGCACTAGCCTCGCCTTCTACACATGGCGAGTTTGGGGTACAGGCGTAACGCTTGTATTGAGCAAACATCCGATGTTTTCCGTTCCATGAAATTATGATTTCTATCACTTATGCTCGTATGTCTGAATTATTTAAAAAATATTTTATTGTAAATATACATTAGATGCAGATACAGAACTTCGTCACCTTTTCAACAGTTCAGTCTTGACCATAAATTCCTCACACGTTCCTACAATCTTTTAATTGCAGATGTCTGATAGGTTTTATAACACCTAGTCATCAGTAAGGCTGTTTTAATTAGTATTATCATCAGTCACGTCTGCATCTGACACCGTCGCGGCGGCGGCCATTGCACATTACGCCGACAGCTATTAAGCTTGCCAATCTAAAAATCAATTTGAGCAACCATTCATTATGTTATCCTTCAAACGACGCAGAATCATGTTGTGCGGTGTCAGGGTTGTTAACAATGGGGTTTTATAGAGATATAAACGATACCGGTTTAGTATCACAAATCTAGGAAATAAATGTGTGATTTTGTATTTAATCACCGTTCATCGTTCATCGTAAACTAGCAACCTAGCAACTTGGCAAACTGTGAACCTGAACAAACAATTAAATATTATAACCCGTGATAAGCAATTCGGATCGTGTCATAGGGAAAGTTTTGGGTATGAATGTGTTGTTTATGGTTAAGCCTATTGCGACACTAGGGTAGCCGTCAGATAAATGAAGGATAAATGTGCAACAGCGGTCACTGACCCCACATATATTTATTGACTTTCTTAGTATCAAAAACAGAAATAAAGACATAAAACTGTCCTTAATCAACTTCTATCGTGATCCTTTACGTTATCTAGTCATGAAAAATGGTTCATAATTTATTGTTCGGGTATCTACGAAGGGATATGAGAGAAAGGTCAATGTAGTTTATTGCAAGTTTATCTGGCGAATGAAAAAACCATGCTGCGCCGACACCAAATAAATTTGCTTTCGTTTATATTTATTTTCGCAAAAAAGTCTATCACCGTCCCCAGGGTTCCTTCTATCTCTTTACAAAAAAAACAGCGTAACAAACAAAAAAACCAATTCACGTTCGCTTTTGTAATATTAGTCATAAAAAAGAAAAAAAAATGTGTGTGTGTCTGTGTGTGTGTGATAGGGTGTGGTGTGTGTGTGTGTGATTGGGTGTGTGGTGTGTGTGAGTGTGTAGTTCTCGAAAATCATCACCTATGTTAAGATCTGTTCAGTTTCGTCATATGACTTATTTTGGAGGTCCGAATGTACAATCTTTTTGCATTTGTAATACGGTAGGTAGTCCGTAGATTTGAAACTCTTCGTTTATTTTGTTGTATAGAAACGGACCAAGAAAATGAAAAAATCTCTTGACAAAAGTTGAGCATACGCGCGGCAGAGTGCATATCCCATCCTTTTGACGTTTACTACGTTTTTTATTTTCTATTATTCGGTATGGGGTGTTGCGGTGTTGCAGAATGACACCGCAACACCCCTGGCTGGCTGGCTTAACGTGCAGACTGCACGTTAAGCCGTTAGTCCCGGCTGTCATTTGTAGATCTTTGGCAGTCGTTACGGATTATCAGAAGCCAGTAAATCTGACTCCAGTCTTGCCAAGATGTACCGTGTTACCCAGTTAATGGGTTGTGGAGGTCTGGTAGGCAGCCGCTCTACGTAAAACACTGGTATTCATCTGAGTCCGGTTTGACTGGAATCCGACCCCAATGTAGTTGGGAAAAGGCTAGGCAGATGATGACTCATTAGCACTGCACTATTCTGGCAGCAAAGTCATCATAATCATATCAGCCGAAAGACGTCCACGGCTGGCAGCAAAGTAGGGCCAGGCAATAATTTTAATTGTGCTCCAAAGGCACCCCATACACCACAAACCTCGATTTCCTTTATTTTTAACACAGACGCGCCTTTTCCCGAGCCAAAGCTTTAGTTTAGCATCAGCAGGATTGGAGCACTTTGTGTACTTAATTCAATCACAGACTGCTTGAAAAGTGACTTATTTGCAAAATTTTAGTTCGCGAGAAATATACAATGCTCTCGAAAAATATTAGGTACCCTCCTGGGGCAGTCAGGTAAAAATAGGAACTGGGGGGCAACAATCCAATCTAGCCAGGGGCGCTCAGGACCCTAGCTATGGCCTTGCTCATACTCAGTCACTTCTACGACTCAATGGATCAGCACTGATCCATTAAAATATATTTACTCGTAGCAGCTAAGAGCCATTTTTCCTGGAGCCAACAAAATACTATGAAATAAAAATAATAACTTAATCTTATTATTTTACCTACTTCATATTCCGTCGTCATACCAGTAATACCTACTCTGTGCAGCATCCCGGCACATCCTGATTAAGTCATAAAACGCTGTGTTTATATTAAATGCGCTTCCCATTGAACGGAATTGAACTGCACGTCCACGAGAGGCGATCCGTCCGTAATTAGGTACTGATGGGCACTTGCGCAAGTGCATCCCGCGGCGGGGTCTGTGTTTTAAGAACTGTTTCCAATAGCTGGTGGTAAATAATGATGACGTAACTGATATGTAACGCTTTGGGGAGGCCTATGTCCAGCAGATGAACTGACATGTTAGTGTTTTTCTGGTTGGTGGTCCATGCTAAAACATAAATTGATAGATTTTTTATTTCCTAATATCTACAACCTGGGAGTCTTTAAGAGTGAATAGGTTACTTCTAGGCAAGCGTGCTCCATCTTCGGCCACATCATCGCTTATCATCAGCTGAGATAGTGGTCAAATGCGTGCCTGTCAAAAGCAATAAAAGTATGTTTGTGTAGGATGGTAACACTGATTGTCTGCTGATTATTTTATTCACGTTCTCGCAGTCTCTACCAATATCAAAAAATAAAATACAATGAATTGGTTTGATTGATTTTAGTAGAAAATGTGAAGGTCAGTAGGATTTCGCTTCGTAAAGATTCCTAAATTCGTCTCAGTTGCTCTACAAATAATCGATTTGGCAGTAGCCATGGGTGGTCCCTGACGAATAACATTCTAGGAAATGTGGAAACAGTAGTTTTATTGTTTACGATAAAATAACATCAAAGCTACAGTTTTAGTCCGTTGCTAACTTATAGAGTAAAACATAAATTACTCGCGCACTCCTCCACATAGTTAAACGTAGCAACTGACACGTTTAATGGCAGAATATATTATTCCCTCTTATTTGCACAAGAAAAATTTAACAAGAGTTTATTATTTTAATTGCAAAAGAATACTCTTCATTTCATCATCTTAAATCAATAACAAAAACTAAATCCGGGTTTAATTGTTGCGAACAATCATAAAGATTTGGAATCATCCACAAATCCGCAACATTTGTTCAATCAAGTGCAAACGTTTGGCAAGTCGGCGCCGGCGCAGGCTTGTTTTATTGTTAATTGAGTAAGTTGTTAGTCGCGCCCCTTCACGCTAGTAAACACCGAGGCATGAGCAGAGCCGTGGCCAATTGAGCACGATAACAACAAACGAACGATTGCAATCAAACCTTGGTTTTCATCAGAGGCCTCAAAAATTGGTTTCAAATACTAATTGGCTGTAAATAGTGGTTTTTGCGGTGTGTTTATACACACCAAATAAATAAAACGGCCAAGTGAGAGTCGGACTCGCACACGGAGGGTATCCGTACCAAAAAACTTATTTTTTATTATTCGTTGTTATAGCGGCAATACACAATCTGTGAAAATTTCAACTGTCTACATACCTATTACGGTTTCTGAAATACAGCCCAATCCCACTGACAGACAGACGGACGGACGGACAGTGGGGGAGGCTTAGTACAAGGGTTCCGTTGGTTACCCTTTGGGTACGGAACCCTAAAAACGAATGTATTACAAAATATTCAGAAAAATAGCAAAGACAATAAAAATAGTCATGAATTATTTAAAATGGATGACTTCACACCGTTTAACAAAATCTGTTACGAAAAAACTCATTATTATTTTATTGGAGCTGTTTTACTACGAAAGCGTTATTTAATTTACCTATAAATATATTTATTTCATGTAATAAATATTGATGCGAAAAGTTAACGACAAGTTTATGCATCCGTCGACATGATGAATAATGACAACAAATTACTATCATCAACATTTAAATGTTAATTTCATTTAAAAGAGTACATTGATTTTCAAGTCCGAAATTGCAAAAAAATGGATTGTGTCCGTATTGTATGTTGTAAGTAACTAGAAGTACTTGATTTGACAGACTTTTCAACAACATCTCAAATTCTCAATAGACCGAAGCTTAGTCGAGCGGTGCAATCAACGTGTTTATAATTTAGACAAGAAGAAAATTGTTACCTCAGTAACCAACAATTTTTGCAACTTGTGGATGAGAACACCATTGAAAATTCAACGGTCCTATGTCTTAAATAAATCTTTTTCTTTCTCATATCATAAGTGCACATAAAAAACGTGTAAATATAATAAAATAAATTGAGAGCGGATAATGTAAACTACTTCATTACACGAACTGCGCAGTGACAACAAAAACGTCGAGCAGCTAGTCTATTCTGTAAATAAACATTTCGATATAGAGCTTCGCCTGAGTGACAAACCTCACAAAGTGAGCTTTATTGCACACAATATAAACGTTTGACGTAATTTGATACTCACCTCGGATTTCGCTGTCGAGACAGGAAAATGTTGTTACAGAATAGGGGTACTGATCTCGATGCGCTTGCGCCGCAGCCAGCCCATCGTGGAGGTGGCCGCACTGTGCCAGACACGCGGCTTTTTGTCAAGAGTCGCGGAGTAGAATGTGGAGGACGGGCACGTCATTATTTTTGGTATGCGAGTGGAAAACAGCGGCACAAAAACTCTTTAATTTGGCGAAGATTTGAAATTGTTGTTTGCGTCAACCCCACTCACTTGCAGTCTTAAACAACCCGGAACCCATCGCTACAATACGGTGGTACATTGACTAGGTAATTTTTATCAAAAACAGTCTTAAAACTGACTAGATAAATAGCTTTGCTAGACTTGCTAGAGTAGATAAATTGCTAGACTAAATAAATAGCCTGTATTCTACTTAAAACTCACATTTACTTCGTGTTCTAAAGACACTTCTTGGCTGAACGGAATCTGAATGAACCTGCAAGAAACCCTAGACAAAAGAGATGAAATCTGCGTAAAATAGGTACTAGGCGTTACTACACTTTGTATGGCCCCTTATCCTCGCATCATCTCCATTCAAGTGTACCTCCGCTCCGGTGGCGGCGCGCGCGCAGTTTTTGCGGCGTCTCGTTAGGCGCTACATCAGCTCACAATTTGTCACCAAGAGTTGTGGCCGACATGCGTCCCACTTGTCCGACACATTTGCATTTGTTTATGGACAAACTCCTTACATACGTCTTACATATACAGCAGAGATATGTGGTGTGAATTTAGATTTGATTTTCCTGATAGTTGATGTGGGTGAGATTTTTTCTAATCTATTTTCGTTCTAAGTATGTGGTAGGTAATAGACAAAGAAAAGTTAGAGGAAGAAAAGGTCTACATCCAAGTTACACAAGGCTTAGGTAAAATTAATTTCTTGTAATATGCGCCTGCGCAACTCCACCGGTACGCTGCTAAGCTGTACAAAATGTAAGAGCTCTGAGACGTCAACCACTGAAGTTTTGTGGAAATCAGAAAAGTATATACTTTGTTCTTGTAGAAGACTTATCGATGTTTCTTCCTTGTCCCCAGATCACATGCCAACATCAGCCGGGCACCATGTCCGCGGTGATGAGCACGCTGTCCATGATCAGCGGCACGCGGCGCGCGCACCGCAAGCTCGCCTGCAGGTAACACCCCAACGGGTTAGGCAGTAGTGAATCTATGGTACACCGCCCACATTTGGCAGGTCATGTAATGAAGGGATATCACTACATCATCACGCTTGACATTAACCAGGGCAGTACATATATTAATTACTTATTTATTCTTTTTGATGTAAGAACTTAATCGTTCTCTTTATTAATTTATTTTTCATTATTTGGTCATTGACAACCATAGTTTTGTGTAAAGTAGAAGCATATTTTTCAAATTTTGTAAATGTGAGTACCATGAAACCATTTACATTTTATGTGAGTAGTTATAGTTTTACTTGTTGGACATGAACGAGCATGGTGGTTGAGAGCATGTCATGCTCACTCAAATGTCTCGCTGATGGCGGCGCGTGGGTTTGATCATTCGGTTCCCTTCGAAATGGTTGAGCTGAAGGATGCCGATACACGCGTCATGTTCGTGAACAGGCGCCGTCGGTTGAGACTGGTCATCTCTTAACTGCCATTGGCTTATTTTAATCTTTATATTTAAAATTCTTACAATAAGCCCTTTTTTTTTTCCTTTGCATTGTCCTCACATGCAGAAGCAACAAGTATATGTAACTTGAAATTTTGTAAAACCAGAACATGATTTAAAAGAGTGTCCGTGGAGTTTCTTGCACGTTCTTCTCCATAGAGATCTACGCTTTGGAACGTGCAAATAGCTTCCATGTTTTTGACTGACCGACCTTGACGTTTCAAAAGTGCCTGTGAATGGTTTATTTGAAATAAAATGCTTTGAATTTGAATTTGAATTTAGTATTGTAGCTATAGCCCGTAATAGGCACGTAAATCATCAATAACCAACGAACTTGATCGATGAATTCACGATTTACTGTAGAATTATTAAATTGAATATGAAACGTTGAATTATTTTCAGGGTCGTCACAAGGATTTATGACCCGCTCTGAAAGTAAACGTACATAAAATATTTTGTCTCTCTTTTTCCCAAATCGTACAGATTTAGTCGAGGAAATTTCATTTCAAATGCTTGTCTTTTAAGTTGAGAACTAAATATGGCTATTATCTGGCTAAAGTTTACTTTACAGCCACTAAAATTCAGTATACCTCTGATATAGGTGGCGGACCGTCTTGGAATGCAGAGTATCGAGCAATTCAATTACCATACCCGAACGAGCATCGTCCACGACTCGGCCCGACTCGGGTCTGCGCAGGCGCCTACGCAGATCCGAGCGCAAGCTCATAACAAACACGATAGTATTCTGGACCATTTGTAACACTGTCAAAACGCATGTATTTGTTAGACTGTGGCCATGTTCTCCTAATACGGGCAGCGTTTGATTAATAAGATAAAAATCTGGTTTGTGAAGTTCCAAAAAAAGTTGTGTTGAACTTAATGTGTTTTTCTCCGGTAATGGTGAGTTTCGGAGAATTTTGTAATGGATTAACCTTATGAGAAACTTGTAATGTCATCATCTTCAAGATGAGTGAGAAGATAAATTAGATAAACTTATCCAGTCCACTCAGTCAAGCCAATTTGGAAGTTTGGGTGAAGGTAGTTAGTTTTAACGCTTTTACACTTAAAGAATGTAAAGTTTTATGTGCCTAAAGAATGTAAAATACTAGCTTCTACCAGCGGCTTCGCCCGCCTAAATCCCAAGGCAATTTAGGCATACAAAATATCTTTCCTTCTCCAAGGTCCTATCTATCTTTACACCATCATTCATCAAAATTGGTTCAGTGGTTTAGGCCTGAAAACGACAAAATCAAAATCAAAAGTCTTTTATTCAAATTAGGCTGAGTGCCAGCACTTTCTGAACGTCAAGTTTTACAAAAGACAGTCCCCCAAAACGCCTGCCCGTCACCACTTCCTAATGTTTTAGCTGTGGATAAGAAGTGGCCGACAAACTCCCCAGCAACACATCTGTCTGATACGTTTTAAGAACCTGAATTTATACAATAAGTTTGCAACGTAATCAATATTTAAAAAGAAAATAATAATAAGTAAATATTATTTATCACAACAAATAAGGAGAGCTTGTATTGAATTTTACTGTAGAAAAGCTGCTATTCATCAAGTACTTACTGTGTATGTTAAATTAAATGTCTGGTTTTAATTTGAAATTGCAAAACAGTCGTAAAGTTTCAATCAATCAAGGTGTGATTGCAATAATTAAACATGATACTACCGATATCTATAAATCAAGCGATTCGAATCAAATATGTCTGTTTGTAAAGATAATCGTAGACATGGCCGGGATGTGTGTAATATTAAATGCATGTTATTGTTATAATTACAACTGTATTACATTTGATTCCTTTTAAAATGTACTAATGCCAAGTGTGAGTGATTAATTGATTCTTAAATGAAATCCATGCGAATGTTAAATATTTTTTTAATTTCCTTGTTATTAAAAGTAATCGATCTGTTCCATAATTGATACAAATCAATTTGAATTAGCAATAAATTATGAAATGTTGTAACTTGTACGTTTTTAGTACCTACTATAATTTATTAGATACCAAAATAGCTAGTATGAAAATAGCGGGCGTCCACGAGGATAAAGGGCGCCCGCTATTTCCATTCAAACTTTAACATCCCATTCTACCCCTTTACGGGATGAATTTCTAAAAATCCTTACTTGATTACTCCTACTCATAATCTACCTTTGTGCTCAACTTGATCTTCATAGTTTAAGCAGTTTTTGAGATTTCGTGATATAGTCAGTGAATGAATGACCATTCATTTTTATGAACATACAATTCGATTACAACATCTTTTTTATTCACTGTCCATGTTAGTTTTAGTATTACTTAATCTAATTAACCTGAAACAACAACACGCTGTAAATGTCAACATAAATACAACACAAGTCTATAAAACGACTGTCAGCTGCGGGAACCTCGCCGTTGTCGGGAACCTCGCCGTTGTCGGGAACCTCGCCGTTGTTGGGAACCTCGCCGTGCTCGAGAACTCCCAGAGTTGACATTACTTTTTATTACTTATTATCCATATAATTGCTTTTAAAACGCAGAATTTTCTCAGATAATAAATAAAATATGCAAAGACACAAGTGTTTGTTATATGTATTTGGCAACACAGGCCGCTATTTACTACGAATGGATTAAACAATGTCTCATAAATAAAATGTATGATTTTTTTAATAATTGCTTGTCTTGGTTCTCATAATTAGTTATGTTTCGTATTAAAACTAGCCTTTGCCCGCGACTTCGTAAGCGCATATCCCATATTTTCCGGTTTCCTTGGGAATCTCAGGAAATCTTCCTTAGTGCTCCCCTACATTCCCCAAGGTACCTACATGCCAAATTTCAGCTTTCTGTGACCAGTAGTTTCGGCTTTACGTTGTCGGTCAGTCACTCAATCAGTAACGGAAGAATTATATATATTAGGATAGTTAAACAAGATTAAAACATAAAATAAACAAGTAATAATTAATAAAACATCCGCAAGGTCCAAGCTACGTTAAGAAAATAACAATAGACACAACATTGTAAATGTTTTTTTAAATTACTTACACAATAAAAATTTATATTATTTTGAGACAATAAGAATAACTTTATAAAACGCTTAAATCGTACATATACACTACTCTTTATGACATTGGACACCACCTTTGTCTCTGTATACCATTCATCATAGTAATGTTACTGAGTTATTGTTTCAAGGCCCCCAACCGGATTGTGTGCAAAATGTGATACTTTATATGCTTCTAGTTCATATGTCACCTGTTGATTCGTGGTATGATCAGGTTTTAATATTAACCCAAGAACATTTAGTTTTAAACACATAAAAAAGATAAAACTAAACCTCTTAAGATGCTCCTCATCATCACTCCTTCCATCAACTCTAATAATCTCAAATTAATTGGAAGGCATACAGTCTCTCAATTCATTTGAATTCGGCGTAGAAGTATGGAAGGAAATTACATAGGTGAGCTTTCTTTGTATATAGGTATTTCTTTATTTCGTCATCTCAGTAGGTGACTCTACTAGGCCTTTTCCACTCATATCATCTTTGATAATCGTCGTTTGGTGATAGTGTCCGTGGAGTTTCTTGCACGTTCTTCTCCATAGAGATCTACGCTTTGGAACGTGCAAATAGCTTCCATGTTTTTGACTGACCGACCTTGAAGTTTCAAAAGTGCCTGTGAATGGTTTATTTGAAATAAAATGCTTTGAATTTGAATTTGAATCCATACACTCTATCCTTGATGGCTCCCTGTACTCCTTTATAAGCGATCAATATATTCATTTTCTAACCTTTCCTCATTTCTTATTGTTATTCTTACTTATATGATTGAAATCCTAAATTACATAAAATTCTTCCGATACTGGTGACTGACTGAATGACTGACCAACGCACAGCCGAAACTACTGGTCGTAGAAAGAAATTTGGCATGTAGGTTCCTTAGGTGTAGTGTAGGGGCACTAAGAGAGGATTTTAATGCGATTTTCTTTCTTTCTTTCTATTTCCCAAAATTCTTACGGGAACGGGATATGCGCATACAAAGTCGCTGGCTAAAGTTAGTATCTTCTAAATTAGATGGAACAACAATCATAATACACAATGAAGCAAAATAATTAATACTTAGAGATGAACAAAGAAATCATGTTTTGAATCCGGAACAAAAATAATGTTGCATTATTATAAACGATTCGACCTTCTTCAATAATATCCGGTCGTGCGAGCAGTGTAGTTAATTATATACCTAAGTTTCGTTAAATTATACAAACAAAATTCATCTGTGTAGTTTTCGTTTTCATAACACAAAGGTGTAAGGTCGGCAACAACCTCATCCCACCGGCCCCCTTCTACCATCGGACATCCAGACGCACTGCATCTTATCCCTCCCTTGTGGCTATTCCACCAATTCGCACTAAGCGTTTTCAAACGTCTTATATAATGCGCACAGCAAAGGAATGGAACTCTCTGCCTGCGTCTGTGTTTTCAAAAGCTTACAACCCTAATCTCTTCAAAGTTAGAGTGAACGGGCTTCTTCTGGGTAGGCTCGGTCCATCGTAGACTTTGTCTCTGTCATCTCTGACATAGACTAGAGTCAAGAGCAAACCAATTACAAATAAAAAAAAAACAACACCAATTACTGTCATATACAAATCGAGCTCTAAACTTGTAGAGTAGCAGAGTAGGTCATCACTAACTCTTTGTTATAATATTCTTATTCTTCTTTGTCAACTAATGTGTGTGTTTGTTCGCAGCCGCAAGTCGGGGCAGTTTTCCGACGCGGGGGAGGACCGCTCGCGCAGCCAGCATGACCTCAACAAGCAGCAGCGGTCGGCCTCACTGGTGAGTACCGTACAGACCACACATCATACGAATGTTTACGAGTGTTTTTACACCAATAAATGAATCTTAAATATATATCATTCATTCATTCTAAATAGACGACATGATTTATGTATTGGTATCACATATAACGCCATATATGAACCACGAAATAGATCTAACTTAACAGAAACAATCCAGTGTTATTCACAGGACTAACCAAGAACAGCTCGTCTATTCTGTAACTAACCGTTTCGATATCGAGCTTCACCTGAGTGACAAAGCTCAGAAAGTGAGCTTTATTACACACAACATAAAGGTCTTATATTTATACTAATATGATACTCACCTCGGATTCCACTGACGAGACACGAAAATGTTGTTACAGAATAGCACTACAGCCCGACAATGAACATCAGGCAATTGCCCACTAGACTCAACCCGACCCATCCAACAGGAAGTTACATACTGCCTGCAAAGGGGAGGACCTTTAATATCATGTTAGGACATAATAGCCATACTGGCATTAAAGATAATTTTGGTTCTGATTATTAGATATTGTTGATCCGCGGAAATTGTTTAATGTAAACTAACTGGAAAGAGGAGTTGTATAAGGACATTATTACGACCAAGATTAACCAAGGGTTAATTCGTGTTTGGAAGGATTCACACTCCCATTTGATACGTCATCTCACTTTATTTAAATACTGTTTGGCTAACTTATGTGGAGCAGGCAAGCAGCTGCGTTAATGACAATAAACTTTCAACTGAATAGGTGTAATACCAATAATTTCTTTTAATTATATTCCCCCTGTTACTGGCAACAAACCTCGGATAATAAGGCAGTGCGCTTCAGTTCCCTATAATTTGCGCTTCAACCTGGGATCAGTTCCGTTAGTCTAATGAACACAGTGACAGATAAAATGGACAAACAGTAAACCCATTATAACCAGAGCATCGAAAAGCTAGAAAAAATGTGTCTGCAAACGTATTTATGACAATAGCTTCGGCTTTTACTCTGAGGTAGTGCAGCTTAAGCACAGATCTGATGTTCTAAAGATCAGAAGATGGAATCACCAGCTAGATGATGGAACGTCCCGTCACAAAATGCACTAGCTCAGCGAAAGAATGCGGCTACATTCCAATTCGAAAGCATTATTTAATTTTAAATGGACTTAGGAAGATGGCACTGCAAAATTCACCTGCCTCTTTATGGTCGTTTTATGAAGTCAGTTCTTCTGCGTATAAAGTAGCTTTGCATCAAAGAATAAATCTTCTATCCTTATTTGTGCTGTGTTCTATTGTAGTTGTGGTGCGTAGGCGCACGGTGCCGCCCCCGGCGCGCGCGGCTCGATCGCATCGACGTAATTGACGGCTCGGACCTGTACCTGTGCCTGTGCCTGTAACTATTGTCTGTGCCTGCACGGACTGCGGGGCTTTGTGCAGCTCAGTGCGCTTTGATTTTAGGAATGAGGGTATTGTGATGATGATAAACAGGTTTTAATACGGAAATATCTATGAAAGCTTGGAGGAAAATGCTTACCCTTACTTTACCCTACTTTATTCCAGGAGGTCAGTCGTAAACTGTTCGCTTCGGCGGGTTCTCTGAGACGCCTTCGTAATTTTCTTCCCATCACCACTAAAATTGCCTTAGCACAATCTCTTCTTCTCCCAATCTTGGACTATGCTGACGCCAGCTATCTTGATCTCACCCACGTCCAATTGGACAAGCTTGAGCGACTTCGTAATCTCTGCATCAGGTTCATATTTGCCTTGCGCAAGTATGACCACGTTTCTGATTTTCGTACCAAGCTCAAATGGCTTCTTATTCGCCTTCGCCGGAATGCCCAAATACTTTCTCTGCTTTATAATGTGCTCTTTAATTCTTCTACTCCTTTTTATCTTAAATAACGATTTCAGTTTCTCTGTGACACGCATTCTAGGTCTTTGAGATCATCAGAAAATCTTAAATTAAGTATTCGTATGCATTCCACATCCTTCTTTGACAAATTTTTCACTATTCAAGCGGCTCGTTTGTGGAATGCATTACCAATAGATGTGAGGCACGCTCAAACGCTACCAACGTTTAAAAAATTGGTGAAGGAATATTACCTCTCACTATAACGTTTTGTCTCCTTTCACTGTTATATATTTGATATTTATTAGTATATTACTTAATTTTGTATGTATTTGTTTTAAATTATTATGTCTCTCTATTAATATTATTTATGATGTTTGTACACTGACCGCCCTAAATCTAAATTTTTTAGTTCAGTCCATCCAAAGGTTGTCTGTAAGAGATTGCCCTGTGCGATAAGACCGCCCATTGTACACTAGTTTTTTTTTACTGTGCTTGTTATGAGGTGTACAATAAAGTATATAAAAATAAATAAATATATTTTTTTTTTATTAGTAAGAATTAACGTGCCAGTACAATCTTTACACACAATTACTTTAAACAAGAAACAAACATGGTTTCCCATACCTAATTGATTCTAACTAAACTTTTGGAGAGACATACGTCCAGCAGGACCCAAATATGGGCTTGAACCAATCCTTGATAGCCATTCAGCAACATTTTTATCTTAAACCTTTAACTACAGATCCAATCTTCATTCTTAACTTTGATAAAACCAGCGCACATTTAACAAAGCAATTGAATACCTCCAATCCGAACAGACAGCCCACCTACTTCAAATAATACCTGTCGATATAATCACGATCGCGCGTCACTCGCTGCAATATACACTACTATTATCCGCCGGCTCTGTCCATCAAACGAAAGTGGAACAACAATCCCCTGGGTGTTACGAGCGAGTACTAAACGCTATAGTTATTGATGGCGAGTGCGCTTGGCCGCATAATCGAGTCATCAGGGACTTGAGACAAAGCGGGTAGTAATAGGAATGTGTTATGGGTGATGTGGTAATTTGTTGCGCTGATGTTGTGGTGTTTGTTGTATTTCTAAGATGGATAGGATAATCTGGGGAGGCTACTCTCTAAGCCCGAAGTACGTAGTTTTGGCCTTAGTTGCGGGCGTTTTCTACTCCGTATCACTTAACCACTAAGGACATATGAATCACAATACGATGTAACAGTTAGATATTGTGAAATCGTGTTGTCATTCATTCTTAGTTCGGGGTCGGGACTAATCGTAAGTCCGTAGGTGATACGAAGTAGAAAACGCCCGTAACTAAAGCCGAAACTACGGACTTCGGGCTTAGAGAGTAGCCCCCCTGTTCGAGGTACAGATGCCAGCACATCAAGCCATCCGATACTGTCAAATTTTCCCAATCAACCTTGCACCTAACACTATAGCGATAAAGTTGAAAACCTATTAAAGAAAGACAGATTGTTGTAGCTTGACGTGCTGGCGTCTGTACAAGTTGGTTGTGCACGATTATAGGCTACTTTACCATCATCATCACATCAGCTGAAAGACGTCCACTGCTGGAGATAGGCCTCCCTCAAGTGTCTCCACAACAACCGGTCTTGTGCGTCTCGCATCCATCGGCTGCCCGCGACCCTCACCAGGTCGTCGGTTACTTTACTATATGTGTGAAAAATACTAAGTTTCTATCCGGAATCCTCGTATGATTTTCAGAGACTTACTTATTTTTCTGTCAACATCTTAGTTATTCCTCAATTTCACTTGTACCAGTACAGTTTTGTTTTATTTAGGACAAGCTACCACTCTAATCTCTATTCTCAACTATTGCAATTCCTGAAAAACAGAACCAAAAGGCGCCGCCACAAAAAAGCGCCGTTCCAATGAAGCTCGACGTCGACTTCCGGAGAAACAGTTCAAGTGTCTAGTTTTCTACAACGAAATTAGAATGCAAGTTTTTTATTATGTCAGTTATATCCTAATTGGTGTTTTGATTATTTCGACACTTTAATCGATACTACATTTTCATTAACATCAAAAACAAGTTGATGCAATACACAGTAATTAAACAATCCCGATTGTCAACACACCAGCGTCAACAACTCAACACAATAGTAACAGCTGTATGAATGACAACAATGACGCGAGGCCGACACTCCGGCACTCCGACAGTCGTCACAAGTTAACAACCAATGAGTACGTGATGACGCGAGACTTGCGTACGCGCATCATTGTTTACACTTTCATTACCTACTTGCACTTTCAGTTGATTATTGTTGTATTTTTGTTATGGTGTGTATTGTTCGTTCGATCGGTTATGGTATGGACTGTTTTGAAGTTCTAAAGCTGTGGACAATATTAATGTAGGCTGAAACAAAGGGATGATTGCCACTGATGGACAGAACCTATATCTGACTATATCCTCACAGGTAACTGCGTAACCTTGTTTATTATTATCCAGGCCCCTCTTTTCCACGGCAAGTGCCCAGGACCCGCGATGTATGGAGGCCCCCTAGTTGACTGATAAATGTATAAACTTTAAGAAAATCAAACAAAAAAAGCATCTAAATGTCACTTTATGGATTTTTAAGCACTAACTTGTAAATTATAGAAGAATTTCTTTTCCGGATGATTTTACAAAAGCAAAAGGTGGTTTATCTGATTATCTGAGCTTTTCCTGGAGAGTTCCTAAGTGCTGTGAGATTTGACTTTCACGATCATAAGACGGAATCAACGTTTTGTCGTTCTTTCCAAAAAAATATTTTGTGGAAGTCTGGATGTTTGTTTGCCGCCCTTTATGTCTGGAGGCTTACCTATTATGTTTGGTTTACATTGTTTTTATGCTTGAGTTTTCTGCTTATGGTGCAAGTGGCAAATGATTTAGTTTTTAGGTTGTATGTGTTACCGACGTTATATTATTTTCTCTGTAACAAAAGTGCATTCTGTTGTATAAATGCGAGTTCTTCTAACTCAACAGACAGATTTGTTGCTGGGGAGTTTGTTGGCCACTTCTTCACAGCTAAAACACTAGCAAGTGGCGACGGGCGTGCGTTTTGGAGGACTGGCTATTTGTAAACGTTGACGTTCAAAAAGTGCTGGCACTCAGCCTAATTTGAATAAACGACTTCTGATTTTGATTTTGTTAATAAAAAAAAAATATTGATCAATAAGTTAAAATGCAAACATAAAATTACGTAACATAGAACAAAACAACACAATTAACACAATGTACAACAATTAAAATTTTCTAATAGGCACTGGAACAGCCACATGTCTGCCACAGCAATGCCGAACATAAGGGCAGTCCAGCCTGTTAGCGATCATTGCCAGGACAGCATTGGGACTGGCCCGCACCCGGCGCACCAGGGACGCGCACCGCTTACGCATAGAAGCGTAGAAACAATCAGTGCGTGCCATCGCGAACATCCCCGATGCGCTGCAGAATCGGGGCAGCCCCAGCACCGCCCGGAACGCATTGTTGTACTGGACACGGAGGGCACTGTATGCCCTTTCACTATATTCAGCCCACAGACTACACATATACAGTGATGTGCAGTACGCTTTAAAAAGCGTGACCTTCACACCAGTAGTACAACGCGAAAACCTGCGGGCTATCATGTTGGCTCGCACCGACAGTGCCCTCCGCTCCCGGTCCATGTCAGCATCCTGCACCGAGGCAGCGACGGCTGAGCGGATTAGATGAAAGTCAGCACACGGGAAGACTTGACAATTTGAAAATAGAGTTTTAGAGATCTACCTAATTACGTTCTCTATCATTCCCTTGAGACAGTATCGGAATTTTACAAGGGCGAAACCGTTAGCATAAGGTAATAAAAACTAATAGTAGGTCTCTTAGTACAACTGGAGTAATGAGGCGCTAAAACCCTCGGGCCAGTACTAAACATTACAAGCAACTGAAATAAATAAATCAGTTCTGATTACCACTTCAGAAACGCAATAGGACCCTCCGGCCGTTCTCACACGCGTGAACAAGGTGCTCGGAATATTGCAGATATATTAATGGTATCCGTTGCAATACGTTAATTATTACACTTCAGGTCGCCAGTGGAGGATATTTCCAATTGGCACCGATCAAGGGACTGTGGCACAATGGGAGTAGGCTCGTTAAAGCACTGTTAATGATGAAAAGATTCTGACTAGCCACATCCTTAACATAAGTTTATTCGCTTAGCTAAAATTGGATTTTAAGAGCATAACTTTACCGATCTCCCTGATCTTATCGTTTGTTTTTTAGTGTGTGACCTTGTGGTCGGCGCAATACAGTTTTTGCTTCCATTCAATTCTGTCAGCCGTTATGCTATCAGTAACTTCCTACGCTGTCATATATGAAGTACAAATAGATCTGACGTCACACAAATTCTAATAGTCATCATCTGCCTAGCCTTTTCCCAACTATATTGGGGTCGGCTTCCAGTCAAACTGGATTTAACTGAATACTGCTGCCTACCAGACCTCCACAACCCAGTAACTGGGTAACACGGTACTTCATGGCAAGACTGGAGTCAGATTAACTGGCTTCTGACTATCCGTAACGACTGCCAAAGATCTACAAATGACAGCCGGGACCAACGGCTTAACGTGCTTTCCGAGGCACGGAGGAAACTCGCACTGTTAAAATAGTCACCCATCCACAGACCAACCTTGGCAAGCGTTGCTTAACCTTGAAGACCGACTGTTATTATCTAGCCACGAGCTCCTCAACACAAGTTCTACATAGTGCTTTAAAATTTTCCGACTGTGATTGAGCATACAGACCATGTAGATGGAGGATCCTCATTTTTAGTACAAGTAATGAGGGACATTCCACCCTTTTCCGCATACCTTATTATAACTACAGTACGGTTGGCTAATCTATAAATATAAAAGACGTCACTCTCTAATTCATTCACAATACTCGTAACATAAACATTCATCGGTTTTATTATTCGATTCCTTTTAATTTAATTATTCCTTTTTATCTTTCTACTAATTCACTCACAAAGCCTCCGATTGGGTGGAGAAAGGCAATAAAGTACCGAGACTTGTGGCGCTGTACCACAAGATGTACCACGACATGTACCACAAGATGAACCACAAGATGTACCACGACATACCACAAGATGAACCACAAGATGTACCACAACGTGTACCACAGACTGTACCACAGATTCTGCCGCGGCTTTACCGCGACTAGTAATTAAAGCCTTCAGACGGCAATAACAGCTTAACAGCTCTAATAGCTTGTTTACACCGTGTAATCATAGAGTTATTGCGCTGATGCTGACTCAGAAGAATAGGGCTGTCACTGCGCTAGAGATCGTTAGGCTTGAGGTAAAACCGTGTACCTACAGTGTACTCTGTTGCTGTATCAGATAGCCTTTTTCTAGACTTCAGTTGAATGGAAGTCGAAAATTATTCAACGGAAACGTTAGTATTATCGGGATAAAAAGTATAATATCATATGCTCTATTCCAGGAATAGTTTTGCAGGCTCGCCGTCTGGTCAGAACCAGACGTGTTCTACGCACGCCTCAAAGAGCTGTCAGCATAGAAGACGGGGCCCGCTAGGGCCAGTGCCTGCTGGGGCTGCGGACTTGGTTCGAAAGAGGCACCGCAGCCCTGGAACGCAAATGGCACGAGGAGGAACACGGATGGGTTTTAGTCAGGGTTAAGTCTGACATTCTCGTGATCGTGATTGTGACAATGCAGTTACAAACTGAAATACATATATAATTGTCCTATTGTTACTTACTACAGATATTTTGTCACTAAAGAATAAGTGCTGATGATTGGTTCGTCGAAAAATGTTCTGTTTCTAAGTTTTCTTTTTCTACCTCGATAGGCAGAAAAACTTAGAAACAAAATATTTAAAATACAAAAAGTTTTTTGAAAAAGAAAAACTTCAGTAAATTTCGCATCAATGCGCAATCAGCCCCACTACCTAGGTCCGCCACTTTCACCGTTTAAAAAAAAATCAGGCACACACAATTTCTTAAAGAGTTACTTATCAGCCCTACAAAAGATGTGCTGGTCATTACCTAATGCTAAGTGCATGTAGCAGCAGTCAGCACCCACACACCCACACACCCACACACCCACACCGCCTCAGCGCCGCGGCGCTACACCGGCGCGGGCGCACTGTCGCAACCATGTCAAGATCATACATCATGTCAGCGCGGTGATTAATCGCGCATACGCTCGACCGATGTGAATGGACCACCCCTTATTCATGTCCTCGTGGGAGTACAATACGTACCCACTTGGATGTAGAGGATATCAGTAGACCATAAGATATAATGTCACCGCTTTCTTTTTCTTCTTATCGTGTGGGCAGTCAGGTCTAAACGACCCCACATACCCAAGTGTCAGAGTTTCTAAACCGCCTCAAAAGCAAAACTAATGGTGAATATCCTTACTGTTACTATACTAATCCATGTTATTACTAATATATAAAGCTGAACAGTTTTTTTGTTTGTTTATTTGTTTGTTTGCTTGAACGCGCTAATCTCAGGAACTATTGGTCCGAATTGAAAAATTCTTTCAGTGTTAGATAGCCCAATTACTGAGGAAGGCTATAGGCTATATATCATCACGCTAAGACAATTGGAGCGGAGCAGTATTGAAATTTGTGACGCAAACGAAGTTGCGCGCGTCAACTAGTACTAAAATAAAAATGTTATAAATTATCTGAGACATTGCTTGTAAGGGTAGATACACACATTGCGCATATATATCATCATGTAAGACCAATAGGAGCGGACAAGTAGAGTAAATTGTGACGTAGACGAAGTAGCGCGGGTCAACTAGTTATTTAATTAATATATTTTTATTATATTATATAAATTATTAATAATTAATAAAGTTTTTTAAATAAATGTTAAAGTAACTCTGTCCGTCTGTCTGTCACGCTTTCACGACAAAACTGTTGAACCGATTTAAATGAAATTTGGTACACAGATAGTCTAGAGCCTGAGAAAGGACATAGGCTACTTTTTATCTCGGGAATATGTTACCTAGGGAACAAGCGAGCGAAGCCGCTGGCAGAAGCTAGTAATAGATATATAATCTTTATTGTTGTGCACTATATAAGTTACAGAAAAGACAGATAGTGGTGGTGGATGACGTGTTTTATTTTCCGTCAAGTTTATTTTTATTGTAGGAAGGAAGGATTCATAATGTCAAGGGACAACACTGAAAGTCCTTATGTATTAATGTAATTATTAACGACGCTTTTCTACTGGCTTTGTAATGATTGTTGATAAATTCAGTGTTGCAATTTTGTTCAGCCAATGTACTGAACCTAATCTTGTACTGACCAGCACCCAGCTCTTTTAGGAACATGTGCAGGCCTCATTATCTGGCTCTAACACACGAGCGAGGGGCGTAGCTCACTGATCATTACTGCTCACTGCATGTATTTGCTTTAGATCGCGACTTCCTCTGTTGTTACCAGACTATTACACTAACAGTCTGACGCACTGCTGGTGGGCATCGGAGACTGATAAACGAGACTAAGGATGTATTTTCCTTGATACACATTTAAATGTCTACTTATCAATGGTGGTGAACATGCTATCTCACAATTCATTTAGCCAATGATCGGTAATTGACAAAAGTCAAATAGTTAATGAGAATGAACAATTATTACAACATGGTTGCGAAATCTTAGTTAACTATCTGTGTTATTTTGACGCGGTACGCAATGGCAATCTCCGAAGGAATTCCAAAAATACCTGCGGGCTTCAATTGCACATTAAGAGGAAATGCTGGCGGCGAGACTTTGTATATAAAAAGTCATAATTCGGGGTTTGGCTCTCCACTGTTTTCTCCTCCAATATTGGACCGATTTAAAAGATATTGCATAAACTAAATAAGAAGGATGTATACTGTGCCTTTGTTTTTCTTTAACCTATAAAGTCTCTTCGCCCGCGTTTCTTCTTAACCATCTGAGTAATGCACCACAGACCGCAGGCTCGGACTCTCGCCAGCAATCAACACACTAGAACGAATGCTATTCTTTGATTGATCGTTAACTACAAACTAAACAGACATCGTCAGGCACTTCCCATACGCGCACAGATTTCTAAACTCATTAACTAAGAAAAAATCTCATTACGGATTTAAAAAACACTCTATAATGGTCCAAGTATAGTTAAGATCCGGAAGCGTCTGCGATTCTTCAAATGTTTCGAAGAGTATCAGGGAAACTGCCACATTGCTTCGCTGGACGGCCAATTAACATTCCTCGTGGGATACCACGTGATATCGTAAAAAATTAAATAAATAGAATGTGTCAATCCGTCATACTACGCTTGCTTGATAGGAGCTGTGGGAAAGGTTGGATTTGTTTCCAATCTCTACATGACTACCGAATTTTCGCTCAATATAGCCTACTGTTGTCACAAATACTCGTATGTATGTAAATTGTAAAAATACATATTCTGTAATCCATGGGGGATCGGAACTGTCACTCCTTCATGCTACAACATATTTAAGAGTTCAGAACTACACCCACTATAATTGTAGCATGTGATTTTACTATGTTAAAATTATGTACTGCAATTCATGAAAAAAGATCAATAAAGAATAAGTTGCTGTCAACCGTTTATAGAGCCAGTTAAAACAGACTGGCCCGGGGTACCAGCTAGATAAACTTCGCAGTTCGAGGAAGCTACTAATAATGATCTCACAGCCAGGCATCCCAAATTCCCTTTATCGGAATACTCAACATTATTGAGTATTCCGATATCTGGTATCTGAGTATCCGGATCTTCTAAAAAATACAAAAATAAAATAAAAATAGACAAATGCTTTAGGCGTTTTCTAGTCGATCGCAGGGGGAGCAGAACTAAAAGTACTGGTTCGAAAAGAATAGCTAAGTTTATCAGGGTTAAGTTCAGCAGCAAACGTTAACCAACTGATACCCGTATATCATGATAGACATGCATTCCTGCATAGTATGTCTATCTTAAAACTGTAGTAGGTAGGACAAGCTACAAAATTGTGGTTTACGACACTATAAAAGGTCAATTTATTCTTAGCTGCGACCACACCTGTAGCCATATGCTGTGGAAACACATAACACGTAAATTGCCCACATAGCCGATGTACGGACAAGGCGGTAGCCTACTAAGTATAGTGTAACTATGTAATTATCGCACGTCTTTAGACAAGCAAGTGTAACGTGAAACTAATTGTTAGTGTCGCGCTCCACTACTTTAGTAGGAACTGTTTGTATTTATAAATGATTATGTGGATGGTTGACGAGTGTTATTGGTGTTTCCATAGTAGTCTGTATTTGTGGGAGGTCGATGGCAGTAGGTCCTCCTACTAAATATTCAATAATTTATTGCATTCCACAGTAAATACACTGGAATGCAATAAACCATTGAATAAAGCTTAAATGGTTATTACGTCAAACTTAAACATACCTAACTGGCGAAATGTGGGTTTTGTTCGTGTTTTCACCTTTGCCCAACCCTTTGCACACGCAAAGGCGTGATTTATGTATGTATAAGGATCGAAGATTTTTTTCAAGATACTGAAGTACTGACCTTTTATGTACGATATGCCTAATACAGACTATTTTTTCCCCACTGCCGGCCAAAAGGCTCCTCTTTCTATACAAAAATTTTTGGCAAAATTCGGCCTGCAAACGTTATCAGGATCGTCAACATGAACCTAAATGAAAGACTATCTCTTTCTGAGGATTACTTCGGAATGCAAGCTGTCGTGACTTACAGCAGTCGACAAACGTTTAGTGCTAAACACCTCAACCAACCTGTTACAATAAACACTCAATAAATCTCTTATCGCTGTTACGCGGCTAGATTTATTGTACGGAATTCCATTTCAATAATAATTTCAGGTGCTTTAGATGCTTATCTTTAGATATTGAACTGAGAAGTTTAATGGTGTTTAGTAAACACCATTAAACTTTATTTTAAACTTATCTTCATGACAATTAGATACTGACAACGGCTTTGCCCACGTCTGTTTTAAAATTATCAGACAGGAACGTCTGTATATGATTGGGATAAAATTGTATGACTTAGTAGACCTTTCCATTTTTCTTAAGGTTGGGGAATCATCAAATGATTCCTTCCGCTTTGATGAAAACCCATCCGTGTTCCTCCTAGTGCCCTTTGCATTCCAGGGCCGCGGTGACTCTTTCGAACAAACACCACAACGAGTCCATATCATGGTTTACCGACCTGGGTTCTTTAATTGAAAAAAGTCATTTATTCATTTTAGGCTGCGTGACAGCACTTTTTGAACCTCAACATTTATAAAAAGACAATCTTCCAAAACGCCCCGCCCGTCATTTGATCAGGGCCCCTAGTCTGCTAATTTTTATAAATTCGTCATTCTAACACGATGCCATTGTCATTTTGCTAAGAGTTCGTAATCTGCTAAATTCATAATGGTCCTTCACTGATCGTTCAGTAGCATGTCAGTGGTCTCGTAATGAAATTGTAGTGGAATGACAGTGTCGTATTGCCATTATTATAAAACCCGTTTGGAGAAATAATTTTCGAAAAACTGCTATTAAATTTGAACATTAATTTATGCCAGATTGCTATTGTATATAATTTTACATATTATTTATTAGTGTTCTATGAAATCTGAAGTAGTAACAAAGTCGTAAATAGCAAATACGTAATGAAACTCATTTATATTTTATCCGTTTTGCTGTCAAAGTCAAATGTGACATTAGTGACATTAGGTACTGTTTACTTTACTGACGTCGACGACTGTTTTTGTTTTGAAGCGACCGGTGTTTTGCAAAGAGCTAATTGAATTTTAACGTGAGCGTCATTAAAAAATCAAATAATTAATAGATTTGTTTATTGCTCTTTTTTACTTCTCAATAATGACATCATGAGACTGTGCATCAATTGCGGAATAGCAACGGAACGCTGCAATACAATAGGAAGGTGAATATTGGAAATGAATCATTCTTCCTATTGTACAGGAATGGGTGGGTTAGTATCTGATATTTCTATATCGTAAACATTTAACATTTTTGTACGTAATATTTAATGTAAACAAACTAAATGGTGTAATAGGTTCTGTTAAGTTTTCTTTTAATGGTTTTATTTTTAAAAATAATACCAGAATGTGCAACAAATTCAAATTCAAAACATCACCAATCCAGACTAAATCTGTATGGTCAATTACAACCTATTCTCTCTCTCAGAGGGGAGGCCAGCGTCGCTTCAATGGAAATGTAATATGGCCACTTATGTTTACCAAAAATAGCCACTCAGATGTTTATTTCTAAATGCTAGTGCTAGACCTAATAGTCGAATGAAAATTGTTTGTTTCAGATAAATGAAAATGACTTCATCTTCCAAGCTTGCTCTTGATGAAAGTAGACCAGATGGAAATGAACAGACACTAGGACACCGATGAGTGTTATTCAATGTGGATGTTGTCTTCTGAAAAAAGTTTGTCCTCATCAACTTTTACAGTACAGAACTGGTACAGTGCAAGAGTGTAATATAATGGATTCTGCCGTGCTTGGTTAGTTTACTAGTTTTATTCACGGGTTATGAAAAACATTATTTAGTTTAGTTTTGTTAACGAGGGCATAGAGAGTGTTATTTTCATTATCTATCTATACTTATATATAAAGCTGAAGAGTTTGTTTGTTTGTTAACTTGAACGAGCTAATCTCAGGAACTACTGGTCTGATTTGAAAAATTTTTTCAGTGTTAGATAGCCCATTTATTGAGGTAGGCTATTGGCTATATTATCACGCTAAGACCAACAGGAGCGGAGCAGTAACGAAAATTGTGAGGCAAACGAAGTTACGCAGGTCAATTAGTATTTAATATTAGTCAAGCTCTTAACATCAACATTTCTCATTTGCAGGATTTCATTAATTCAGTCATTTTCAAAATGGGCACACACATACACAATGTCTCTGTGTAATGGCTTCCTGTAATGTGGATAAATTATTTTCAGGTGGGTGCTTCAAGTGTGCTTCTTTTGATGGGTGCGAGCAAATAGAGCATCCCGGTATTTCCATTCAGGCCCCTCACCATCTGGGGCATCTTCATCAGCTGTCAATGAGCGGAACAGTCAAGACATTCCTCATTTAGAAGAACCTACCTACACACATATTATGATAATCCTAATGAAGAAGATGATTAAAACGATTTACTTACTGTTATGTTTTATTTTTATTTTAATATAATACTATTTCTGATTACTGTACCTGATATAAGTTAGCACCCTATTAAATAGGTACAATATAAGCAAAAGCAAGCCAGAAGTGATGCACATGGCCCTTGTCTAAAAAATATAGTTTTCTGAAAACTTCAGCTTAAAGAAACTGAAAGCCTGAGCACTTTTATAAAAAATCATCATTATAGGATGCAAGCACTGCAGCATAGCTGCAAGTGCATTCTAGAGTATATAGTCTTAGATCTCTATAACGACGAATGTTTGATAATATTTAGTGTAGGAAACATAGCCACAAATATGCATTTTTCGTATGAACGAGCTAATCTCTGGAATCAGTCAGATTTGAAAAAATATTTTTATATTGTTAGGCTATACGGGAACGGAAAAAATCGAGATATTAGCGTACAAAGTCGCGAGCTAAAGCTAGTAACTTATTTAAAAATAATAACCTAAAATATGCGCAAATATTATCTGATTTGGTCAGTGGGTCAAAATTGGGCTCGTGAAACCTTCCTAGATGCTCTAATTTATGGCGAAATCCAGCTCTGTAACGCCAGGCCCAAGTTTTTATGGAGTTACGGTTTCTCCTTTCGGCTCTCATTGAGTTTCTCGAAAACCACTGACACCTGGCGCTTGGCTACAGCAGCCGCACCAATGAAGGGCGAAGTTTGTTCAAAAAATATTGGATATAAAACGCCGGTAGAATGGCGTAGTGACTGGAAAAGCAATGACTACACAATTACGTTCTAATGGTAGGTCACTGATCGATGGAACTGTCAAAATTTTAGCAGATTACCGCATACGACTGTCATTATGTACGAGATTACCATTTTATGCCATTTCGTTCAGTGGAGTGTCAGTGATTGTTCATTGGAAAGTCATAATGACACTATTATGTTAGTAGATTACCAAACTTGTCAAAATCAACAATTATGAGATCAGTGATCGACCATTCTGACACTATTGTAATAGCAGACTTGGGGCCCAGCTGTTGAGGCATGCGTGATTGGTTACCATATAGAAATACTAGTTGACCCGCGCAACTTCGTCTGCATCACTATTTTCATTACAGCTCCGCTCCTGTTGGTCTTAGCGTGATGATATATTGCCTATAGGCTTCCTCGATAAATGGGCTATATAAAACTGAAATAATTTTTCAAATCGGACCAGTAGTTCCTGAGATTAGCGCGTTCAAGCAAACAAACAAACTCTTCAGCTTTATATTTTAAGTATAGATAAAAAGTCTTTGACATTTATAATGTTAGAAGATTAGGAAACATACAAAATAAATCAAAAGAGTAGTGCTAATTTAATTGCGATTACAAGTTTACATAAACACCTAGTTAAAACAATTAGTTAATTGAAAACAGTGTATGTGTGTGTGTGTGTGTGCTTTCTAACGATTTACGTAAGCAAACAAAATGTGAACTATGTTCACAACGAGCTTCATTAGTGAGTCTTATTAATCCGAACTATAATTAAATTAACTAAGAGAGAGCGCATAATTTCGGTTAACCTTAAAACTTATTCAACCGATAGTTATGAATATGATATTCATTTTGGTAGAAAGTCTGTGAAGACGTAAGATTCTGACTATTAAATTTAATGAAGAGTAATTGGTGGCTTATGGGTAATATTTCAATGTTGATGACATAGAAATGTGAATGAAACTTTGAAATATAATGAAAATTGTCTGCTGATATCATCTCCACCGCAATAATATTGTTATGCAATAGAAACAAAAACAACATAAATGAGGAACACAACGCCGCCATCATATTAACATTGTAACAAAATGTCGTTATCTTTGTAGTTGCGAATCTATACTCACATCACAACAGGGCCCCAAGTCTGCTATTACAATAATGTCAGAATGGTCTATCACTGATTTCGTAATAGTTGATTTTGTTACAAGTTTGGTAATCTACTAATATATTGTAAAAGCGTCATTATGACTTACCAATGGTCAACCACTGACACTCCATTGAAAGAAATGACATAAAATGGTAATCTCGTACATAATGACAAATGAATGACAGACGTATGCGGTAATCTGCTAAAATTTTGACAGTTCCATCGATCAGTGACCTACCATTAGAACGTAATTGTGCAGTCATTGCGCCCAGGCTGATCATTTCACACTATTTATTGTTTAGAAACTACTTAAAACTTATACAAACCACAGTTCATGTCCAAGTTACGCGTGCTTAACTCAGAATTGAGTTTTCTTAAAAAATATATAAGGATAACACAGCAGAGATGCTATGTACATTTCATATCAAATACATTAATGCACCTCCATATACATACAGAGTTGATACGACAGAGGGGCATTAAATTAAACTACGTATACTATTCAAATAATAATAATAATAATAATAATAAACGAGAATGTGATACGCTCATACTTTGGGGCTACAGAGGGGGGAACTAACCTGACTGCGTACCGTGGTCGGATGCTCTCTCTGTTTCAGGTACTTGAGCCAGCTGTCAACGTTTCAGCCCAACGGTTATCGGATCAGGTGCGGGTTATCCAGCGGAACCGTATGTTGGATGACGCCGTGCTTGATAGACTGCGTCTGGAATCACGGAGCAGCCGCGTCTCACCTACTTCGCCACCGGCCGCGGTGCAAATACAACCCAGTGCAAGTGTTTCACCGCGACTCAACTACGTCGGTGAAGATGATGATGACGGGGCCACATCCGTGAGTACCCAATGCAATGAGCGATTGAGGAGCGCTTTGGAGGATGCCTTCCGAGAGTATCGCTCTACACCGCCTGGGCTTAGACCTCGTCTACCTCGTTTGCCCATGCATAATAAAAATAGGGCGCTGGTGTGTGCTCTAGATTCGCAGCTAACAAGTTATTTTGACAGCAGCGAAGACCTTGCCGATACCCACTCGATCTTGTACTGTGCGGCTGCAGCAGCATGTCGTGTAGCTCATGTCAAATTTCCTAGTGGTGACAGAGTTACACGACCAGCTGTACCAGCTTGGCAGTGCAGGATCGAGCGTCGTATCGGTGAGGCTAGAGCACTCATCGGCAAACTAATCTGCTTCAGGGAGGGTAACACTCGCCGCAGAGTGATGCGCTTTGTGAGGCGGGCGTTCTCGGGGACTGATATTAGTCCTCGGGATTATCTGACCCGCGTCACAGAGCGTATCGACTTCCTGAAGCAGAAAGTCTATGCATGGGCAAGCCGTATACGTCGGTACAAGCGGCGAGTGGAGCGATACACTCAGAATCGCACATTCCAAAGCAATCAGAGGTGGGTTTATAGGGCTTGGGAGCGACCAGACCAAGGTGTGACTGATACGCGCCTACCGGATGATGATGCCATGTGTTCATTCTGGCGCGGCATCTGGTCGGTGCCTGTCAGTCATACCGAGGGCGATTGGACTCGGGAGGTCGAGCGCGCGTGCGATCCGATACCAGAAATGGGGGCAATTAACATCAGCCCCCAAGACGTAGCTCGTGCAGTCCGTCCGTTGCCTAACTGGAAATCTCCGGGACCGGACGGGCTGCACAACTTTTGGATTAAATGGTTCAAAAGATCGCACGCTCGCTTGGCATCTCAATTCCAGTCTGCGTTAGAGTCAGGGTCGCTGCCCCAGTTCCTGACTACAGGAATAACCCATCTGCTCTATAAATCAGGTAGTACCACGGAGCCAAAAAATTATAGACCGATCACGTGTTTACCGACGGTCTATAAAGTTCTTACATCCATTTTGAGAGGAAAGATAAACCATCATATTGATAGTAATTCAATAATGTCTTCTTCTCAAAATGGATGTAGGAACGGGTCCCGCGGTACTAAGGAGCTGCTCCTCATCGACATAGCCATTAGCCAACAGGTTCGACGTTCCCGAAGGGATCTGTCGACATGCTGGATAGATTATAAGAAGGCCTATGACTCGGTGCCACATACATGGCTCATGAGGGTGCTGGAACTGTACAAAGTTGATGCAGTTTTACGCACCTTCCTGATGTCGTGTATGGGGCAGTGGAGGACGGTTCTTCACTATCCAGGGTGTCGACAGACCCAGGCGAACAGCGAACCGATAAGGATCGAGCGTGGCATATTTCAGGGTGACAGTCTGAGTTCACTGTGGTTTTGTCTGGCCCTCAACCCTCTCAGTACATTGTTGGAGGGTTCGGGCCAAGGCTACCGGTTGAGAAGAGGTGGTCAGGTCATATCGCACCTCCTTTACATGGATGACTTAAAACTGTTTGCTCCTAACAACTTGCAACTGATGAAGCTACTGAAGGTAACAGAAACCTTCAGTGGCGCCATCAGGATGGAATTTGGTTTGGACAAATGTGCGGTCATGCATGTAAAGCGAGGGGAGATTATGGAATCCGAGGGAACACAACTCTCGGATTCCATAGACCTTAGGTCCCTCTCCTCAACCGAAACTTACAAGTATTTGGGTGTGTCGGAAGCGTTAGGCATCAGTGCTACTGACATGAAACAATCGTTGAAGGAGCGCTTCTTTGGCCGCCTGAACAAAGTACTTAACAGTCTTTTATCAGGCGGAAATAAGGTGCGCGCCTTCAACGGTTGGGTCATGCCGGTTTTGATGTATTCTTTCGGCATACTCAAATGGACTCAGACGGAACTTGACGCCCTGGATAGGAGGGTACGTTCACTGCTTACTGCAAATCGGATGCATCACCCACGGTCATCGGTGATGAGGCTGTATATCCCGCGGAAGTGCGGGGGTCGTGGCTTCTTAAATGCTAAGACCCTGCACAACCGCGAGGTATGCAGCCTTAGGGAATACTTCCTAGAGGCCGACGTGGGTATGCATCGAGATGTGGTAGTGGTGGACAAAGGCCTTACCGCGCTCTCCTTGGCTAACGAGAACTGGCGCAAACCTGTGGTATTAGATACTAACGACCGCAGGGAGGTATGGCAGAGCAAGGAGCTTCACGGTCGCTTTTATCGGGTCCTACATGGGCCCGATGTAGACTTCTTAGCGTCCGTAGCCTGGCTTCGTTTTGGTGACCTCTTCGGGGAAACCGAAGGTTTTGTCTGTGCAATTATGGACGAAGTTATGATGACTAATAATTACCGGAAATACATTGTGAAGGACGGTACGGTTGACATATGTCGGGCATGTCACCGGCCCGGGGAATCTATCCGTCACATTATTTCCGGTTGTTCTAGTCTGGCTAACGGAGACTATTTGCACAGGCACAACCTTGTAGCCAGGATTATCCACCAGCAACTTGCTCTTAAATACAATCTTGTGGAATCGGAAGTACCGTACTATAGGTATGTGCCCGACCCAGTTCTCGAAAGTGGTAGTTGCACATTGTATTGGGATCGGTCTATCATCACTGACAGGACTATTGTTGCCAATAAGCCTGATATAGTGGTGATAGACCGACTAGAGCGTCGCGCAATGATTGTTGATATAGCAGTCCCTCATGACGAGAACCTCGTGAAGTCAGAAAAAGATAAACAAACGAAGTATCTTGACTTGGCTCGCGAGGTTGTCGACATGTGGGATGTGAACACAGCAGTCATTGTGCCGATAGTCGTGACGGCCAATGGTATTATTGCCAAGAGCCTCGACCAACATCTCAAGAGGCTCTCGTTGGGCAGCTGGATCAAGGGCTTGATCCAGAAAGCAGTACTCCTGGACACGGCGCGCATTGTTAGGAGGTTCCTCTCTCAGGAGCCCTGACCACCGGTAGCTTGGACCCTGTTCCCGATACCGGTGGGCTACTATTTTTTATATTTTTAAATGTTTTTTGTATTTTTATAGAAATATTTAAAAATGTATTGAATATGTATATAAATGAATAAATGGAATAATAATAATAATAATAATCTGTGGCTCGGCTGTCAACTGGAACGTCATATTTTTTACTCAATCCGCAATTTTCAATACAATTTAATTAAATTACTTTCATCGAAATGGCAAAAATCATCAGGAAAACAAGGAAAAAAAAACAGTAACGTTATAGCAAAATCAAACACGAAAAAAATTACCCCTTTTTGACCGACAACATGAAAATAAAACGCTGACAAGAAGCCGAGCTCGAGAACAAAATGCACCAACTCCATCTTCGGGTTCGTCGCTCAGCTCCGCCTCGCAGCCGCCGGGACCTGCGCCAGCCGCGAGTCCAGGGATTCTGGTAGCTGCAGTTGCGTCGAGTTCGAGCGACGAATACTTCTCGCCGCCGACGACACCGCCACCTGCGCGTCGGCGCGGACGAGGCCGACCACCAGCCAGCTTAGGACTTCGAGGCCCACCGGCCTCTGACAGGGTCCCCGCTACCGGTGGAAGTGTGCAGCGTATGAAATGGTCGCAATCGATAAACGAGAATGTAATACGCTCATACTTTGGGGCTACAGAGGGGGGAACTAACCTGACTGCGTACCGTGGTCGGATGCTCTCTCTGTTTCAGGTACTTGAGCCAGCTGTCAACGATTCAGCCCAGCGATTATCGGATCAGGTGCGGGTTATCCAGCGTAACCGTATGTTGGATGACGCCGTACTTGATAGACTGCGTCTGGAATCACGGAGCAACCGCGTCTCACCTACTTCGCTACCGGCCGCGGTGCAAATACAACCCAGTGCAAGTGTTTCACCGCGACCCAACTACATCGGTGAAGATGATGATGAAGGGGCCACATCCGTGAGTACCCAATGCAATGAGCGATTGAGGAGCGCTTTGGAGGATGCCTTCCGAGAGTATCGCTCCACACCGCCTGGTCTTAGACCTCGTCTACCTCGTTTGCCCATGCATAATAAAAATAGGGCGCTGGTGTGTGCTCTAGATTCGCAGCTAACAAGTTATTTTGATAGCAGCGAAGACCTTGCCGATACCCACTCGATCTTGTACTGTGCGGCTGCAGCGGCATGTCGTGTAGCTCATGTCAAATTTCCTAGTAATGACAGAGTTACACGACCAGCTGTACCAGCTTGGCAGTGCAGGATCGAGCGTCGTATCGGTGAGGCTAGAGCACTCATCGGCAAACTAATCTGCTTCAGGGAGGGCAACACTCGCCGCAGAGTGATGCGCTTTGTGAGGCGGGCGTTCTCGGGGACTGATATTAGTCCTCGGGATTATCTGACCCGCGTCACAGAGCGTATCGACTTCCTGAAGCAGAAAGTCTATGCATGGGCAAACCGTATACGTCGGTACAAGCGGCGAGTGGAGCGACACACTCAGAATCGCACATTCCAAAGCAATGAGAGGTGGGTTTATAGGGCTAGGGAGCGACCAGACCAAGGTGTGACTGATACGCGCCTACCGGATGATGATGCCATGTGTTCATTCTGGCGCAGCATCTGGTCGGTGCCTGTCAGTCATACCGAGGGCGATTGGACTCGAGAGGTCGAGCGCGCGTGCGATCCGATACCAGAAATGGGGGCAATTAACATCAGCCCCCAAGACGTAGCTCGTGCAGTCCGTCCGTTGCCTAACTGGAAATCTCCGGGACCGGACGGGCTGCACAACTTTTGGATTAAATGGTTCAAAAGATCGCACGCTCGCTTGGCATCTCAATTCCAGTCTGCATTAGAGTCAGGGTCGCTGCCTCAGTTCCTAACTACAGGGATAACCCACCTGCTCCATAAATCAGGTAGTACCGCGGAGCCTAAAAATTATAGACCGATCACGTGTTTACCGACGGTCTATAAAGTTCTTACATCCATTTTGAGAGGAAAGATTAACCATCATATTGATAGTAATTCAATAATGTCTTCTTCTCAGAATGGATGTAGGAACGGTTCCCGCGGTACTAAGGAGCTGCTCCTCATCGACATAGCCATTAGCCAACAGGTTCGACGTTCCCGAAGAGATCTGTTGACATGCTGGATAGATTATAAGAAGGCCTATGACTCGGTGCCACATACATGGCTCATGAGGGTGCTGGAGCTGTACAAAGTTGATGCAGTTTTACGCACCTTCCTGATGTCGTGTATGGGGCAGTGGAGGACGGTTCTTCACTATCCAGGGTGTCGACAGACCCAGGCGAACAGCGAACCGATAAGGATCGAGCGTGGCATATTTCAGGGTGACAGTCTGAGTCCACTGTGGTTTTGTCTGGCCCTCAACCCTCTCAGTACATTGTTGGAGGGTTCGGGCCAAGGCTACCGGTTGAGAAGAGGTGGTCAGGTCATATCGCACCTCCTTTACATGGATGACTTGAAACTCTTTGCTCCTAACAACTTGCAACTGATGAAGCTACTGAAGGTAACAGAAACCTTCAGTGGCGCCATCAGGATGGAATTTGGTTTGGACAAATGTGCGGTCATGCATGTAAAGCGAGGGGAGATTATGGAATCCGAGGGAACACAACTCTCGGATTCCATAGACCTTAGGTCCCTCTCCTCAACCGAAACTTACAAGTATTTGGGTATGTCGGAAGCGTTAGGCATCAGTGCTACGGACATGAAACAATCGTTGAAGGAGCGCTTCTTTGGCCGCCTGAACAAAGTACTTAACAGTCTTTTATCAGGCGGAAACAAGGTGCGCGCCTTCAACGGTTGGGTCATGCCGGTTTTGATGTATTCTTTCGGCATACTCAAATGGACTCAGACGGAACTTGACGCCCTGGATAGGAGGGTACGTTCACTGCTTACCGCAAATCGGATGCATCACCCACGGTCATCGGTGATGAGGCTGTATATCCCGCGGAAGTGCGGGGGTCGTGGCTTCTTAAATGCTAAGACCCTGCACAACCGCGAGGTATGCAGCCTTAGGGAATACTTCCTAGAGGCCGACGTGGGTATGCATCGAGATGTGGTAGCGGTGGACAAAGGCCTTACCGCGCTCTCCTTGGGTAACGAGAACTGGCGCAAACCTGTGGTATTAGATACTAACGAACGCAGGGAGGTATGGCAGAGCAAGGAGCTTCACGGACGCTTTTATCGGGTCCTACATGGGCCCGATGTAGACTTCTTAGCGTCCGTAGCCTGGCTTCGTTTTGGTGACCTCTTCGGGGAAACCGAAGGTTTTGTCTGTGCAATTATGGACGAAGTTATGATGACTAATAACTACCGGAAATACATTGTGAAGGACGGTACGGTTGACATATGTCGGGCATGTCACCGGCCCGGGGAATCCATCCGCCACATTATTTCCGGTTGTTCTAGTCTGGCTAACGGAGACTATTTGCACAGGCACAACCTTGTAGCCAGGATTATCCACCAGCAACTTGCTCTTAAATACAATCATCATCATCATCATCAATCACAGTCCGTCGCTAAGCACTTTAATTTGTGAAATGCTAAAATAATCCTATTTTTTAACTCATCAATTGTATTTACCTCTGAGGCATACACTTCACCCTTAATGTAACCCCACAAAAAGAAATCCATAGGAGTGAGGTCCGGAGATACTAATACTAAATAATAATAATCCCAAGTTACGTGTCCTATCACCATAAAAAACAGTCAATCACAAAAAAAAACACTAATACTAAATAATAATAATCCCAAGTTACGTGTCCTCTCACAATAACAAAATAAAATTACAATTGTTTGCGCGCGAATTCCACAAACCGTACGTTCCGAAAAACAAGCGTCGGCGCACTGAGGGACTTACTTACCGATCGCAAAAAACAAGGATGCAACAAACTGACCTATCTCTATTTCTTTCGCTCGCTTTATGTTAGTCGCTTTCGTAGTGAAAGTGCAAGTGTGTGTGTATTGATTGCTTCCTTGTTTGCATTGCCAATTTTTAGTGAATGTCCTTCGACATGCGTCAGAGCGGCAACAACGCATCGTAGATTTATCGTTGTAAGGTGCATGACCTATGCTTAGACGATAATCAGCTGTAAGAAAAGATACATCGTGTTCAAACCGTGCAAAAACTTTAAAAATCATTTGCGACTAAACTACTGCTCCTAATTAATTTATTTTTGGTACAGAGCTTGAAAATGGTACCTAGTATATGCAGTTTAAAGGAAAGCCCCTCTGTCGTATCAACGTTGTATACATATATGTATTTTTTATCATTTTTTTTTCCTTATCCCACACTAGGAATTTCTCCTGTATCGTGGGTGTGTTTACAAACATATAAATACACAAACAGCCAGACCTGGAACAACTATCTGTAGGCCATACAAATATAAATTCCGTGCGGGTATCGAACCCGCGACACGCAACACAGCAGTCAATCGCTCAACCACCGTAATAACATAACCATATCATACTACCACCACACCACCACCACACCACCACCACCACCACCACATCACCACCACCACCACACCACCATCACCACCATATTACATGTGGTAATTACTTTAAAAAACATCGTAAAATCAAACGATTTCATATTTAAACAAAAATATCCTGTACCCAACGGAGTACCAAGAAACAAGAGACATTATACCCACCGAGTGAAGAATGAAGCCGGTAAGAGCCGGTACCTCAGCATTCAGGTGCAGCTATAAAAGGCCTGCCAATAAATAGGAACCCTGACGGCCGGCAGTCGGCAGTCAGGCACGTCATGGACTCATGGCGGAACAATGGGACGCGGCTGCATTCTGCTAATAACGTGAAATCTGACGGCGATGTGAAATAGAAAGCCTCGGTATGGCATGCGCGTACGCTGACGATGGGGAGGCTGTGGTCTCGGTGCGAGCGGAATTCGGGAAGCGATTTTTATTTATTCAGAAAAATCTCTCACTTTTTTTCCACCCTATTGAGTTCATCGAAAGGATGGATCCCAATCTTATAACAATCTAGCCAATGGTAGGCACCAGGTAAATGTGCAATAACGGTCTACATACACTTGTCGACTTTCTTAATATCAAAACAGAAAGATATAAAGCTGACCTGAATCGACTTCTGTCGTGACCCTTTACGTTCTCTAGTTATGAAAAATGGTTCATATTTTTTGTTCGGGTATCTACGAAGGGATATCAGGGGAAAAGTCAGTGTACTTTATTGCAAGTTTATCTGGCACCTACCATACTGAGTACTTTAATTATATTGTCTTGTACATATATTGTACATATCTTGTACATATATCATATTGTACATATATTGTCTTGTACAATTATATTGTCTTTACCAAGAGTGTGAGTACTCTGTTAAGGTGAATACAATTCGCTATTCAACCCCTGTCAGGCACACTCGAACAACACAAGAATCCTTTTTGGTTATTCGTATTGTTCTCTGTTACTGTGCCATTGATGACGGAAAGTGTTCAGGGCTTAATTTTACCATTAAGCCCTGAACACCATTAATTCAATCTGACTTTTTACCATCGTTGTTTTTTTACTTTTATGAAAAAATATTAAAATTATTTCCTAAAAAGTCAAAAAACCGGCCAAGTGCGAGTCGGACTCTCACACAAAGTGTTCCGTCTCATAAACCGAAAAAAAAAAACGCGTTTCTTGTATGGGGTTTTTGCCCCTTATTTTTTTTATTTTGTTTGATGTTATAACGGCACGACGAGTAATAGGCTTCCGTTGGTTACCCCACGAAACCCTAAAAAGTTTTTTCTTAAAATGTTTATTGGTTCCAAATAATCTATGACGGAATTTTCTCTACCCGCTCACACTAAAGCCTCACCTCGGCCTGGCTGTCAGGCACTCCGGCCGATAATCTTCATAAAGAAGCGCGTGCGCAGCGGCAGTTTAGCATTGATCCAGATCGCCATGAAACTATGAAACTGGGCCTGCGTAGTAATTGTGTTAGATGTAGTTAGGAGTAAGTAGCGTACTACGAAGGTCAATTAGTAAACAAGAAAATACTACTATTTTGTTCTGAGCCTGTTATGTCCAAACTACAGAGCAAAGACCTCACTTCTTTACGTTTTTCTCTGTTTGTTTCAATACCCAATAGACCATCAAATCAAATAAAAATATATAAATGAATAGTTAATTCTTTTGTAATGCCTTAAGTTTTTGACAGCCGGTTCATCTTTCAACAAATCTTATGCCAATATTTTTGGATAGTCTTTATGAAAACAGATATTAAATTCGTCTGCCTATTTTTATGTCCCTCATCCTGTTCAGTCGTCTAAACAAGAATTTTATAAAATCCTGTTAATAAACTATGCCATAATATTTATACCACCCTTTATAGCTCTTCAATCATCACATTAAAATGAACTTCCTCAAGTCTGCATCATTAAAACCTCTTAACGAGCCGGTCCCATCCACTTTGACGCGACTACATCATAAACTGAGCTTTACAGCTTTCACGTCAAGCTAATAATTCGGCATCACGCCCTCTTCCCGTTAGCCCCTGCTCCCCTCGCCCCCGCACCCCGCATGCTCGCAGGTCGATATGCAAATTTATCCCCGTTATTACTGAAGTTATGCCAATAAATAAACACAGAAAATCTACTTTCATTTATGTGTATGTCCTTATAGTTGGCGTATTGAGGAGGAAAGGGGTTCTTTGCTCTAACAATCTTCCAGCATTTATTTCATAGTTCTTTACCAAGTTTTATAAAACAAAATGGATCTTCATCAATCAATTAATCCTAATTACTTTATCACCTTTCTTCTTCTGTATGCACTTTACACGTCACATGATCAGCTTAAAAGGGTTAAAACTACAATAACCTGGAAAGTGTAAGTGTCAAACGATACCAAAATAGCAAGCAAATAACGCAAATAGTTTTTGACCTTAGCTCTGGCTGGGCGAAAAAGGAGCAAAACAGAAGAATTACCATAAATAATTATGAAGAGTCAACACCATGAAGCCTCATAATTTAAAGCTACGTAAGAAGTCATTAAATCTAAAAAATAGTACATAATTGAACTTCTACATTCACCAGCATGATGTTAAGACGTTTTAGGGCACACGTGCGCCCGCGCATCGATCGTGATCGTCGGCGCAGCGTGGCGGCATCATACATTATACATCTGTATACCTATACAGACATAAAAACATTCATTATACACAGGCGCTATCAGCCAGCTGTGCGGGGCGCACGACCTGAAGCAGCTGCATATTAAGTGTTGTTGATACGAGTAAATGAAGGTTTCAGGTAACTGTATTTCAGGAGTTTCAGAAAATTTTCTATGGTACATTTTTTGTTAATTTTAGATTCGCGTTTAAGCAGAATCTCACCTGATGGCAAACGATGATGTGTTCGACTATGAAGCTCGCTTGCCCAGAAGTAACCTATTCCCTCTTCACTTTTATCATTATTTGTGATTGGGGATGAAGTGAATCAAATCCTACCAGAAATCTATTAGTTGACGTCTTTCAGCTGAATATTCAGATTCTACTACGTGATATTGAGGAGAATCACCAGGATTCCCCTAGAGAACTAGTGGAATGTAGGTGAGAATCCTTAATATGCATTAAAAGCGGACACTGTTTATTATCTCTTTTCCTACCGTCAACACATTTTGTTACAAACAAGTCTGTAATAGGGTTTTAGAAAACAAATAATCGGTCACCAATATAATTAAGAAACATGTTATTTGAAGCCTTCCATAGAGGCAATACTCGTTTAAGAAGCGTTTGTATTTGCATTTCAGTCGCAAAATTTAAACAAATAGCTCTTATTTCCTTACATTTTCATTATTTTGTGACATGATAAACCATTATGATTATGATTGATTGTCACCGTGATGATATTGCGTTGAATTTGAAAACTTTTTAAGTACGTGTCAGTCTGTAATTGTACGAACGTTAAAAAACCTACTTAGATTCTTAATCACGAAGCCTTACTAATGCAACCTCAGAAGTTCAAGGGCACCAGACTTAACAACTTAATTAAATAATATGTGTTGTTTCAGCAAACCCTGGAAGCGGGCGGCGGCGGCGGGGGCGGCGGGGGCGGGGTCAGCAACCTCGAGAGCCTGGAGGCCAAGGTCAGTGACCTCTGCACATTCACATGCCGGAAGTTCGTATGTAGAGCAACTGATGAGTAGGATTACGTCATTGCTGACGTCGTTTAAAAGATGGTTATCATTATTACATAGTATACAACATACTAGTAGTCGCTTTTTGTATCTCTCTCTTGTCTGTATGACAGTTTTATTCATCCACTTGGATGTGGTTTTCAAAATAATTTAAAAAATAAATGCAAGAATGTTTGTGTGTATTTTGACTGAGCACAAAAATGTAAATGTTTTTTTTCACATCTGTATTGGCACCTAGAAGCACGGGCTGGACGCTGGTGTCTAAGGATAATCTCTAATGCTACAGCCACACTACCGTAATATGGCAATAATTATGACCATAATTGGTGTTGTTTCAGTTGGTTTTGTTTCAATTATGGCCATAATTATTGCCATATTACGGTAGTGTAGCCGTAGCATAAGTGACATAAAACACTACCTCCTTAATAAACAAATGCGCAGTAAAGTTACAATCATTATTATGTCCGAATAAGTAACGTTCATTTAAAAACAATTACGAATTCGCCATCTCAGTCATTATCATTGTTTTATTACCCGTTTACTACTCAATACTCTTTTACTACAATAGATAATAAAACTTTATTAAGTAAAAGAAAATGCTATAATTTACACAAATATGTTCATAAAAAATCATAACATGATTTGCAGAGAAACTATGTGCCATGACTCTATGAAATATAGCAATTACTGCGACTAGTGGACTGAATCAGTTCCACGAACACTTTCACACATTTCTTAGAAAGCTAAACATACATATACAAGCCATAAATAACCGATACATAATGATTAAAACTGATTAAATTGAAAAGCAGTCCAAACTATCATTCAATTTCCGTTCGTAGTACAAAAGACATCAACGCGCATGCACCTTTCAGTTTCCTTCTACTTATTAATGAATGATTTAAACAGCTATAGGAAGGCATAAATATTATTAAACTAGATTAAACATGTCAAAATGTATAATATATTGCTGAGGGTTAGTTGCATCTTGACTTTAGAAAGGACTTCATTTGCTGTGTTAGGTAAAGAACCCCTCACATATATATCGGAATGGTTCAAGCGACTGGATTGAATTGCCTATAATTATGTGGCTTTAAAAACTTTAAGTTCGATCTACTAAGATATGCTCTTGGCATAAATTATTAGCATTAGGTAGCTGAAATCTCTATTTTCATATGTCACTTGTTTTCACATTCTTTAACCATTGATATCGCTATAAAATGATTATACGTTCGGAAAGGACGGATTATTCCTGAACTGGCTGACCATCACAACTTCGTCTTCGTCACATTTTTCAATTATCTATTGGTCGTAGCGTCATGTTATATAGCCTTTCTCGATAAATGGCCTACACAACACTAAAAAAAATCAATTCGAACTAGTAGTTCCTGAGATTAGCACGTTAAACCAACAAACATTTCAGCTTTATTATATTAGTATAGAAATGCAAGGTTCGTGTAGGGAGTATATCAGCTCCAAAAAACAATAATCTAAATAAAACTTTAATACATTCGTTACATCCCAATTCCTGTTAACTTTCCTAACGTACATATGTGTTAATAATCCCTGTACAAATAATTAAATCCGCAGCTAGATAGCGCAGCGTGTTCCGCGTAACATCCTGAAGATAACTGCACACATTAATATTACAGCCTTTATTTATCGAGTACAGCCTCTCGGGAGGCTTCTATTTGATTAGCATCTCGCTTCCTTTTATCAAACCATGACACTTTGATTCATTTCATATTGAGATTAAGTGCTTAAACATTGACGGCGTAATTTATTGAACAGTAATTAAAGCAAGGATATTAATTAAAAATATATCCCGTTTTGATGCAAGATTTTAGTACGGCGCTGGTTTTCTGATTGGTTTATGTTGTAATTGTGTTGGACAGTAAGTCCGTCGCTAGACTGGACAATCGTTTTTCCTACAGCGTTCACTATATTTTAGAAACTTTGTAAGATAAAACGTCAAACAATTTAAAGTTTTTTTTTTCATTTCTATTTGCAACTTCATCTACCCGTCCCTTTCAATTAACAAACATATCCCAGTCCACTCCAACTACTAACATAAACAAACACCCGTACAAGTTACTATCAGCCGTACTCCACTACATGTAGTCAGTTGACAATTTGTCGTCTGCGCGACACCGCGACAGCGCGGCGACACGCGCGACAGCACACGACACAGGATTTATAGCGTCGCTGCGATACTGGGCTGTTTCCACTCGCGGGGAACTGATTAGTTGGCGCTAATTAAGATGGGGCTGATTAACACGCACTAGTATACTGTGGGGAAGTTGACTTTCCTGAGGGGTTTAGGAAGGATGACTCTTTAATTAGTTTTTTTTATTTAATTGTTTTGGTGACTCCCTTAAAATAACTGGTAAAATATGAGTGTATTATTTATAAGGTTTCCTCTGCCTAGCCCTTGAAGCAGAACAAGCGTGAAGTTTTTAGTTAGGGTACTGCCTGGCCTAGGAAATTCTTTTTAGGTTCCTTACTCGTTGTGTCAACTTACTTTAATTAATTAAATTTTGTGTTCGATTTTGATTAGTATGTACTTGTACCTATTAATCAAATCCAATAATCACTTTTTTACACCATGATTAATTTAAAATGTGGTTTGCTCTACATAAATACTCTTTATATCAACGACTTACTCGTAAATGTAGAAGACCTGCCCCAGGGAAACAAACAACCTATCACGATGAGAGCCTGCACTACAGATAACATATCACTAAGCCTGCACTACACAGCCTGCAGGCGCGGGGCAGCAGAGGCTTCGTAATAATGTGCATTTACGGAACGAAAGTCAAGTCGGGTGTTGAGTCGATAGCCTGAGGTTGATTCCTTTGAGTTATTGATGCTAGCTTTTTTCGCGCGTTTGTTCCCCTGGCCATTGGGACCGTGTATTATTGATAAACAAACGATACTTAACGATAACGAAGTTTTCTATTAATGACAGCATAATTTTCTAACCGTAAACCGACCCCAATAAAGTTGCGAAAAAGCTAGGCAGATGATGATGATGAATTTTCTAACCGTATCAGTGCTTCCAGAGATTCATTTGCCTAGCATTTTCCCAACTATATTGGGGTCGGCTTCCAGTCAAGCCGGATTTAGCTGAATACCAGTATTTTAAGAGGAGCGGCTGCCTACCAGACTTCCACAACCCATTAACTGGGTATCACGGTACTTCATGGCAAGACTGGAGTCAGATTTTTACTGACTTCTGACTATCCGTAACGACTGCCAAAGATCTACAAATGTCAGCCGGGACCAACGGCTTAATGTGCTTTTCGAGGCGCGGAGGAAACTCGATATGTTAAGATGGTCACCCATCCACAGACCATCCTTGGCAAGCGGCGCTTAACCTTGAAGATCGACCCGTGCGGCTGTTATTATCTTGCCACGGGCTCCTCAATACGTAGAGTACCATTGTATAAGCATAATCATATTTTTTTTTTTTTAATTCTCTCCTCAATAAACATCATCATCTGCCTAGCCTTTTCCCAACTACATTGGGGTCGGCTTCCAGTCAAACCGGATTCAGCTGAATACCAGTGTCTTACGTGGAGCGGCTGCCTACCAGACCTCCACAACCCATTAACTGGGTAACACGGTACATCTTGGCTAGACTGGAATCAGATTTACTGGCTTCTGACAATCCGTAACGACTGCCAATGATCTACAAATGACAGCCGGGACCAACGGCTTAACCTGCTTTCCGAGGCACGGAAGAAACTCGTTATGTTAAGACGGTCACCCATCCACAGACCAACCTTGGCAAGCGTTGCTTTACCTTCAAGATCGACCCGTCCGGCTGTTATTATCTAGCCACGAGCTCCTCCATAATAAACATTACATAATAATATTGTTTCAATATTGGTACATGCTTTGTATAGTTTACTGTGGAAGACTGGTGCCTATAAGCTAGGCTTTAAGGGCCTGTGTTTCAGGTCACCAGATCTCCACACTCTAGCAGTTCGTACAATTTTGAATTTGGAGGTTTCAATTTGGATTTTACAAAAGTAGTATTTTATAAAACAATTCTTAAAACAAACGAGTAGAAAACAGAAAAATTAAATGATTTGGAGCGTTAGTAATGTTAGTAAATATTTGTAGTGTGAACGTGAGTAAGATGTGTTTCGTGTGTATGTGTGAGAGTACGTGTATGAGGGTGGTGTGTGGGGGTGCGTATCAGATAGCAGTTGATATTAATTAAGTCACGCTGGTAAGTAGGTTTTCGGTGTCATCATAATTGAGACCCTGAAGCCACGTGGTAAGCTTCTTTTTGCATTGGGCCTTGTTAAGGTTAAATATAAGTTGAGTTTTATTAATTTTGTTGTCCAAATATCGTCCCAGATAGAAAAAGAAGCGTTTAGAAAATATAGTCGAAAAGGGAGAATGATTGCAACTTACGGGATCAAATCTTCGCTTACCATGTGCTATTGATGGGTGATAGGTGAGTAAGGAATGTTGTTTTAGTAGGGTGTTCAAAATAAATAGTTGGCGTACTGTTAGGATTTTTGATTGCTTGTATAGCAGATCTGTGGATAACGGTATGGAAGAAAATTAGAGACTTTTAAGATAACTCTCTGGGCTCTCTCTAGTTCAAGGAGAGTGGTTTTAGGTGCACCTCCCCAAATTGTTATACAGTAGCTTATCAGCGAATGAACGAGGGCGAAGTATACAGATCTCTTTAGTTTGTCATCCGCCACTTGCCTCAGGGTTTTGAAAACGTATATCAGCTTACGTAGCCTAGTTATGAGTGAGTCTATATGTTGTTGAAATCTAAGGGTGTTGTCGACTATTACCCCCAGATATTTCACAGACTCGGCTTTAGAGAGTTGGAAACAAGTGCAGGTAGCATCGTGCGGTGTTGGGCACGAATGAACTTTAATGGTTTTCGGCACTGTAGGTAAGTTGGATTTATATGTACGAAGATAAAAGTAAACATCAGTTCTTCCAGAGATTATCTCTTAAAAAACGTAGACAAACTAGCTGATTTCCGCAGCTTACATTATAGGCTGGATATGGATATGTTCGTTATATTAAAGTAAGTTTCATAAACATCCATTAAGTAGATTTTTGTGTGAATCTGTAACAAAAAGACATCCAGTTTATACGTCCATAAAATAGGATAAACAATCTTACCGCTATGTTTTGTAATTAATCTTGAATGTCGTGATTACAATGGTAGCGAATGATAATGTTTTTCCTTTCATTCCCACGATCATACATGATCTCATGTTTGACCTGGGTGTGAATATTGATATTTAGGAGATCAATAACTTATTCAATAATGAGTCATCTACATCACACTAAACAATGCTGTCTACTAGTTCAAAATGTTCTATAGAGAAATGGCCTGCGGGAGGTCGAGTAAGGGACGAAAGGATAAGACAGACTCTCCAACCGACTGGCCCAAAGTCGCAGAAGACCGGGTAAAGTCGAAAGTGTGTCTCCTGCAGTGATACACTATAGTCTCTAAGAAAAAAATATAAACTTTATGTATTCTTCAAGACACATGACCATATCCATATACAGAACAAACATCCCAACAAATACCAGCATAATATAACACATGTTATTGACAGTTTAACACGACGTTATCGCAAGACAACATCTTTACAACCATCCATATAGCAACACAACTTTTAAAAATACAGTGCAAGCCTTCAGCAATACAAATACACAATCTGCCTTCATATCATAGCGATCTTACGGCGGGAGCTGAGAATCGCATGCATATGCAATCACAAGCCGCATATGCAATTACTCGCCAATTTATTGTCAGCAATAGTTTTTGCATTTTATCGTCGTATCTGGCTGTCAGGGAGCCACAAATCTCCCATCTCTTTCACTCTATAAAATTTGAAGTAGGGCTGAAAGAGTAGATAAGATTTTCGCAGCGAGAAGTTTGATATTTCAGCGTGATACAGTGAAGTGTGTGTAATAATCCAAATGATCTTTGGGAATGTGGGACTATTTGAGGTTATGTGTGGAGGTTGAACGATGAACTGGATACTGCTAGCCGATCCCCAACCTGTCTTGTTACTGTTCAAGAGTCTGACTTAATATTTTATGCTCATTATCTCAGAAATGCGAAATCAAGAAATCTAGTTTTAATCTTGAATTAAAACTACAATTGGATTGTGATTATCTGTATATTTTTACCCCTTCATCTCTCAAATCTTCAAGCAAACGAAACGCCTCCTTCGCCACAGCTCCGCTGAGTGAGCGGCTGTATTATAGAAAATAATTAGCTTATAGGAGTTTAGAAAAAGATTTGATACTTTTTCAATAGTTTAATAACAGTTTACACGTATTTTTATAGAATTTCATATAAAATATGCCTTTAATTCTCAAGCAATCCGGTTTTATTAACTTCGATCTTTGTGCTCAGTTCACAGTGGCATCAGATTGGATCACTGGACCGCTTTCAATTATACAATTTGTTATGCGTCGCGCGCTGCGACCGGCGCGGGCGCAGCCGCCGGCTTTTTGTTCTCGATCGATTATGTTCGATTCATTATATTCCAGTATCGATTTCGCGCCCGACGTTTATTGAATTAGTGTCCTTTTTATTTATTTTTCATGTTAATATTTTTGTATAGTGTGCTTACTTTGTGTGTAAGTTATGTAGCGTGCGGCTCGGAATATCATGCATTTATAATAACTACAAAGTTAAAATAAACACTTGAGGTTGAGAGCACTTTAACACAATATTATTACAAAGATATTAACATCTCTCTTTTACTACAGGACGAATAGGTGTACTGCTTCCACACTTGGTTGTCTGAGCTAATTATACTAAGCATCTCTTACCTCCTCATCACGCGCACAGGTAAAGTGTGAAATTCTGCAAAGGTGGATTTCCGTTCCCTAGTACCTTCCCGGTTAGTCCTAACTTGCAAAAGAAAACATGCATATCGAAAGTTGTTTATGGAATCAAGAGCAACAATTTTCCAAGCTCTCGCTACCAACCCTTCCCAAGTTCATTAGCCTACATAAAAACAATAGTGTATCCCAACCTGCCACATATATTCAATCACGACTAGAATCTCTTTGCTATCGAAGGCGTGTATCATATGAGCCGGTAATTTGTGAGAAAAAAGGGCGGCGATACTCTAGCGGTACTGCCACACAATGGGTGGGAACCGCGTGATAGCTGCCTATAAATATAACTTGTACTTGATAGTAAATATAGACACGCATCTAAGGATGTTGACGCACTGTGCGGGGAGTGAGCATACGGTTAAGTACGGAGTGGATGACGTAGAACTAACTAACGGTTCGAAGTAGAGCTCTGAATCGTACTTTAGGGCACCCTAAGAGGGCACAATTTTTCTTGATTGATATCCGAACTAGTCGAACTAAGAACCTTCGAACTTCAAATATTTTTAAACCTACTATTTTGTGTTTTACTTTCTGTTAAATGTTTTCTATTTTATTCAAATTGAGGATATCTCTGTCAGCGTTCGTGTCCCCAATTCCATCGGCAAAAGTCGGCTCATATGTGGTATGACTGTATGGGGTGTGTGGTATTTATGGGGTTTGAGTATCAATTATCTGTTTTTAGGTGAAGGATTTGTAGTGTTTCCCTTTTTTGGAAAGAGAAACAAAATAAATGTCATTTGATTAGCAACTCTTGATGCACTTTTAGCGATCTCTTTCACACCGCAGCCCCTAAAATTAATCGGTGCGAGATCGTGTGCGCATGCGCGGCCATAAACCTACAGCTGCGCTAATCCCACGCGTGATCTGCGTCTGCGCACATTCCCACATAGAAATGATCTCGCGCATCTCATCGCTATAATAATATAAGTGCTTAGTTGTAATTACAACATTTACGGATCTGATTCTAGGTAAGGGCTAATTCAGACAATGTTGCGATGGGTCAATGCTAAGATGCAATGCTTACGATATATTCCAGGTACAACCAGCCATGACAACTAAGCAGACGTGTTGCTGGGGATATATTGCGCTGTTATTATTTCCCAGCTAATACACTAGGAAGTAGTGACAGCCGACTGTTTTGGGGGACTGTCTCTATATAAAACTTAATCGTGCACAAAGTGCTGGCTTTTAGACTAAATTAAACATTACACAGATATAGTATTAATTTATCATTATTGATTTTACACAAATATTTACATAACAAGGTCTGGAAAGCTTTTACCGTCTTTTTACGGTTAATAGAAAAAGGTAAATCTTTTTTATTCTCAATCTCTACTACTCAGAGTACTCAGACTCATGTCGCTCAATCGGTGCAAAATGCAACCAAATTTTATTTCCTGTAAATATAAAATTTGTCTAATGTATGTAAGTCCAGTGCACAATACATTCCTTATAAATGATCAAACGATTATCTAAATATAGTGCTTATTTATAAAGCACAGGGTAATCACATAATAAGGACTAGGTCGCAGCGGAAACATAAACTTAATAACCATGGCGTATGCCGTAAATTGTAACTATATTATATTTATTTACATAATTATACTCTAACTCCCCGTTGATTTCTTACAGGTACAAGGTAAAAGTTTAAGGCGTACCTACATAGTTATATCTTCTACATGAACAACACAATTGAAATTGAATTAAAAGTATCTAAATATGTTTGCTAAGATTTAATAAAACAATAGGGATTCTCTAACTGTAAAGTAGGTAATCTGACTGAGTTGAATAAATACCCAGAATCAGTTGAAATTGAACCGTCAAGTAAACTCTTTGTCTGTGCACTTGAAACAAGCGCCGCCGTGTGGAACGAAGCGTGCGCCCGCGCAGGAAGCCGCGGAAATAGACGACTCCAGCGCATCTTCATAGTACCCACATTAAAGTTTTATAAAGGCTGTTCCAGAAGTGCCTGGTCATATTTAAGGGTGGTAACGTGTTCTGCACGTCTAAAAAGGCCACTTTTGTAGAATCGGAAAGCAGATCACTCTACCAGTCACTGTCAAATTTTCCCAATCAACCTTGAACCTAATGTGTTAACGATAAAGTTGGAAATGTTTGACAGATTGCTGTGTGATTAATTTTATGATTCTTCTAAAGTTGCCTTTTAGGCCCGCTGTAGCTACTATACTTTAAGGATTTTTTATAAGCCTTTTGTTTCCCACTGCGGGGCAAAGGCCTCCCCCATATTCTGTCAGATACTTTTTTCCGGCGCCAAAAAAATAATATAAAAATAAAAAACACTGATTTCAAGCATTCTGATGCAGTAGCTGGGATCGAATATGTGATCTAACTAAAATAGACGACACCAACTGCTTAGAAAGTAATTTTTTTGAAACATTTTAATAGTTTTCAGCGGTCAAGTTTATTAAAAAAATTCTATATTTTTTATTTTGATATTTATTGTGCTTTACTTTATAGCAGCTATAGAACACCACCTTAAATATAAACATGCACTTCTGGAACACCTTGTATAAGAAAACTTTACGAGGAAACTTATATCTGGTAACCATTTAAACTTAACTACAACATAACTAAAATATTAGTATGTTGCGACGACTTAATACCCTTGCTTGTCCACTAAGCATTAAAATGATCTCTATCTCTCCTTTTAATTTTGAATTGCATGGTATAACATACCATTACTAACGTTCTATTCATTAGGATTTAACATACTAATAGCTGTGTTTGTTTAATTTACTATCAAAGTAAACGATCTGGAACGGTCAAGTTGCCATTATGAGTAAGGAAACAAAGTTAACAAAATGCTAAGAAAAAAAGAATGTAGCGAAAAAATTAAAAAACCTCCATATATTTAAAACTTTTGCGCCACTGATTAGCGGAGTGATTGAGGGACTAGTGATCGAGTGACTGAGTCATAGAGTGACTGACAGACAACGCAGAGCCTAAATGCTTGTCGTACAAAGTTGAAATTAGGCATGTAGGTTCCTTGGTGAGAGTAGGGGAGCATCAAGAGAGGATTTCCCGAAATTATATACGGGTATATGCGCGTACGAAGTCGCAGGCAAAGAGAAAAAGACTGAACTTACACAACAAGAAACTCAGTATCCCTTTTTCACAACTGTATGGCATTGACACGTCACATATTGGGGCTAGTCTGTATATCGCAAGTTTCTAAGCACCGATATCGAATATAAACAAGCTCTACATAAGAAACCTCTCAATTAGCATAGATGGACGACTTCCAACTTAAACGTAACTTAGACATTCAACTTTAACATAACTTAGCAAGCCCTAATTAAGTTGGTAAAGCCGAATGACGTGGAGCAAGAACATAAAGTGTAGAGTGAATGACTGAATGGAAGACCGAATGGTAATATATATCCGAGGGACATTTGTTTGGCTGGAAGTCGGAGCTTCGAGTTATGGCAAGTTTAAAACTTGGGATTATGGCAAAAGTTTTGCAGGACTAGCTCTGTTTTATAGTTTGTGGGTATAAGGTCAGAAAATACCAGTGTGCAATATTTGCTGGTTTTTATGATTTCACACATTTACACAAAGATGGCACAACTGCCTGAAAGATAAAGAAGGAAACTACGGTTTCAACTGACGATTTTTTCACAAATACCACGAACACAAGTGCCTTCAGTTTTTATTAAAGCGGTTGTTTACTCTTTATCTTCGTACATATAATTATGCTTATGTAATGGTACTCTACGTATTATATTGGAATTTTGTGAATGGTCTTTTATAAACCTACTAGTTGACCCGCGCATCTTCGTCTGCGTCACAATTTTCATTACTGCTTCGCTCCTATTGATCTTAGCGTGTTGGTGTATATATATTCCTCGATAAATGGGCTATCTAACACTGAAAGAATTTTTCAAATCGGACTAGAAGTTCCTAAGATTAGTGCGTTCAAGTAAACAAACTCTACAGCTTTATACATTAGTATAGATATATTTCTGGTCTAGATGGCGAGTATCGAGGTGTCTCTGGCGGGGTCCCGGCGACGCAGCGCAGGCGCGCGTGACGTCACTCGCGAGTTAGACGCGCTACGCACCGCTCTCAGCGATAAGGACACCCTCATACAAAGGTTTTTACATAGATTCCTTACCACGTATCATCGCAATACGCTACGATAACAACTCAGCGTAATGTGGCGACTCATGTGCCCGACAGAGCCACAGAGCGACAGTGAACGCCTCGACAGCGAGCCAGGGCGTTGACTTATGGACTAGAGTATTCATATGATTTTTCGCTAATCAACTTCATTCAATTTAAATGGGCCTTATGCTAAATACTATGCCACCACCACATCATACTAATCATACCATACCATATTGTTTCGACCTTCTATCATCCCATCAACAAATCACCTTTTCTCCAACAGTCTAAAGAAGCAACTAAGTGCGTCGCTGAGCGCGGCCCGGCTGGCGTCTCCCACGGCCTCCCGCGCCAGCTCGCACGAGGACCACGCCGCAGCCCTGTCAGCAGACGAGCGGAGAGCCCTAGAGGAGCGCGCCAACGCCGTGCGGAACGACCTCGACACCAGGAAGGCCAACATACAGGAGCTAAGGAGACGGCTGGAGAAGACGCATGTTACTGAGTGAGTTGGAAACTTGTTTTATTATCTAGGCTGCTGTAGAGCTCAAAACCTGCCTGCCAAGGTTGCAAGGCTGAAACGCAAAGGGCATTTGAAAGGTCACGGGTGGGTTTTAGTCAATAAGAGTCTGTCACTCTCTTCTGCTCTTGGCGGAGCCATTTGATGATTTCCCACCCATTAAAAATAAAAAAGAGCTAAAAACTCCCTGATATTACCCGGAATAAAATAATAATATTATGGGTATTATTAGACCCTGTTTTTAACCGACTTCTTCAAAAAGGAGGAGGTTCTATGTTCGCCTATATGTTTTTTTTTAAGTGAGAACTTCTTTCCCTTGTCCCTTTTCAGGACACGTAACCTGATCGAAAATTCGTAAGACGGAGGGAGAGAAGCACGTTTTCAAGTTTTCACATCTGCCGGCACTCCCGGAGTGTTAATGTATGTTCACCGATTTCTCCGCCAATTGTGGACCGATTTTAAAACTTCCATTTTTATTAGAAAGCCTATACTCCTGAGGTGGTCCTATTGTCACCAAGTCAGAATCTGATGATAGAATCCCATGAAAATCGAGGGAAAGCCTCAAATTTCATTGGCACACACAATGTTTTTCATAAACATTCTAGTGCAATTCAGATATTTTTGCCTGGTAATCATCATCTCATGTTGCTAAGCTGATGATGAAAGGTATAAGTTAAGATCGGATGATGGAATCCCATGAAAAATGTATGTTCATTGGTATTTTCGCCAATTGTCATCAGATTTGAATGATCCTTTTTGTTTGGAAGAGTATTTTCCCGGACTGGTCCCATTTCAATTTGGTGAAGATCTGATGAAGAACTTCGGAGGTAGGCAACGGAACTCTTCAATAAATGATATCAAATGGATCAGGATAGCTGAAATCGCTTGTCTGTTTATTATTTATACCAGTTCATAACATAACATCACGCCGGTACGCTGGAATAAATGGGTTACAGGTATGTACCACTAAAAAGTGAAAAAAGAAATAAGACGGTGTCAAAAAAAAAACAAAAAAAAAATAATCAAAAACACCGACTTTCGAAAATGAAGTTATTTTATACTTTGTAGTGTTTTGTTTTTGGAAGTCGGTTGTATTATTTTGTAAAAAAGTTTTTTTATTTCATTATTTGGCAAGAGTCGTAGTGCATGGGAGTTTAACAAGTCAGATTTATTAACGAAACTCAAATTGACCAACACAAATCCTAAATTTAGAAGTGGTACCTGTACCTCCACTCCTACTCTGTATCCATTATTTGCTCAAACCCAGTGTCGAATATCCTGATTGATTAAACGCTGTTAAAACGCTAACATTTTTAGGTTACCTTTGATGCATCCAATTTTAACACACTCCCGTTTTCTCCCAGTAACATCGACACGCGGATCCAACAAGCGGAGCTGCAGTACAAGCTGGGCCGCGAGGAGCTGGAGCTGCTGACGCTGAGCGAGCAAGCGCGCGCGCTAGCGCAGCTTATCGAGCAGGCAGACGCCGCCGCCAGCCGGAACCACCGCGCCACCTTGTACAGGTAACGAGTACATGAAAATGAGAAGCAGCATCTGGGCGACAGCATTCCTTTTCGCTAAATCGAAGGCCCAGTAGTTAAGGCCTCGCTCGTTAAGGTCATGGGTTCACAGTGGCGGGGTAAGACTATTTGATGTGGGCAATATAGGCGTTCTACGAGGCCCTTTCGGTCCTATCTAAAAATAGAGTAATAAACCTTAACAATAAATTAATTCAAATAGCAAGAGTAACAAAGCGAGCTCAAAAAAATTTGGAAATACGCACGGAAAAGTTCGATTTTTGTATGGCCTTAGCTACAGTTTAAAAAATTAAAAGCAAAAAAACTCTTTTCTAAAATAAAAAAAGCTTTTATTAATTAAATACTTAGTCAACTATAGGTATACTTACGCAATCCTTGCGACAAGCTTTTATGATCAATTTTACAGAAAAAAATTATTTTCTTCTTTTTAGAGCATTTAAATAACTATTCCGCCATCTTGGATGTTCCGCCATATTGGATTTAGAATGACGTCACACAGCTTATTATATCGTGTATTGTCATCCAAACTAAACGTGTATACAAAATTCAGCTAAATCGGTTGAAGATATCTGCATCAAAATTGAGTAGCAAGATTCCACCCGAACAAACATACATACATTGCAAGTTAAATAAAGGCTTTAAGCAATTAAAAAAAGCCAAAGCTGCGAGGCCCTTGGGACCGCGAGGTCGAAGGCGGTGGCCCACGTCGCCCACGCCTCGCGCCGCCTGGATTCATTCACATCCTAGCTAGATTTATTTTATATGTACATGCACTTCTTCTCTGAATGGGAAGACCTGGCTATTCTCTATGTATGTAGGTCGCAGCGTGTGCGCGCCTCCGTGAATCCAGGGATCAGCGACACTAAATGTTTCTTGACAACTGATATGAGGAGTGAGACTTCTTTGATGGTAGTTTTGGCAATATGCTTCAACTATTTTGTCCTGGTGAAGCCTGATGAACTGTGGCTGTTTTCAATCAAACTACTTACCTTTCACATAGGTGGGCTTCAATTGAAACTCCCAATCTCCAATCCGTTCCGGTTTAAACCCATATCGTTCCGGTTCACGCAGTCTATGTTTGGCAACTATTGTCTAGAAAATTACGATTTTCTTTCATCGCAAATCAATTCCGGTAAAAGTTAAAGGTGTCAGAGCTCAAACCATTAATCACTGTGTAGAAGAAAGCCCGGGAACTGTTGTTTGTTATCTCATTGCCATATCGCGTGAGCACGCGCCCCAGTTGACATTATATCGTCACTAGGAACGCGATCTTTTGAACTGATGCTGTTTTTTACTTCCCTTTAGATAGTTTTGTAGAAATGAGAGACAATTGAAAAAACCAAATGAATGAAGATCGCTCTTATCTTATCTTCTGCATCTACTAATTTAGCACACAAAGTAGTTAGGCAATCGTAATAGTCATGGATTTGGCAAGATTTGTTCTGACATTGTGGATAAATTTTCGAATTACACTAAGATCTTATCATTTAGACCCAGTTTCCTAAATTAAAATTATCATAAGATGATTGTGACAATTTTTAAACGCGCGTTATTGGATGAATGAGTTTTCAAGAGCCAATTGCATCGCCTGACGTGCATTTAACTTGTGACAGGGCGAAAATTTTTCTATAAACCAAGCTTTAGTAAGTAGATGCTTTTGAAGAAAATTGGTCCATGTCCATATTTCACAAACTTTCTTTTATTCTGTATTAAACCATGGGAACTTGTAAACAAATGAGTGCCTCATCAGAACATCAGGTTTTTACGCGTCCATTGAAAACTGGCAGGTTAAGCACGAAACATGACATGGCTGCCGAGCGTTTAGCAGATCAGGCACGTGTAAATTGTGTCGCACGCTCTCGAACATGGGTGTTGATCGGTAGATCTCACGACAATGAGGTGACAGGTTCGGGACATACACGCTCGCAATACTGAAATAATCGAAATATTTGAAGATACGACACTTGGGTTCAGGGTAGGCTTTCTTATACTTAAAATTAGTGCTATAAACCTCAAAGATCCCGCATTTAAACTAGGAAAGTTGTTATGTTGAAAATGTTAATCATCCTCATCCAGTAACTCCTAAAGACTGCAAGTGTTAACGAGTTTCATTTAATTCGCATTAAGTTAACTTATTCCCTAGAAGGGTGAAGTAATTGCAAGCACTAAACACTCACACGCAGATAGGATCTATTCAAATTAGCCAACCATTGCAACTGCGTAGAGTCGCGCTTCCTGTTTCCACACTAAACGGAAAACTGGCCATCAGATCTGCCTGTTACACAATCATTACGCCATCCATTGTTCGCCGGGGCGTGTCGAGTCAGCATACTTTCTATACGCAGCGTTCAATGTACCGCAATCGGTGGGAACTATCGCCAAAAGTGGGCTCGTCAATAGGGAAAGTTCTGGACACTCTGATTTAGTTATTTGCGTGTAGTAATTAGAGAGACGTAGTAACGCGTGCGAACTTGTTGAATTAAGAGGTGATAGAATTCGCTGGACGATGAGAGGTGGGTTGACTTCGCACTTACTATACTTACTTATAGATCTCTTATCTGAACGGAATAGTAAATAAAAAGTGCGACTATCTGCTACGAATCTTAATGTACATAAATCTGATGTTTAAATGCGAAGAATACACGCTGGGAACGCAAGAAATTAAATACTTGCGGAATAATTAAAATGTAACTCAAGAAAACTAATCGCTATTCGAAATCACTCGCAAACTGAACTTGAGACAGCATTATATACGGCATCTGATGCAAATGCGTGCATACAAGACTGATAAATCAATCGAATCTCATACAGCGTTATCTACAAGATAGGCGCACATTTACATAAAACAATTAGCCAACAGATTACACCTACTCAACACCTTCGCCTCCCACTGAAGCAATCTCGATTGTGTTGCCGACAGCGAGCAGTAGGTAACCACAAGTACACCACAAGTACAGTTCACAAAGGAGTTAGGTGAATAGGTAGAATCCCAATATAAAAGCTTTTCTAATTACACTTCCATTCCTTGTAATGTGTTGCGAAATTTTTCGAAAGATTTGTCGCGGCCCTGGAACGAAAAAGGCATTTGCAGAAACACCGTTGTAGTTTAGTTGGTGTGGTGTGTCACTCCCTCGTGCTCCGCCTAGAGCGGGAAGAGTCATTTCTTCAGACTTAGAATCCCAAAAAAATAGTAGTAAATTCAATTACTAAATGACGCTGTGGAGTTTGTTGGCACGCCTTCTTCCCACCTATAACTCTAGGAGCTTGTAATTTTGAAAAGGTTGTTGCTGATTCACAGCGTAATTTCAATAAATCACTTTTGATGTTGTTTTCGTCCATAGTCACTGTCATAGCTAACAGTCAGTTGATATACCTTATTAATTTAGTCACTGCACTAAGCTGAACTTCCGAAGGTACTTTTAAGTTTGCTAAGTTCGCGGTATCCATGAAATAACACGCTGTTTTCATTGTTATTGCCTGTCTGTCTGTCTACAAGACAAGCTCTCTCGAAAGAGCTCAGCACCCGCACAACACGCACAAGTAACTGCCTGTACACTGAACTCGTCTATCGATTGTACTTGCAACTCCCACGAGCGGTCGAGCGCGCACAAACAATACCCCATTAGGGTACAATCATACGTGAAATATTATCGGGATTGGATTCCCACGGGTCCGTAACAGTGCGGTAGCGAACTGGCTAGACTTGCGGTGGAGGGCTGAGGTTCAATCCACGCGAGAAAGTGTTATTAGGTTACGCTGGGTTAAAGTTGCACTGTATCGGATTACTGTTGAAAGAACTTCGTGATTCTAATAATCTTGAAGTAATAGGCCCAAGTTCTGCTCTTACATTCATAGATTTCCCACAAAAATAGTAAAGCAACTTAACATTGGTAGGGCGCAGCTCTTCTTGTTGAACTAGTTGAAACTACGGAAACATAATGTACTAGTGCGTTACATTCCTACTCATTAATAATTCTTAGTATTTAAAGCATGTTTGCATTAATGACCGGTTTTGAAAAGACGTCGATATCTTACGGAAGTTCTAATATCTCACTTTTATGCCTTAAAAGACGATTATTTCTATTGTTTCACGCCACTGAGCACATAACCACACATAACCACACATAATCTTCCACTGAGTTCTCCGAACCACACAACTTCTAACACCTAATAATCGTCCACCACTATCCTCGGAGCCAGCGAGCTGTGACGGTAGTGTGTTGTTTCCCACGCTGAAGACTGCGGTGTGAGGTATCTTTGCGCGGTGGAGGCTGCGGTCAGCCCAGTGTCCTGGTCGCTGAGACACTGACCTAAATATGGCTTCGACTCGAGTTACACTGTTTGATTAAAAGAATATGGGAAATAAAGGGAATGTAATTTCGGAATGTTTATTCCATGGTTTGTCATGCCGTAACGGTATGTGGATGGTACACATTTGTTTCTCCAACTATCTATACTTAACATTATAAAGAGGAAAGATTTGTATTTTTGTATGTAACGACTTAAAAACTACCGCACCAATTTGAAAAATTCATGCAATGGATAGCTACATTATCAGTGAGTAACATAGGCCCATGTTACTCGTTCATAATATAGCTAAAATATATTTTATAACCGTACTCCCACGGGAAGGAACTACGCGGGTGAAACCGCGAGACGTTCGCTGATAAATAATATAAAAGGGAAACTGACTGACATATCAACGCGTAGCTGAAACTACTGGGACTAGGGCCATGAAATTTTACACAAGGCTATTTTTGTAAGTGAGAGTAAGAAGGGATTTTTGGAAAGTTAGCCTTTATGGGGTAGATAAATCGTTTGTAATAATGTACACAGTGTGTGAGAAGTGCAAGTATTTTAATAAGTTGTTTACTATGATTAGCAAAGCGCAGCATTAGGTGTTACCTAAGTCATTTAGTGAAACATTTCGCTCATCCACGAGAAGATAGATTGTAACGACATCATTGAGTAGAAACATCCTCACATCACCGCCGCAGGCAAACCAAGCTCTGTTACCTCATATTTCAAAACTTCTATAAGACAAGATAGTATTTTACGTACCTACTATCGACCATCTGAAAATAAATCAAATCCCTGCATCTCATAAATTCATGCATGGTAAATTAAACTTGATAGAGAGCGTCGTTTTATTCAATAACTTATAAGTATATCTACTGGAAACTTGTACATGTAAGATTATGTACTAATAAAAAATCAAGTAATAAACATTACGTCGTTTATGTACACTGTTTAGTATGGCACTCATGTAATACATAGAACAGCTTCCTTCTGCGGTCAGCGAGTTTTTGTGAGTAAAAATTAATTTAATACGAGGCGACACGCATCGCAGAAACAAGAGAGATGTGTTATTATTGCGAATGGAAACTTTATTCAGTATTTATTTAATAAATCAGAACGACAGGAAGCCAGTTACACTGATTATAAGATAGAACCATTAACACATAGATAACATAATGCTGACTTTAACTCAGTCTTCTCGCAAATCGCCAAACATTCTAACATTATCATCACCTTCCACTCATCAGCAAATAGATCTAGTCCAGGACTAGATTCAAGGATAATACAAAATATGTACTTAATATTTTTTTCAAACAAACGAGTATCGTTCTTACTACATGAAGTATTTGGAGCGTCCTTTATGCAAGAATTGCCTGTAGGTACCTATTAGGAGTATTCAGGACACTTCTTCCGAAACTTATAGTCCTACTATGTACTATTACCACCCCATTTCTTTTACCTTTTACTAAGCCAAAGTCGGTTCCCTTGATTTGTTTTATTTTACTTTTGGTCACCTAAGCTGAGCCATTAAACAGGAGCGCTGAAACCAAGCTGGTACCGCAGAGTACCAGAAAAATGCAACAATGCACCGCATTTCAGGTTTAAAAAACGCACAGCACAATTTAATTGCTCAGTCGTGTCTATAAACGGCAATAAAATGCCGCTTTATACAAACTACTGTCGTGTGCATTGATCAGTATTGATAAGCTGGATCATAGCCGTTATTGTGAGTCGGTAGTATTTAAATTACACACATAAAGTTGTTTTGCAACATTTATTTTCAAGCCTTATGTTGCGTTTAGTGGACAAGTAAATATCTATGCTGTTTTGATCTTTAAACTCTAACAATAACGAGTTTAATTTTATCGTAGCTTTTGCCCACGAATTTGTTTTTTCCCGTTCTCGTAGGAATTTTGGGAAATCCTGGTTGTCTGTCAGTCGCTCAACCACATATCAGTAACGGAAGAATTTTATCTGGGATGCTCAGGTGGTCCGCAGGTGTCAATATGCTTGCAAAGTGTAAAATCAGTACATCAGAAGTAGCTTCAAATTCAGAAGCACCCCCGTTGGTACAGCCACCTCATTAGAAGACCCGAAGAACACATGACAAAGTAAGTGCTTCAGCTTGACTCAGGACCAAAAAGCCGCGGCAGACCCCGACTAACATGGATGTCAGTTATAAAGAAAGTTCTTGCCATAGACAATATAGACCCAATGACGACCCAGGAATGAAATCTCTGGAGAACAACGATTAGGAGAGCCGACCCCAATTAGAAATGGGACAAGGCCGGAAGAAGAAGAAGGGTTGCTGTTTTACCCATCCTTTACTTATAATCGTGAAGTTAAACGGTACAGTCCATCAAAACACGATCCTTAAACACACGCTCTTTTATCCAGACAGCAAACATTTCCAAACACTCGAAAGGTCTGCAGTTAATAACATACAATTTGAGACACTTGAAATTACGCAAATTGTTCGGACCTTCGTTTAAAAGCGGCAAATTAGGCACCCTAATACGTTTCCCGGAAAGCGAGTGGAACTGTTACCGTAAATATAACGTGGAGAAGGCTCAGGGCACGGATAATATTATGGTACTAGCGAACTCTGTGTGAAGCAGGAGAGAGCCGGAGCATTAATTAGACAAGGTAAGGGAATAAGTTTCTTCTTCGTCTTTGAAAAAATCAGATCCGAAAGCATCAATATAAGTCTGATTTATTGAAAATTGCAGGCTTATGCCCACACATCAATTATTTTTCAAAGAAAGCAGCAGTCTCTTTGTCAACAGTAAATATGTATAGAATATTTAGCTAAAGCTCTGTCTCGGTCTAAATTAGCTAAATTGGCAATTAGCGGAATCTACCAACCACTATCATATCAGCGCTCTATCTCAAACATACCCAAAGGCAAAATGAGACCATTTTGGCGGATATAAAACACATCTCCCGAACCGTGTCATGTCCCGTTCGTTTGATTGAGGCAATAACTGACACACACACACACACACGTGTTATGAAGTTGGTAAACGTTCCTCCAGCACAAAAAGTGCGCTCGCGGCTAATTGGTTCACACCTTTGTCAAACGTCACACGGTGTATGAGTTTGTGATTTCCGCGAACGACGGCTAAGTGCTCGTACTGAACTGTCTGCTGATATGAGGGAGATGGTAATGCAGCTCTTATTATTCATGGTAATAAGTACAATTTTCATGTGGGGGCTTTGGGATATATCCGTTATAATTTGTAGGTTGTAAATTCTGCCTGCTACGCTACGCTTACGTTAAATACCCGTTTCGGATGGTTGATAAAAGTAACAAATTGCAGCATATTGTTTCCAATTAACAACTTAACGTAAATAGTAGTAACATAAACATACAGTAAAAGAAAATAAATACTTTTGGAAGCCGTCTGATGAAGCGGTAGCACACCAAAACAAGCGAACTCTCTATTTCTACGAAAGCGAGATGAGTAAGCTGACAATGAAATATGTAATCCTCAGCTTACCACGTGTAGTCTGTAATCATAATCATAATACATAATGACTATATTAAATTCCCAGTCTTTTAAACGAAAGTAAATACGACAATGCCTAATAACGGGCTCGGGCCTTACACCTTATCTTGTAAGAAATCAAGCGAGCACGATGACTTAATGAAAAGCACATAATAAGACAAAGAAATAAACGTCATCATATATCATACATAACAAGGCTTTATTTAGGATAATATAACTTTACATTACTTGTGGTTTCTCTTGTGGGAACACTCACAATAGTGTACGAAATTTCGACTGATTTATGAGTGTGAACATGAGTTCGAGTGAAAGTGTTCAGTGGAGCGGTTAGCGGAGATTAGATGAGACCGCTGCACATTAGTGCTTTCAAATGCACATTACACTTAGAGCTGCACTTAACAGATTGATAAACAGAATACTTATAATGGAATCATTGGAAAAAACCGACCAAGTACGAGTCAGACTCGTGCATGAGGGATTCCATCCCATGTTGCACCAATGTTTTATTATTAGTTGCAACAGAAATACACACTTTGTGATCATTTCATCTGTCTACCTAATACGGTTCATAAGATACAGCCCGCTGACTGACAGACGGACGGCTGGACAGCGGAGGCTTAGTAATAGGGACCATAATACTTGATTATAATTTGGTATAGACTCTTTAATTAAAACTTACTTTTTGTGCTAAATAACGAAGTGACTAACTTAGATCTGCTCATGCCTGGGCTGTTCTTTCTTTTCAATGCATTGTCGGATATGACATATAACCAGACAATATCGCTCGTTACTTAGGCGTCTACACATCACTGTCTTTTGTCTAAAAAGGTGCCCAGAAGACTGGCAGCATTCACAAGCAAGGTGAAGCGTATTCTTTAGGCAAAGAGCAAGCCAGCCCTCTGGTCTGGTTTAGTGGTTGACTCTTTCGTAACTAATTCGCGTCTTCTTCTTATCGTGTGAGCAGTAAGGTCTAACGACCCCACACACCCTAGTGTCAGAGTTTCTAAACCTCCTCAAGGGCCTCTGACATGGTTTATTTGACGACTGCCATTTGGCGGCCGGGACCACCGGCTTCTACGTGCCTTCCGAAGCACGGAATTATCTTTTTATTGAACAATCAGGTGATTCAAGCCTGCAATGTCCTAGCCAAACTGGAAACTTTACAAATTATGCTTCCCGTGGGAATCAAACCCACAAACACTGGGTCACAAGGATAATTTGCTTACTTATGATCATCCGACTTTAATTAAATAATAGGTTTCTATAGTGGTTTGCTAGGCAAACGCAGTGGTGTAATGTACCTCACCACACATTGTTTTTGTTGAGTTCTGCTCTGATTTACAGCAAAGGAAACCTGCATGACGAGCATGTAGCCGACTCGTTGTAAAACTATCCTGCAATTAATGTGACACCTTGTCATACATTATGTGCATAAATGTAAGCTTGCAGTACATAACCGGCATTGTCGCCAGCTCGCAAAATAACACTTTTAATGGGTATAGACTAATTGGCGGCCATATAAAGTCAACATACTTGACGTTAGATTTATTTTAAAACTAATCTAAACACACATTTTGCTCCGACGAGCACAAGGATGTGGACGTGTATAGATAGCAGTTCTTTTCCGACAGGGTTCACTCAAGTCAGGGACTAGCGTACTTAGGCAATGTATTAGTAACATCGAAAACAAATTAGTGAAGTTTCTAAAAACATTGACGCGAGAGACGGAAATATTTTTATTTTTTGCAGGCCAACAACTGTCTCCCACTGCTAGACAAAGGCCTACTAACACTCTGCCTCTTGCTTGAGCAATCTCAGGCAAAGTTTTCCCCGCAAAGATGATCAGAAAAATATCTATGACAAAAATGTCCGGTAGGTATAGCACGTGCTGCGCTTTGAAGCAAACTTTCCGTATTTACAAGACCGAACTACGTGTCGAAAGCCAAATGACAAGCCGGACCTCTCTGTTATTACGTTCCGGACACATAATGACCTAATAGCAGTCATTTTCTTTGTATACAAGATGGTTATCATGAAAACAGTCGTCTAATTCGATAAACTGTGGGACGTGGATAGTGTCTTGTGCGTGCGGACCGTGCGGACTAATGCAGGCAGTGCCGGGGACGCCCGTAATGTGCTAATGATTGCCGGACGCCCACGGAAACTGATTGTTAGTTTGTTGGTCCATTTTGGTGCACGATAATGTCGTTACGAAGTTTTGGGATGGATTTGCTGTATAAGGTATTTTTTTAAAAGCATACGTAAGGAAGTTGATGAAGAAAAAGCGATTAAGTATCATCTACATACCTTCCTTAGGTCAGAAGCATGCACATAAATGTGCATAGCATAGTACATGGCTCCCACCGATACGCACAATACTTTCATTGGGCGTACAGCTGAGAAGAGGAATTCCCTGCCGGAGTCTGTTTCCTGAAAACGCGAGTGAATAGGTTACTTCTAGGCAAACGTGCTCCTTCATCGCTTTCCATCAGCTGAGAGCCTGAGACTGTGTTCTACGAACCTAACAATTAAATAAAAAATTTAGTTTTTATTTTTATAGTTTATTCGGAGAAGCATGATGATTTTTACGACTTTTACGATTCGACATTATGCTCACTTGTTCTTCACCAGCCTCTCAAGTACTACTTAAACTATGATCAACCGATTACTGTTTGAGCGAAGAATCTCGACTTAAGCGTTCAGTTTATTTTGGAACTATCCTCAAACTCAGATCAAACGAAACTACGCTTGAGTAGAGATTTTGATCTCTGATTACGTGAGTAAGCAATCATTATGGTAACCCTGAGCAATAGTTTGCACGATCAAAACCGGATGACACGACATTATTGACACTGACAGCCACCCTTAACCCTTCAGAGTAGGTACATATGTTCTGTGGATAGCAAAACTGTAAAACAGAGCTTTTTGGCGGGATTATTTCGAGTGAAGTTCAGTGGCTGTTATTCGCAAATTGATTCCTAGTGGATATTGTACCAAACTACACCAATTTTAGGTGTTTTGGTATCTCAGGTGTATCATGGAGCTGAGAGTTTTTTATTGGTATTGACTACCTCAGCGAAGTTTGTGAGAAGGCTGACTCGATACATTTGCTGCCAAATACTGCAAAAAATAATTTGTGTTGCAACCGCATTCTATTGAAACTCAAAAAATATATAAATGAAAATAAATACTTAAAGGTCACAGGTAAAATTAAATGTTTCACGACATCTTGTGAAAACCTGTACTTCTTCTTAAAGTTTTCACATTTATAAGGGTCCTGCGTATCTCTTAAATATCTCAGAGAAACATTTAAGTTAAACGTTCGATTTGTCTCATTATTAAAAAAAATATTATAATAATCTACTTCTGCAAATATATCCATTTTGATTACGTAGGTACTCGATTTACTCCAAATCCACAACAATTTTCATGAGAATCTATGCTCAAGCGTGGTCTCGACTACACTTGCGAAAACAAAGATCAAATCTCGCCTCAAACAGTGATTCTTAGCTGATTATGATTTTAAAATAAGGACACATTGAGTGGAGCTCAATCAAGCCTCAAGCGCTGTTCTATAATACGTAAAAAATGACATTATAAAGTGACATTGCTCAGGTGATTATTGATTGTAGTTTCTCTGCTCAAGTTTTCTAAAATTAAAACTCCAACTGAGACTAGTTTTAAGTAATGCTCGAGTCTTGATTGTAGTTCTTAATATAATAATACAGGCCTTAGATTCTTGAACAATGAAGTCAGGGCGCAGCACATTCAACAATAGGCAATAAAACACATACGGCAATAAAACTTAATAGTTTAAATTAAGACATTTACTTTTATTAGTAATTAACATGGTTCATCAAATCGCAAATTAAACGAGACATTTCACTCGGCGTGCGACTCCGACTTTTAGTTTCAGATTGTAACAAAACAAAGTAATTAAAAATTTGTTAAGAGAGGAAGCGTCTTCCAGCGAATGACATTCATCATCATCAGAATAATTACTTTTATTGTGATATAAATAAAATAGTGAATTTTGGGAACAAAGAAGTCTACAGCTAGTCTATTCTGTAAATATCCATTTCGATATAGAGCTTCCTGAGTGACAAACCTCACAATGTGAGCTTTATTGCATACATCATAATGGTCTGACGTAATTTGATACTCACCTCAGATTCCGCTGTCGAGACACGAAAATGTTGTAACTGAATAGGGGTCTATATTGTTATGCTAAATTTAATGACCCATCCAAAGACATAACACCGAATAAAACGAAGTGACAAAATGTTGGTCTTGTGCCAGTCCTCTCTCGATGGTGGGTGTGTAGGTTTTCCGCCCCACCGGACTATGAAAGTGGAAGAAGAGAGAGTGCGTACGAGTTTGCGCTCACACTTATGCACTATTTATAAGATGTGCCGAGATTGGCTGCCCTAGCCGAAATTCGGCTTGAAGAACTTATTTCCTTATTATCTTCTAATGATATTTTATATAAGGAATAAAAGCTGAACAGTAGCAGCCACAAACATTAGTGACGCGCGTGTCAGACGCACATTAGCTGAGCACGACGTCTATGTGCTCAGATAATGTGTCGTGCGGTGCGCGCCGTGGGATACATGCGCCGGCGCCGCTGCTGTTTTAGTAGGTACTTGTCTATGGGCTTCAAAAACAAAGTTACTTAAATAAGGTGCTGCTTGTTTTGTTTTAGTTGACTTAGACCACGTTTCCACCTTTTTTTAAGGATATGAAATCATTCAATAACTCCTTCCGCTCTGGGCGGAGCGAGAGGGAGTGTCAGACTCTTATTGACTAAAACCCAGCCTTGTTTCATCAAATGCCTTTTGCGCGCCAGGGCCGCGATGACTATTTCTAACAATTCCGCAACAGACCACGTTTCCACATGCAACGAGATCGCAAGCAAGTCACATTACCTACATTGCGGGCTAGCGAGGTATAATGCGATCCATCGCCCGATCGCGCCCTATGGGCTTCAAAAACAAAGTTACTTAAATAAGGTGCTGCTTGTTTTGTTTTAGTTGACTTAGACCACGTTTCCACCTTTTTTTAAGGATATGAAATCATCCAATAACTCCTTCCGCTCTGGGTGAAGCAGAAGGGAGTGTCAGACTCTTACTGACTAAGACCCATCCGTGTTCCTCCTAGTGCCCTTTGCGTTCCAAGGCTACGGTACCTCTTTCGAACAGATTCCGCAGCCCCAGCAGGCACTTGCCCTAGTGGGCCCGTCTTCCGTGCTTTGAGGCGCGCTGGGGTCGCAGCGCGCCGCCGAACTGGGCCTAGTTCTGATCAGACGGCAAGCCACCCACTGCTCGCCGTCCGCAGGCCCGCGCCTAGCCCAATCGTGCCCTGCAATGTAATGTAAACTTGAATGCGAGTTTTTTGGAGTTAGACACGAATCATAATTGGCGAATAAGCATAATTTGGCAATCAAGCATAATTGGAGAAATGTGGCTACCAACGACCATAATAGCCCATGGTCATTGTCTCTGACTAAGCCTGTGGAGAACACAGGCGTTCCGCATGATATTGTGTTTGCGTTGTTCTCTACAATAAAGTAAATATTGTTTTCTTAATACAATTAAGAAGTAAGTAACACAATTATTGAAACAAATTATTCAAAAATTTCTAATGAGATAGCTGATTTCAATATTCCGCATAAGTAGACAACAGTCACCCAAATTGATCGATTTCTAGTTGACAAGCCCGCCACATATTCCCAACCACTGCGACTCCTGAAAGCCAGAATCAACGGTGGCGACCACCAGAAAAACGCCGAGTCAGCGAAGCTCGTCTCGATTTCTAGTTGGTTAAACTAGATAACACTTCTAACATTTAGGATATATTTCCGAGTCCCTTGCGAGACATAAAATTCAAGTAGAATTTTATGTCTCGCAAGCCTCTAGCCCGCTATCCCTAAGCGAAGAGCATAGCCTATAAATCACCCAGTTTCTATTGAAATAAGTACAAGTAAGTACCTCATCGTAAATAAAACGCACATTCTTCGCCTTGTGCTCGTGTTATAGCATACTTTATGTGTGATAACCTGTGTTAGTGAAGTTTCTGCAGCGTTAGGCGAACGATGGCCGCCATTAATATTGAACGAACTGGGTTTTATTAGCTGTGTCAAATGCTTCGGAGCTGAGGCCCTTATGGCAGGATTAATACGCTATTAAAACTTTATTATTTCACAGCTATACATAATAGCTTACAAAATCTTTTTAAAGTTATGTATAATACCTATTAGACTAAAGCTAGCTCTTGCTCACGATTTCGTACGCGCATATCCCGTTGTTTCCCGTTCCCATAGGAATTTCGGAAAATCCTCCCTTGGTGCTACAATTGGTAATCCTAACGGAATGCAGATTGCATGCTAATAAAACGATTCCACAAATGAACAACTATCACTCGTATATGACGACTCGCCAGTTGAACCAGAATGACGGCGTGGTTGTATACGTTAAGGGCTCTCTAAACCCTAAAGTTGAAGAAATTCAGCTAGTTCAAGCATCCTGTCTGCGAATAGACATTTTGGGTAATATTGTTTATTGTATCTACCGATCACCCTCTAACTCAAATACAGACAGCTTCGTTGACTCCCTCAGCACACAGTTAAACACATTAACATCACAAAAAAATATTATAATAGCTGGTGACATAAATATTAACCTCAAACACAAAGAGACCGAGTCATCCCAAGAGCACAAGAGTAGGGTTAACTACCTAAATATGTTATCCTTTTTCGGTATACTTCCTGGACACACGTTGCCCACTAGGGAACAAAGCTGTCTTGATCATTTCATGCTTAAAATACACAAAAGGTTCTCGGCATCTATCGCTATCCTGCAGACTACGGTGACTGATCACTATACTACATTTATCTCTATTACAAAGGTAAAAAATATTCAAATAATAAATAGAACCTCCAATATACTAAATTATGAACAAGCTTTAAAAGATTTACAGGAAAGGAATATTTCAGACTTATTATTCTGTAATGATCCAAATTTATTAATAGACAGTTTTATTAATATGCTAACCAACGTCATAAATGAAAACACTAACATAAAAAATATTCCAAGCAATAAACGCATCATAAGGCCGTGGATTACCTTGGGCGTCCTTCGATGTATCAAAAACCGAAATAAATTGCAAAAACAAAGTCGCAATGATCCTCATAACGATATGTTAAAAATAACTTATACTAGATACAGGAACTACTGTAACAATCTAATAAAAAAATTGAAGAGAAAATATGAGAGAAACTTACTAGCACAATCAGTATCTAATAACAAATTACTCTGGAAGAATATAAAAATCATCACACACTCAAATAGATTACAAAGTCAAAACATAGAATTATTAAACATAAAAGCAACCCCCGTAGAGTCGATAAATTTCGTTAATGATTATTTTGCCAACATTGGAAAACAACTTGCTCAAAAAATTAATCCTGAATTAAATAATATTCCTAATAATAATCAAACACATACATTAATATCACAACTGAATAGTTTCGTACTGCTAGATACGGATGAAACTGAGGTAGATGGTATTCTGATGAATTTGAAATCTAGCAGTGCCCCTGGATGGGATAATGTCTCGACAAAATTTTTAAAATACATAAGAAAAGAGGCTGTCCCCATTATAACTCATCTTACTAATCTCTGTCTTCGAAAGGGCGTATTCCCGGCTCCACTAAAACAGTCCGTTATAATCCCAGTTTACAAGGGAGGGGACAGTGACGATGTCAGCAACTACAGGCCTATATCCGTTTTACCGTCAATTTCAAAAGTGCTTGAAAAAATTATAAATATCAGACTAATTAATTATTTCAAAAAATTCAATATTTTATCCAATTCACAATTTGGCTTTAGGCAGGGTGTATGTACTGAAGATGCGGTATCTGCATTAAGTTCTCTTGTTGCTGAGCACCTTGACAAAGGAAAAAAATGCCTGTCTGTTTTCCTAGACCTCAAAAAAGCATTCGACACCGTCTCTGTCCCAATCCTTGTGAACAAGCTGGAAAAAGCCGGATTAAGAGGGACGGCACTCAGTTTACTCAAAGACTACCTTTCCAACAGGAAAAGAAAAATAGGACAGTACTTCAGTTACGAAGTAGATGTGTCATACGGCGTCCCACAGGGTAGTGTTTTAGGGCCTACCCTCTTTCTCCTGTACATAAATGATCTCTGGTAATATGAAAATAAATAATGCCAAAGTATTCTCGTACGCCGATGATACATCTATTGTGTTTTCTGGTTCATCTTGGCATGAAGTTAAACTGAGTGCAGAGGCTGGAATGGCTCGGGTAGCTGAATGGCTAAAAAGTAACTTACTTTCCCTGAACACTAGTAAAACCAACTACATAGGCTTTAGTATCAGTAACCGAACACAGCCTGTTGTAGACTTAGATTTAAAAGTACACATATGTGGAGACATACTTACTACAAGCTGTAACTGCCCATGCATTGAGAAGGTCACTAAAACTAAATATCTTGGAGTTGTAGTAGATCAAGCACTATCTTGGTACCCTCAACTTGAGTAAATTTCTGGGAGAATAAGGAAACTCAGCTGGATCTTTAAAACCCTCAGACATGTTGTTCCAAATAAAATAGAGAGCTGTAATAACCGTCCTAGAAATCTCTTAAATGAACTATATGTAGCACTTGCCCAGTCTGTACTATTATATTGTATCCCAATCTGGGGAGGTGCAGCAAAAACAAAATTTATAGGCATAGAACGGGCGCAGCGTGCATTGATAAAGATTTTGTATTTTAAAAATAAAAGATCCTCCACTACAAGCTTATACCAAATAAGTAATTTACTTTCTGTGAGGAAACTGTATGTAACCCAAACCATACCAAAAAAACATAAAACCTTACCATTTGATAAACAAAAATCTAAAAGGAGAAAAGATTTAGTTGTTCAAGTTCCCCAAACTAAAACAAGGTTAGCATGCAAACAATTCAACAAACGCTCTGCTCAGCTCTATAACAAAATTAATAAACAGGTATATATATATAATATGAGTTACCACGACTGTAAAAAACGGATTATAGACTGGATAAAAACACTAACCTATGAGGAAACCGAGGCACTCCTGGAACACGTTGAATAGTCGAAATAAATGACATATATATATATATACTATTAATTAAAACACCACACCACACCACACCACACCACGCAACTCAACACACACACCACACCACACCATACCACACCACACCACACCACATCACATTACATCACATCACAGTCATCACATCACATCACATCATATTACATCACATCACATCACGTCACGTCACGTCACGTCACGTCACGTCTCGTCACGTCACGTCACATCACATCACATCACATCACACCACACCACACCACATCACACTACATCACACCACACCACACCACACGCCCTTCATCGCACCACATCGTACGCAATTCCCACGACGCACTACACTCACTACTGTAAATAATTTAAAGTGCAATTTAACTAAAATATTTACATTTTGTTTATTAGTTATCTTAAGATTAGTTAGTAAAAATATAGAAGCTCAATAAATGGAAATGTACTTACATTGCATAATTACCCTTAAGGTCACAGTCCACTATAACTCTAGTTAGTATAAGTGTACTACAGTGATATGAAAGAGCGGAGCCTTCTAATACAGGCATTGTTTGCTTAACTGGAGGCTCCGAACACGTTCAAATGTGATGTAATTTCTATTTGTCACAATAAACTATTTTGTATTTGTATTTGTATTTTTGTGCTCCCCTAAACTCCCCTAGGAAACTACATACCTACATGCCTCAGCTTTCCACGACCAGTAGTTTCAGCTATGTGTTGTCTGTCAGTCACTCAGTAACGGAGGAGTTTTTATTTGTATTATGTAGAAAATAATTATTTATGATACAGTGATGGTACAAGGTTCTAAGGCATTCTCTACCAGTCAACCTTTAGATTACGTTGGGTTGGATTAAAAAAGAACAAGAGAAGTAGATGCACAGTGACGAGTCATAGGTATAGGTATAACTTTGACGGGTGTCAAATTTCAAATTGTGATCGGTTTTTTTAGCATATCCACGAGAGTCTTGAAGTCTGCAAAACATTTCCCATGGACATGGGAACGCAGGAAAAAATTAAGACATAATTTCACCAAGACTCCCAACACTTTGATCACGTCTATGTGCGACCATTAACGCAGAATTCCAATAACGCCATAATAGGCTAAAACAGTGTCTGTAATAAATCGGCTGCCATACGAGAGGCTCACATAGTCACGTGCCGGGCGATAACGGGCTATATTTTATTTATCTTCGCCCTACAAGGCGTGCAATCTTGCTCTGCGCGGTCCTCAGCGGATTGATTGCAATCACCTTTTATATTTCCGTCTATACCATGTACTGGGGATAGGTGAAATGGGGTTTGAAACCGTAAACTAGAAGTTTTGAACTTAGAAACCTGTTGCGGAACACGGATGGGTGGGCCAAACGTCAATCAAGTTTGTTCAGGTCGGTCACAAATTGCTGTAACCGTTAATTTTCAGTGGGCTGGGCACATTGCTCAGAACAGGTGGTCGAAGGGCTGAAAAATTCTGGAGCGGCGACCGCGTACCGGAAGACGCAGTGTTGGAAGGCCTCCCACAAGGTTGATCGATGACCTGGTGAGGGTCGCGGGTAGCCGATGGATGCGAGACGCACAGGACCGGTTGTTCATTATGGCGACACTTGAAAGCTGCTATTCTTAAAAGACAGATGTGTGTGGAAAAAAGAGAGGAAGGCCTTTGCCGAGCTGGAGAAAAATGTACTAGTTATATTCAAAACAAATAAAAACCGGTCAAGTGCGAGTCCGACTCGCACAAGAAGGGTTCCGTACCATAAACCTTATTTTTTAATATTTGTTGTTATAGCGGCAATAGAAATACACAATCTGTGAAAATTTCAACTGTCTACCTATTACGGTTAAGATACGGCCCGCTGACAGACAGACGGACGGACGGACGGACAGCGGAGGCTTAGTAATAGGGTTCTGTTGGTTACCCTTTGGGTACGGAAGTTTTGCATTTTCATCTAAGAGCATTTTTTCTGTTCCCAATCTCGACTGACCATAGTATTGTATGACAATAAGGCAAGCCTATCAGGAACAATTTGTATCGCAACTGGACTCGAATATTTTAATATTGATGAGGTATATTTATGATCTCTATGCAACGCCGTACCACGTCATATGGTTATCTTTTGTTACATTTTTGATATTTGGAAGCTTTAAAAGATCTTTATCGGTCTTCGTGATAGTATAGTCGTTTCTGCCAGTATCTCAATAGTTTATTTTTTATCGGCAATTCTTTGCAAAATTTCGGAGGGGAACATTCAGACCCACTTTGGGGCGAGTTGTTCCATCTGTGAGGCAAATTGTTCCGCTTGGATTATATAAATAAAATATAAGAAAAACGTAGGTTTATTTGAACTAAAACAATATTTTTTTATAGTTTCATCTATTGTGTGTTCATTTCATGCTATAAACTAATCAAAATCAACAACAAAGCGTTACTAGTTACTTCCAGATTAACTTTTTTATATTGGCAAACTAAAAATAAGATCTATCAGCTTATTAATATTACTAGATGCTTAATTTAACTTTACACAATGCTCCATTCTATCCAATGTTCTCTTGGAACAGAATAGAATATGAATCACAACAAATAATGTTGTACCATTCGTGCGGGTCTAAAAAGGCCACTTTATTAAAATCATATTAGGTATCATGATTGGGGTGTATGGGGTCCGTTGCCATCTTAAAGACCCAAGCCAACCTCACCTGCTAGCGGTGCACCCTGCTGTCCAACGGACGAGGCTCTGGCGAACCTGGTTTCCCTCTTGTAGGGTTGTGGGGGTCAGACGGCTGGTCGCCCCACGTAAAACCAACTTCAGTCATATATGTATGGAGAGAAACAAGTTAGGTAAGGGTACTCGGTCTAGGGCGTCGCCGCATAACGACGCGCAGGCACATCGCCCTAAACCTGCGATAAGTGGGCTAGGGCTACCGTGTCAAGTACGGGCACGGCTAAAGAGGATAGTACCCAAGAAGAAGTTCCGCTTTGCCACCTGGAACATTGGCTCCCTAACCGGACGTTGCCAAGAACTCGCAGACGTACTTGCGAAGCGTCGGGTCCAGTGCGCCTTCCTTCAGGAGACGCGCTGGAAGGGAAATAAGTCACGTGACATCGGGCAGGGGTACCGGCTAGTGTACACCGGATCACCAGCGGGTAGGAGCGGAGTGGCCGTGGTGCTGTCTAAGGACCTTCAGGATGGACTCCTTGAAGTAGACCGATGCAGCGACCGGTTGATGCGAGTTAGGGTGCTGTTCGAAGGGTCGGTAACGAACCTAATCAGCGTCTATGCTCCTCAGACTGGTTGCTGTGAGTCTGAAAAGGAGGCCTTCTGGGATGAGTTCGAGGACGTATTACGCGCTATCCCGAATTCCGAAGGTGTTTTGGTTGGGGGGGATCTCAACGGTCACGTAGGTCAGTTTGCTGGAGAGTATGGACGTGTTCACGGTGGTTTTGGTTATGGCCAGCTAAACGCAGAGGGAGTCAATATACTTAGCACCTGCGCTGTGTCTGACCTAGCCATCGCGAACACATTCTTTCAGAAGAAGCCCCAGCATCTTATTACGTACCGTAGTGGTGCCTACTCAACCCAAATAGATTACCTGCTGGTGCGACGGTGCCACATTGGCAAGGTTACCAACTGCAAAGTCATCCCAGGCGAAAGCCTAACGGCTCAACACCGCCTCCTTGTCCTGGACTTTACGGTTGTACCGAAGAAGAGAGTGACCGAGAAACGCAAACCCCGCACTAAGTGGTGGTTGCTTGATGGTCCTAGGCAGTCGGACTTCATCGCGGAGGTCGAGCATCTCAAGATCAGTGCTCCTCATGAGTCCGCTCAAGAGATCTGGTGTAGGATCCATTCAGCAATCACCGGTGCGGGTAAGCGCGTCCTTGGCACTTCTCGTGGTGGCCGCACCATAGGAAAGGAGACGTGGTGGTGGGATGACGGGGTGCAGGAGGCGACTCGGAAGAAGAAGGTTTTATTTAAACAGTGGCAAGGGTCCAACTCTCCGGATGACAGGGAGGCATATGGAGCGGCTAAGCGCGCTTGCAAAAAAGCTGTAGCCAGAGCCCGCAGCAAAAGTCTGGCGCCCTTATACGACAAGCTGGAAACTGCGGAGGGGCAAAAGCTTATTTTTAAGCTGGCGCGTGGCCGGGAGAAAGCTACACGGGACACTAGCAAATGTCTTTGTGTAAGGGACGCCCAGGGTAAGCTGCTCTACGATGCCCCCTTTGTTAAGGAGAGATGGTGTACATACTTCGCGGAGCTGTCTAACAAACAGCATCCCCATAACCTTCCTCCGGAACCGCCTCCTAACCTTGGGCTTATTTCCCCTATTTCCCCCGACGAAACCCGCATTGCTCTTCGCCACATGAAGAACCGGAAAGCGGTCGGGCCTGACAATGTGCCAATTGAAGTGTGGAAGGCGATGGGCCCACATGGTGTGGACCTTCTGACGGATCTTTTTAACCGCATCCTGATCACCAAGGAAATGCCGAACCAGTGGCGATTTAGCCTGATTATCCCTGTTTACAAAGGCAAAGGTAGCGTACAGAATTGTGGTAGCTACCGCGGTATCAAGATCATGTGCCACACCATGAAGCTCTTCGAGCGCATCATTGACACACGGCTCCGTAGCGAGTATACTGTCTCTGAGTGTCAATATGGCTTCCGGGCGGGTAACAGCACCATGGACGCAGTGTTCGCCTTACGGAATCTGGCTGAGGCTTACAGAGAGAGAAGGAGAGCTTTGCATATGGCCTTTTTAGACCTGCAGAAGGCCTTCGACTGTATACCTCGGCAGTCCATCTGGTGGGCACTGCGCTTCAAGGGCGTTCCCGAGGCCTATATTGACATTATCAGAGACATGTACCGCGATTCCGTGTCCTCTGTCCAGACCGCTGTTGGCAAATCGAATGGCTTCCCAATATCTGTTGGCGTTCACCAAGGCTCGGCTCTTAGCCCGTTCTTGTTTAACGTAGTGCTCGATGTAGTTACGGCAAACATCCAAGATCAGCCTCCATGGCTAATGATGTATGCCGATGACATCGCCCTCGTTAATCAGAACAAAGCCCATCTTGAGCGCAAAGTCAACATTTGGAAGGACACGCTTGAAAACGGTGGTCTGAGACTAAATGTGGCGAAGACTGAGTACATGTCCTGTGGCAGCACGGATACAAACACCATCCGAATAGGTTCGGACCTGATCAGAAAGTCCGATACGTTCAGGTACCTTGGATCCGTGCTGCACGAGTCTGGCATCGTGGACGACGATGTCCAAGCACGTATTGGCGCGGCTTGGGCGAAGTAGCGCGAGGTGACGGGCGTTGTATGCGACCGCAAAATGCCTCCGAAGCTCAAGGGGCGGATATGTAAACGCATCATACGGCCTGTCCTACTGTACGGGGGCGAGTGTTGGCCAGCACTAAGCAGACACACCCAGGAGCTTCGCGTCACGGAGATGAAGATGCTGAGGTGGATGAGTGGCGTAACGCGATCCGATCGCATACGCAACTCTTACATCCGAGGTAGTCTTGGTGTCCGTGACGTGGGGGAAAAACTGCAAGAGTGTCGTCTGCGTTGGTATGGCCACATCATGCGCCGCCCTATGGAGTACGTTGGTCGGAGATGCATGAATATGGCTGTTCTTGGGGCTAGGCCCCGTGGTCGCCCTCGCAAGCGCTGGCTGGACGTCGTCAAGTCCGACATGAGAGCCAATGGCCTGACTGAGAAGGATGTTGAAGATCGGGCAAAGTGGAGGAAGCTAAGTAGGAAGGCGGACCCTGGCAATAGCCGGGATTAACGCCAGGTGGAAGAAGATATTAGGTATCATGATTATAATATTAATCATACAACAATCTGACAAATTTAATTTTAATCATCATCATTCATCTGCCTAGCCTTTTCCCAACTATATTGGGGTCGGCTTCCAGCCAAACCGGATTTAGCTGAATACCAGTATTTTACGCGGAGCGGCAGCCTACCAGACCTCCACAACCCATTAACTGGGTAACACGGTACTTCATGGCAAGACTGGAGTCAGATTAACTGGCTTCTGAATATCCGTAACGACCGCCAAAGATCTACAAATGACAGCCGGGACCAACGGCTTAACGTGCTTTTCGAGGCACGGAGGAAACTCGGTATGTTAAGATAGTCACCCATCCACAGACCAACCTTGGCAAAAGTTGATTAACCTTAAAGATCGACCCGTGTGGCTGTTATTATTTAGCCACGAGCACAAATTTAATTTTAATCTTTATAGCTAAAGCATAAGGTTTAGGGTTGACTGCTGTTGACTAGAAAAAATTGATAGTTTCGGGCAGCTTGACGTGCTGGCTGATTCTACTAAAGTGACCTTTTTAGAGCCGCAGATCCTTGTCACTGTCACTCTCGCTTTCTTGTAATACTCTTTGTTTTTGCCCTTTCCTTTACTTTTTCCTTTATTACTTATCGTTTTTTTTACCCTTTCTCTTCTTTACAATGTTTTCATTCTTCTTTGCCTTCTTCTTTGACTTTTCTTAAGATAATGCTTTTTTTTTGGTGTGTCAGTTAAAATAGCCGTCTTTCGTATACGTCGTTTTATAGCCGTCTGCAATCTTGGTTATGCTTTTGGTAGAGGTTTTACGATTTTAGGGTTGAACATAGATGAAGCATTTGTTTTTGCTGGTGTTAGTTGAAGTTCTTGTCCATTAAATGGCCGAAGCAGCAGTTTGAGGGCATCACCCTGATCTGTTGTTGAATGCTGAGGTTTTTCCCCATTTTGCCCCGATGTTTTACGTCAATTGGGGTAAGTTGTTCCGGGGAACAACCAGCCCCTTCGGTAGGAAACTTGTAACCCCAAATTTTGTTTTTATATGATGACTGTCATTCTACCTAACTAATGAAAGCAATGTAAAAATACTCAAACAATAAGATACCCAACAAATGCCACTACAAAATAGGAACGTTACACATAAATCGGTCAGTAATAAATAAAAATAAACCAAAAAGTTTAAACACGAAAAAATTTACTCAAGTGGTGTTTTAATAGCACGGTGTGCACAGCCACTTGTCCGCCACCGTCGGAGCAACCAAGATGACCGCCAGCGCTACGACTCACTTCGCGTGTATTTCTATCTCTTTTCTTCACAAAGTTATTAATGTGGGAACAACTTACCCCGGGATCTTCCAGCCCCGGCCTCCCCTACGTACGTACCTACCCCATGAGACCATATCCACGAGCGAGTCAAACGCGGCGATATTACCGTCGTGCCACGTATTTCTATAACAACTCTATGGCGCTATCTCCACGAGCGAGTATATCGCGGCGGCGGCCCCCAAGTGATCCTAGAATAACGTAAATATACCAATATGTGTAGTGTGCCGGACTGGTGGTCGAAAGCGTTTGGTACTACTTTACCTAGCGCTTTCGACCTCTAGCTTTGACGTTCGACCTTTGCCCTCCTGACCTTAGGGGCAAAGGGTTCGATTGATCGGGCAAAGTGATATTAAGTGTTGACATCTGTAATTTATCAGTAAAACGCGAAGTCTTGATTTGAACTCAGTTTATGAAGCAAGCTCGCCTTTATTACATAGGACTTAAAAATAATAAACGAAATGTAAGTAGGTGTATGTATTTACTTTTTTAAGTGCAGCACTGCTGAACCCTTCGGAGACTGCCGGCGTGATGTTATGCTATAGCTTGTTTACATGCCTTGTGCATACAAACGGAGCTAACTACACCTCTACGCTCTACTCCCCGTATATACTACCCGTGTTTTTATTTTTTTACAAAAAAAAAAAAATATTTTTAAAAAGTAGCAAAGCTAAATTATTGAATCGTTTGTATTGCAAAGCAGTAGATTTTTTTTTTCTAGTCTTTTGTTAAAAATGAAGGAGTAAAATGGTTTCATCTCAACGATTTGGAAGTGATTTTTCTTTTTATGTGATACCGATACATAAATTCTAGCTAAACCAAATTACGTATTATATCATGAAGACATTAATTACTACCTATTTTTAGGGTTCCATGCCTCAAAAGGAAAAAACGGAACCCTTATAGGATCACTTTGTTGTCCATCCGTCTGTCTGTCAAGAATTTTTATCTCGGGAACGCGTACAGGTATCGAGTTGGAATTTAAACCATATCTTACTCAGATCTACGGTCCCTTGAAGCTGTAAATAAATCATTTTTATAAGTTAAAATAAAAGAAAGATATGGTGGCTGCAAAAAACGAATATTTCGACACTCTCGTAGGAATCAAAATTCACAGAGTATTTCCAGTTGACCTAGAACTATGTAATTTGGCAAGTAATACCGTCTTATACTACAGGTAGGTATAGGGAAAAGTCTAAAAACTATACATTTGAGATTACTTCATGAAAAACATAGCCTTTATTTAAAGATTTAATTAGGTTTAAAGAATCTTTATTTCTCATAAGAACATAGGTAAAGTACATAATCAATCATCGAGCTTAATAAACGACTGATTGGATTCAAAATCTAGGTACTTCAAAAATTGAGTGTTATCCCGGGTAACATTTAACGTTTATTACATCAAAATCGACCCACAAAATCAAAAGATATTGAATTTTTTACTTTAAGAAGGAACTTCCTGATGCATTCTAATAAGACAAAGCGCCATCTATTGAGAAAAAATAAAATGCACGAAAGCATGAAAATAACACCATAACAAATTGTTGAGTTACTTGTTAAACTTTTAATACGTACCAAAATAATAGTGAAGGTCAATCAATCAGGTGAAGGAGGGTCAGGTGAAGATCAATTAATATCTTATCGTTATTAATCGTAACATACGTTCATTAACGTCTTCCGCTGCCAAATACTTTGTCTTGTCAGTCTATGAAATGGTCGATAGATGGCGCTGCATTGATGACGCGTTTTTCTGAATCACTGTGTTAATATTTCCCATTGGAGAACGACCCTCACACGATTTGTAACAGCACAGCATTGTAGGTCTTGCTTGAAAAGTATCTGCTATGGTCCAAAACCGTAAAATCTCTGATTTGACCTGTTTCTTAGCTTGAAAAAAACTGCGAGACTTGATTCCTGAACTATTTATAATACGTACCTACAAAGTACAGAACCCTCGGTGCGCGAGTCCGACTCGCTCTTAACCGGTTTTTTTTTAGATGTAACTTCTCAGTAAACCGCCGACGAAAAACTGCTTCATCTGCACGCTATTTTTAGGCTTTTTCGAGAGAGCGGTTAACTTATTTTTATTAATATGCGTCAGAATATAATTGAATACTCCAAATAGCGATTTGGAGTATTCAATTATATTGGCAACGGCGTTGGGTTTTCTAGTAACCAACAAATACGGAAATGAAATTGACAAACGATAGCATAGCCTATAATGGGTAGATATGTAATTCAATATTGTGTGCTTCACGACCACATTGTCACACGCATGCACACACATATGTGATAGTACATAACGTGACCACAATTTTCTCTTTGTGGTGACATGACCTACCTAATTAGTTAATAAAATATGTAGGAACGTATCTTTTTAGCAAAACGACATGTGTGGATTAATTGACGACACGGTTGGCGCAGTGGTTGAGCAATTGACTGCTGCGCTGCGTGTCGCGGGTTCGATTCCCGCGCGGAACAAATATTTGTATGGCCTACAGATAGTTGTTCCGGGTCTGGCTGTTTGTGTATGTGTGATTATATGTCTGTAAACGCACCCACGATACAGGAGAAATTCCTAGTGTGGAGCAACGATTTTTTAAATTAAAAAAAAATAAAAAAATTACCTAGTTTCATTCAGGCTTTCTCTGCACTTCATGACTGTCTGTCAAATTTCGTGAACGTTTCCCCTTTTACGCCAGCATTATGCCGGCGATGGCGGATTTAAGCGGATGTAGCGAATTTTTTATCGCTAATTGACTTTCATCTATATGGTATGCGGCATACTTGGCGCAAATAAATACATTTTCTTTCGTTCTTTTCTTTTAAATAATGTGGTTTCCTCTCTCTCTCTCTTTCTACCTATTTATGAAAAGTTTATTTCATTGTAGTATCTACACACTGACCAATGCCCTCAGCCTTATCCGCAGCTTCAGCTCATAATTTTATATATTTTATATAGCTGTAAATAATGTACTACAACAAGTATTGCACGAGCACCTCAATAGTCTGCCTACAACTTGTTACATCGTCAATGGTACAGTCACGCGCAAAATTCAAGCAAGTGCAGAACGGTTTATTTTTATTTTTATTTGTAATGGGTTTTGTCTTGACTAAATAAACAAGATATTGGCAATAATAAGTACAGCCATAAACAAGTAGGTAAGTAAAGTGGTGTATTTAACTTAAGGAAGCACGAGTCATTGGTATCATGTTTTAAAAGATAGGATGGCTACAGGTTTCTTAGATTTTATAAGGACAAGAAAAGGCCGTAAGTTGCTGCGCAGAAGCAAAATCATGTAACAGCGAGGGTAAGCGTACAGCGAAAAGTAAACTTGACACACGTTATTCGTTTCAATCGACCTATACCTATTGGTGCCGATCAACTTGTGTGCCGATCTGTATCTTCGAGCAAGCTCAACGCTCGTCGTGAGCGTTCGAAATGTTAGTTTTTTTACAACCAGTCCGACCGGGAATTTTATGGGTTTCATATTTCACCTCCACGCTAGTATGTGTAGAATCGAGACACTAAAAACAGGCACAATAGCAGGTGCTATTAAAGTTTTTTGTTGGCCAGGTATTAGATACGGGAAATGAGATTAATTGGTAGAAGAAAAATTTAGTGAAATAATGATAGGGTATGCTCAGAACGAGCGTTTCAAGGTTGACCTACGTGATACCAGTAGGTATCATGTAAGTCCTGAAAGATCCCAGAGGGCCTAGCACGAATATTTTTGACGTAGGTATAGTAACGTAACTTAAAATTTCACCATAGCTACAATACTCCTTCCGCACATAATATTTATTTGAATTATTTCTGAATTATTCGCCACTTGTAAGCTAGCAACACCGGTCAAAGTCATCACATACCACATCATCAGTGGGTTTTCTCGAAACACTAACATCTAAACATAAATTTAAACGAACAGACAGCGGCTACTGTCTGATACAGACCTCTGCAACCTCTGAAGAAACCAGCCACATATACTTTGGCACCCACAGGAACGTACTTATCTACATAAATACCTGCGGATTCCAATCCTACCATAAGGACTCTCGTACAAGAAAACTTTCAGAGAAAAAAAACTGGCCAAGTGCGAGTCGGACTCTCGTGCAAAGGGTTCCGAACGAATTTCTTTTTTTTAACATGTTATTTTAACACTATAGAATTCTTATAGATTTTCCTGTAATCTATGGGTTCTATTATCAATTTTTTTTTTTTTTTATTTTAGTCTCAGTAGTTTCGGAGATCACGGGGGAACGGTCATTCTTGATCTAATTTCTTGAATAACTGCAAAACCATTTATTTTAAAATTATGAAAAAAATATAATTAAAACCCTCACAGTAAGCCCTTTCATAAAACTTTTTTTTTTTCTTGTTTGTCCCCCAAAAGTGACCTCCATACGAAAAATATAATAATTTATGTAACGCTTCCGTGTTTGGGTCACAGAAGTCCATATGTGCACCAAATTTCAACTGAAAGGATCAGTGGATCCGGAGAAAACTGGCTGTGACAGACGGACAGACAGATAGATAGACACCCGAATGATCGTATAAGGGTTCCGTTTTTTGTTCGGAACCCTAAAAACAAATAGATAGTGAGCGACCAGAAAGAAACTAGTGTAATGTGTTTAGTTTAAAAATAGAAAGGTTTCGTTAATATTACTGGATTGACAAAACAATAGCGATATTCGTTGCATTTCTCCATAACAATAAGGTGCAACAAAAACCTGATACATCGTGAAACTTACACGGGATTGATTTCTATCTCTTTATAATGTCGATCTTCTAATTAATTATAAGTAGAGTTTTTGTCGACCTATCGTGCTGTACTGTGAAATATATCTTTGTCATTAAGGCTTGTATACATGCCCAATGACCTTGTGAATACAAACGGAGCTAACTACACCTCTACGCGCTATTCTGCTACCCGTGTTTTTATTATAAAAAAGTAACAAAATCAAATTATTTTCGTTTGTATTGCAAGCAGTAGATATTTTTTTTAAACTTTTGTTAAAAAATGAAGGAGTAAGTACCTAAAATGGTTTCGTGTCAACATTTGGAGGTGATTTGCTGATTTTTTTTTCTTATTATATGATACCGATACATACTACTCTGTCAAGAAAGTACCGGGAAAAGATCAATAATACACAAAATGTCTGTTATTCATCTAAATTTATTTTATCACCTTCAAAGTATGCTCCTTTAGAAACGATACACTTGCGCCAACGAATAATCCATTCATCAAAACATTTTTTAAACGCTGCTTCCGGAATTGAGTTCAGTTCTCGCCGCGAATTCTCCTTTATGTCTTCTATCGATTGAAAACGGGTGCCACGAAGTGGTAATTTGAGTTTAGGAAAAAGAAAAAAGTCAGCAGGAGCCATATCTGGTGAATATGGTGGTTGCTGGATGGTATTTGTTGAGTGTTTGGTTAAAAATTCGTTCACAATGATAACCTTGTGCGAAGGCGCATTGTCGTGGTACAAAATCCAAGAATTTTCTTTTCACAAATCTGGCCTTTTTCGCCGAATTTGCTCTCTTAAACGCCGCATAACGCTCAAATAATATTCTTTATTTACCGTTAGACCTTCCGGTAAGAATTCAGAGTGCACAACACCGCGATAGTCAAAGAAAACAGTCAACATGACTTTGACTTTTGATCGACTTTGGCGTGGTTTTTTCGGTTTCGGTTCAGTTGGAAGGCGCCACTCCGAAGCTTGTTGACTAGTTTGCATGTCAAACTCGTAAACCCACGTCTCGTCACCAGTAACAATGCGTTTCATGAATGTTGGGTCCGAACTGACTCGTTCTAGCATGTCCTCAGCGACTTTCATGCGATTGAGTTTTTGGAGAAAATTCAGATCTTTTGGGACTAGCCGAGCAGCAACATGTTTCATACCCAAATGATTGGTTAAAATGGTACGGATCGACTCGTGAGATACAGAAAGTTCGGCGGCTATCTCTCTCAGAGTTGAATGGGGATTTTCAGTCACTATTTCCTTCACTTTTGCGATGTTAACTTCAGTTACAGACGTTGACGGCCTACCAGAGCGAGGCAAATCTTCCATCACATCTCGACCGCTTTTGAACACTTTGAACCACTCATAAGCACGAGTTTTTGATAAAATCGATTCACCGTAAGCCTTCTGTAACATTTTCAGTGACTCCGAACACGAAATTCCATTGGCGATGCAAAATTTAAGACAAACTCTTTGTTGGATATTTTTGTCCATTATGAAATTCGCAATACACACTATATATGATATTACTAAAACCAGCACTGTATTTAATATAAATAACAGATGCAACTCAAACTCCGCGCCAAAGTGGAAAACAGTTGTGCCAATCTAACAACTACAAAAAAACAAAAATTTGAATTTGGAACCATAAACAAATCATCCATTCCCGATACATTTTTGACTGAATGTATAACCAATTAATTTTTTTTTTTTTTTTTTTTATATTTAATTTCTCAGTAAATGCCGACGAAAAACTGCTTCATCTGCACGCAAAGTGCAGAGCGGCCTTAAAAGGTTTTGTAATTTCCATGCGGATCTTGATTCGGAAGAAAAACTGGCAAGTGATACTGACACGAACAGTCGTGTTAGTTTGCCGAGAAACTGCTACAAATTCGACTTTGTCAGTTTTTTTTGTTTATAATTTTGAATTAGCTTTTCCAATATTTTGGTCTCCAATTTTACATGAAGAGGACTCGCACTAATCCTTGTAACTACATCAGCAGCTTTAACGGTCTTCGGGAAACCTATCTATTAATTTAATTTATTATATGATTACGTTAAGACGTCCACATGGCATCTTTAATATTCCAAACTATAGCAGAATGTGTTGCCCTCAGTGCGGTACGCGAGTGCGGCGGCTGCGCGTCTGTGGTGACGGCGGAGGCGCGCGAGGGCACGTGGGGCGCAGTCCCGCGTGGCGCCGGCATGCTGGTGGACTGGCCCGGGGACAACGCAGCGCTGAAGGCTGGAGACAGGTATGTACATCATGTCATGTAAAACAGAACCACGGCCCAGGCAATGGTTAAATTGGTTGTAACTTTCAAAGGGAATTGTAGGAAATAAGGTAGACATAATGCTGTGTACTCTTCTTAGGAATTCCAAGGAAGTCGCTGAGGAAAAAGACGACAAGGAAACACGTAAACTCTAACCGTAGCCATATTAAACCATTGAACTCTGAGAAATAGTCATAACAATTCATAACATCCATTCACGAAACACCAAAACTCGCATAAAACGCCTTTACGATGCAATCTCCGCACTCACCGCTTTATAGCGCGCAATAACTACGCAAATGCGCGCGCATCTGCTCAAGCGCACAGCCCGCGGGTCAGCGGCCCGCAATCACGACCATCGCGATGCTATCTATGCCCATAGATGGGCAACGATGGGCCTCGGACTGTGGGCAAACACTGTCGAAGTCATTTACATTAGTGCATGGAATTCCTTGGCAGTAGTGACGGCCACACACCGCGCCGAATAACTGGTTGCTTCGATAGATATGCGATCTCTGGTTTCGCTTTATATCTTTATTTTATTTGGCCATAATAGAATATTTGAATGCGTTCCATAATTTAACATATTTCTAAGAAATACCGAGGTACGAACCTTTTGTGACTCAATAATGATCTATCTGAGCTATGTGATATAAACAGCAGTCAGACTGCAAACACTGCGTTCATTTTATCTTAACTTTTTAACAAAGCACAAACCTGATCAGGAGCTAATTTTGTGGCAGTGTTCGCTACTTTAAAAATAAACATAAAATACAGTAGCGAACAAAAAGAAAAGCTTGTGACTTATGACGCTGAAGTCATGTGCACACAGCACAAGACGTAGGAGTCTGCGCCTCGCCGGCGTCGGACCATCAATACACGTCCGTTTAGAATGCTTACAGATAACATTGCAACCTCGGACTTAAGAGAATTTTTAAAATACTTGTAGCTTCACTACACTCACGAACTTATGTAGGAACTTAACTAGCTTTCTGGATACAGGTTTTCTCGTAAGTACGATATGTTGTGTATTTGGTAGATTGGGTGAGGTCAAGGGTAAGTAGCTGCTGAGCTTGAGTTCCTGGGTTATTTATGTGTTTTGTATTAGTAGTAACGCGCCCTTAGAAAATGACTGTTCTGGGAAAGCCGCACAAGTATACACACAAGTGAACCCTCGTGGAATTATTTAATGATGTAAAGTCTAGGCAGGTAATGAAAGCAATACTAGTTCCTTAGACATGAAAAAAACCAGTAGAAACCTGAATGAATCACTTGTCGATGCAATCGCAGATCTGTAATCATTATCATCTTACTATGTCGAGTACTTGCTCCACTACACTGACGAGCTGTCGATAGCAAGTTCTCTGGAGATCTTCTAGATTTTATAAACATTAAGTATCAGATTCAAGGTTTCTCAGCGTGCAATGCAGAGAGCAATGCTCGGGGTTTCTCTGGTGGATGGAATTCGCAATGAAGTCATTCGCCAGAGAACTAAAGTCACCGACATTGCGCGTAGAATCAGCATGCTGCAGTGGAAGTGGGCCGGCCATGTCTGCAGACGGACAGACGGTCGATGGAGCAGACATGTGTTAGAGTGGAGTCCGCGTATGGGCAAACGTAGTGTGGGACGCCCTGCGGCACAATGGATCGATGATTTAAAGAAGGTGGCTGGCAGCGGATGGATGAGGGCTGCTCAGGACCGGGATGATTGGCGCTCTTTGGGGGAGGCTTACGTTCGGCAGTGGACGGATATTGGCTGAAATGATGAAGTATCTGATATTCGTTACAAGATTGAATGAAACCATCTTCAAGTAGGTACGAGGGTCGATAGAATTCCGGATGTACGCTTTTTTTTTGGTCATTTTCTTCTCGTTTGGGCAGTAAGGTCTAACGACCCAAACACCCTAGTGTTAGAGTATTTGTTTTTATTAGTGGAAGCAAAATCATTTAAAAATACTTTCAGTGTTAGATAGCTCATTTATCGAGGAAGGCTAAAGGCTATATATCTTCACGCTAATTCACACGTTTTCACTCGCCTGCTCGCCTGGCAGTAGGTGACACTCACACGGCAGCAGCTCGGACATCACACGGTAGTAGCTTGACAGTCTCAGCCAGCCAGTTGCGAGCGAAACCTAAATTTTTCGTTTGCGCGCGCCCTCGTTTAAAGACAGAGCAGCTACTATCATCGTGCAGACAGCTAAGGCGAGCCGTGCTACTGGCATACGAGTAACTGTCTAGTCAGCACTCGCACTGTGTAAACTAATCATTAAGCAAACTCTTTCGAACATTTCTGCAACTCCGACTGTGCGACTACATTGGCCAGCAGGAAACTGCAATACGTTCAAATAACTGATTGATCTGCTTTCTTGCACCCGAGATCAATACAATCCATCAAGTTCCACTTCTCAGCATCTAACTACATTTTCAGTCCAAGGAAAGCCCTCGGAGAATGTGCCCTGGGCAATAATAATACATATTTATATATGTGAATTGCTTTGACGTGACGTATAAGGACTCGAACGATTAATTCTATACGATTTATCGATCGTAACAACCGTCCACTCCTGCGCATTTGTCAGTCGGACATTATTCTTGTGTATGCTATCATAGATCTTGTTAATGTTTCGCTTAGAAGCTTTAATAGTTTCATGTTGATAGATTGGTAAGTTGTCTGAGAGCATAACAATTATTCAGGTATCTACTTTGTGATTACTTATATGTAGTTGTCACGAGACATAGGGATTGAGGGACGGGTACAACTCCCTTCTTGGCTAACATATTCCTTTGTTTGCTGTATGCTTGGGCGCTTTATACCTAAGCTCTGTCGTCACAAAAAAAAAAAAATTAGAAATGCAAACAAACAAATAAAAATTCTTCATTAGATAAGTAGTTAAGTAAGCCGTTACGAGTGATAGGCTAAATTCTTCTTGAATAGATTGCATAGAGAACTTAAGGTCTAATATTTAACATTAATTTTTTTTAACGCAACTAAACAATGTAGGTACCAATTCTGGGAAGACGGGGCCCGATAGGGCAGGTGCCTGCTGGGGCTGCGGAATCTGTTCGAAAGAGGTGCCGTAGCCTTGGAACACAAAGGGCACCAGGAGGAACACGGATGGGTTTTAGTCAGTAAGAGTCTGACACTCCCTCTTGCTTCACCCAGAGCGGGAGGAGTCATTTGATGATTTCCCATCCTTAAAAAAAAAAAAAAAAAAAAAAAAAAAAGGTACCAATTCTGAAACTGCCATAAAACTGAACATCATTCCAAACCGTTACATACGCTGTTAGAAAGCAATCATTAAAAACATACGTGTACCTAAACACGGTGAAATTGGCCATAATTTGTAAGTTAAGTATACAATTAACCAATTATTACGAATCAAATGTGTAAATTCGGCGGATACACGCTACTGAGTAGAAATGTGCGCTTTTACAGTTAAGTACCGCGAAAGTAATTTTCATGGAAACACAATGTGCGTGCCTCTCATTCGCAATACTTTCTGATTCATAGATAAACACTTACCTACCAGCCCAAGAATCTACAGTTCTAAAACATGAATGACATACCTATTGGTGTTCTTGGCAGACTGACATACTGTTACATGTTGTTTATTAGAGGTACTTGAATACCTCTAATTAACAACAGAAAAAAAACAACCAATTTTAGGGCACTGCAGGAAAGGATTTGACTAATCAAACATCTATCCGTCGTTTTCCGTTTTCATTCATGGTATGAGGATGCTGAGGTCCCCATCCACCTCTGGCCTTTCCCACGGTATGGGTTACATGATTCACAAGAATGGTACAAAGGGCATAGAACCCTTGTGGCATAGCCCCCTGACGCCATTTTGTTTGTTTTTTTTTTAAAGTAGCGGCGCACGATCTAACAAGCATATATGGGCAACATGGTGCCCTAAAGTGTTACGTTGCCGAGATATTTGAAAGTAAAGTTGCAATTATTTTTCTAACAACAGCTGTTTGCGATTTGTCTCCAGGCTGCTAGAAGTGAACGGCACGTCCGTGCTGGCGTGCCGCAGCCAGGAGGAGCTGCAGCGCGCCGCGAGCGCCGCCAGCCCCGCGCGCCTCGTGCTCCTGCGCAGCGCGGCGCCCGCGCACCCGCCGCAACTACCCAACGGCTTCACACAGGTGCGTATACACATTGCAAAAAATCGGGCCTGTTTTTAGGGCTTGTATCCATAGGGTAACCAACGTAACCCTATTACTAAAGCCTCCGCTGTCCGTCAGTCCGTCCGTACGTCTGTCTGATCGGTAGACAGTTGAAATTTCCACAGATTGTGCATTTCTATTGCCGCTATAACAACAAATAATAAAAATTAAGGTTTATGGTACGGAACCCTTCGTGAGTTCCGACTCGCACTTGGCCGTTTTCTTCAAATTGTATAGAGCCTCTACATGTGGCTCAATTTGTGTGTGCGAGAGCCGGCGCCGCTCTATCAACCTTGCCCAGTATGAACTAAGTTTTTATATAGCTCGTGACTAAGTAGAGGAACAGTAGGTATGCCTGCTATTCATCCCAGTTTGCGATAGGCATCAATCGCATTCAAAGATATAGGATCACTAACGTCCTTTTGAGATCCATATTATATTCCTGGGTATAGCTGTTTTGAGGAGGAGTGGCACTGATGGAGTGGCGACCGCGTACCAGAAGACGAATCGTTGTAAGGCCTACAAGGTGGACCGAGGACTTGGTGAGGGCCGCGGCAATACCCTGGATGCGAGACGCACAGGGCCGGTCAATGTAGCAACTCTTGGGGAAGTCCTATTTCCAGCAGTAGCAGATATCTTTAGGCTGAACTGAACATGGTGATAACTTTGATTACATTTCAGAACGAAGCTGCCTCATTACGAGCGGAGTTAGGCGCCCTGAGGTCTGCAGCAGACGATGCGGAGAAGGCGAAGGAAGGTCTCCGCTCCGACAACACCAGGCTGACGCACCGGATCTCCTACCTCGAAGAACAGGTCGCTGAGCTGCTCAGCAGACATACACAGGTAACTATGGGGAGGCTATTACTATAATGATTATAAACGCATTTCTTTTCATTTGCATTGTTTATTAAAAAAAACCCTATTTCAAAACCCTTTAATGTTGAGTGATGTGTCGAGTTTATGTAAGCTGATCCTTTGGTTTCTATATTAAATTTTACTTTAATCCTGCGGTTTCAATACCAGCTCATTGTTATTTTTTTTTTCCAGCTGCATTCGGTGAGCAGTAACGACAGCTGTATAACAGTGAACAAGACGAAGAAGAACGTCACCAATATCAATATTACAACGGAACCGCATCAGAAGCCCAGTCCCAAGTCTGAAGTGCAAGTGTTTCAAAAAGGACCAGACATTACGGCCATCGTCGCCAAACTACCAGGACTTGACGGCGTGGAGAACAACCTTCCAATGATCAGACCGAGGTCGAACGCTTCAGGAGCATCTTCTAGAGCAGCTATCTCCCCCAGAGCATCCCCACCATTGAACCACAGGTCTCACAGCTCCCACAGCCTCGAACACAAGGCCGAACGAATGCGTCACTCTCTCTCCCATCACTGCATACACGGAGGCATCGACTACAGCGCCGAGACCGACGCAGCGATCCGCATGATCGAGAGGAACCAAAGACACATCGAGAAACAACGAATGAAGAACGAGAGACTGAGCCGCTCCAAGTGCGAGGACTACTTCCGGTCGGACAGTGACCTGGACATCCGGGACACGCACTCCACCGCCAGCGTCGACCCAAGACATTACGAGATCAAGAAAGCAGCAGACAGAATAGAAGAAAGCATCAAGAAGACCAACTGGGCGGAGAGGAAAACTCTTTCAATCATTGAGCAACTAAAGCGGTCTCAACGTCTAAGAAAATTGAAGAAAAACGACAGCTCGGAAGATATTCAGCTGGAATCTGAAAGACATTACATGTATCACAGAATAGACGGAAAAGTATTGGAGAACGCTCACAAATCTAGCAGAAGAACATCCAAACTGCACTCTCGAAGTGCAAAGTCTTCAGAATTCGAATCCGAGTCAGACTTTCCGAACGGAGACATGTACAGCAGCTCGCCACGGATAGACTACGGCTCCGAGACATGTTCCCGGATGAGTCATTACAAGAAGAATGAAGACAGAAAAGACAGCGACGTGAAGTCACGACCTACGCCACCTCGGAAACCTTTGCGGCTATCCCTTCATAAAGCTAGGAGTGCACACTCCTTGATCAACGGCAGTGAGTCCGAGACGCCGAGCAGACCGGCTTCTGAAGCCAAGCACACGGACACGGAGTGTAGCAAGAGGCCGGTGAAGCGGACGCATGCGGCCGACAAGTGGGCGCGGGAGAGGATCCGCGACGCGGGCAGGGCTACGCCCCGGCCGCAGAGGAAGCACCTCAACGGTCTGAGTGCCTGTGAGGCCCCGGCGGCTGACGACCTGTACCCTGAGAACACCCACATGCCTGTTAGAATTAATGGTAGAACTGGAAAATGGTGTTAGCACATAATCATAATAAGGTCGAAATAATAAAATGAATGGCTATAACGAGGCTGAAGATAAAACTAATCATATAATATGAAACTCGACTTACAGATTTTTTTGATGGCAAATCTTTTCAGTTCTGTCTGGAGTAGCAAACTAAATACATCATGTTTGATACCAAACTTGCCACAAACGAGACTATAGCAGACAATTATATCAGCAGTGTACAGATTATGAGTAAAATAGAGTATAATGTAAATACACCGTATGTAAGCACCCACCGCGCAGTACTCACCTAATGTATCGTATTTATTTAAGAGCTAGTTGTAAGCAGGCTACGATGTGTAAATGACAATAAACGTGTTATGCCTTTAACTTTGAGAGCTCATTTATACAGTAATCTTTACATATCCAACCTAAGTGATCAGTTAAAATAATGTATTTAATCTTGTGTGAGGCTCCCAAAGTTTTTTTTTTTAGCTTGTTGTCATAATTAGATTACAATGAAGTCTCACGGTAGCTTAAACTCTTTAGATCAAATCAAATATTTCAATTTCGAAACGACTAACTAGTGTCTCGAAGAAGCAGTCTAGTTAAACTTTCAAACGTGTTACAATTACAGTCTCTTATTTTAATAAGGGAATCTTAAGATCTAATAGGGTATTTTACTAAAAAACACTAATTAGTCCGTCTGATAGATTTTCAAAAAATATTGGACACGTACAGCGAGTTGAAGACACGCGTGACGTCATCTGGCTTGGTAAAAATGTACCAAATTTACCAAGCGAAATGACGTCACGCGTGTCTTCAACTCGCTGTATCCTCTTTATTATTTGTTTACGTGAAAAAAAGAATAAATACGTGTCCAATATTTTTTGAAAATCTATCAGACTGACTAATTATTATTTTTTTGTAAAATACCCCATACTGAAATAAAAAACGCGCTTCATAATAAAATCATTATAATTATTATTACTAGCAACAAAAACAAAATGACATTATTATGTACACCAAATTAATATCGTATAAACATTTATCATAACTTCCCCAATGCTCGGAACACACTCTACTGATCATATAGTAGAATTTAAATCATCCTATGACAGCTCTATGTATAACGACGATATTTCGCTAGTATACTGAGAATGTAGCTTTAAATGTAAGTATACCAGTTGAGTGTGCACCAGGCTTAAGTCGACATAAATAAATCAACTTTGGCTGAATATGACGATTTTTCTTATTGAAGAAAAAAATTTTGTAACATTCAAATTAAGAACATTACAGCTGACTGGCCAACAGCCAACCAAATACGTCAGTCTGAGTCAGTATTCAAAGCGCCCTTGTACAGGTATAACGACTTTACTGCGTTATGTAAAATCGTAACACATTAGTTTCATTCAAATGTTGTAAAAAAAAAAGTCAAACGAAACAGCACAATTGATTCAATTAGAATAATATAATATAATATGTTATACCTATTTAGATCAGGTTTGTACATAACTATCCGTATTGATAGTGCACAATTGTTATTGAATCAGCTGACATTCAAATACTAACAATACTACTTATACTATTTTTTATCTGATTAAGAAAGTCATTGTGACTAGCCCGCTGAACATGTTTATAAGCTGCAGGACATGTTTATGTCTCTATGGTGATTTAATGAAATTCATTCTTCATCACCATTGCAAGCTTTTATATGAAGAAAACATTTACCAAGATTACTCTATTGTGAACTTCAAACACTTATAATAAACCTTCTTAACATTACAAAGAACACCATGATCAGTTCAAATCAATATTCGACCAAAGTTGAAGTATTTATTATGACACAATATATAATGCGCTGCGTTCAAATGGTGTCGTCGTGTCAACGATTGATAGCTCACTTCGTTTTCACTTCATCTAAGCTTGCGGCTGTAGTAGGGCATTCGCTGAGCAAAACAGACACGCGCAACAAAGTAAATGCAACACAAAACACAGAAGGTAAATAATATACATAATGAATAGAGAACGGTACGTATGTTTTACTGGAACTGAAAATAGCACAGTGTGACAAGTCCACGCATTCTCCGACCATTTGAACGCCAGCGCACCGACAGTCTTACTTAACATTAATATAAACTAATCTACGATAACTGCAGTACTCGCCAAGGAACGGCGTAGAAAATTTTATAAAGTCAATTTTTTATTGCACACGGCAGAGACTAGTAATGCATACGAACTGCACCCTTACTCGCCAGTTGTATTGTTTTTCTTAATTACTTTTGAAATAATTCATTACAATTATTTTCGTGATTGTATGTTGTGTGGTGATTTTCTGTACAGCGAAAATCTTGTACAACAAGAAAGATGGTCAGTCTTGGCGAAGCGCCGTTACTTGAGAATGAAATGGTGGGTAACACGAACAGGTGAGATCGTCCCGGTCCCGCGCGCCAGTCTCGGCCGCGTACAACAACATGGCGGCTCATTTTGAAATTCGAAGCTGACATTGCACCCAGATCTATGGAAGTGGCCGAACTTAGCCTACATGAAGGTTATATTTACATTTAAAAAGGTTATACTCTGAAAAGGATTTAGCGACTAGCTTACAGTTTTTATATTTTAGTCATGCTCCTTTTTTTGACACCTTTTTAACGATAGAAACACGATGTGTTCAGTCAGAGTAGTTATTGTTGTCTATGGCTTAAGGTAACTTACGTGTATACAAATAACCGAGAGAGAAAAACTAATATTAAAGTGTATATGGCTCTTAAACATTTATGACTTTATAGTTAGATTGCTAAAATACGGTACACATGAGAAATTCAATGACTGGCCAACATCTGTACGGTTATGTGACCCAGGGTACTCAAAAGTTTAACCGGTTTAAGACATCAACCAAGAAATGGTTCATCATGGTATAATTTAGAGCAAACTGGAAAATTATTATTTTGTAAATAAAATGTAATTATTCAGTTGTTCGGAATTATACCGGATCACAGGTTGGGTTATACAGATGGCCAGTTATTAAAATTTAATACAATTATGTCAGACTGTACAGTTGACCAAAAAGTTGTGAATATTTCTGAATAGCTACATATTTTAGATTGAAAACAACTGCGTGGATCTACTTAGCAAAGACACCGCCTGGTCGCCCCTGTCTAGTGGGGTTTTTAGCGACTAGGTGTGCGTATCGCTATAATATCGATTAATATAATGTTCGCCGTTTTTTCAAAATAAACATGAGCCATTCGATTCTGTCGACTATTGACCATGACAGAAGGGTTGCTGGCAAGACGAACACACGGTGTTAATAGTGCTTGAATATCATTCGCTGCAAATATTTTCTCACGACAACTTATAATCAGCCTAGGCGAAGTGTGCATAAGACTCAAATTTCAATCAATAAGTACTTTGTCAGTCGTTCCAAATAATTTTTGTAAAATTTAAGTATTATAAACACATGATTGATATAATTTGTGTCAAGAAAGTGGTGGATTTTGTTGCCGTTGAACGTATCTGGGCGATGCGTCGGTCGCGCACGCACGCGTCGCTGCGGACACGTGTGGCTCACTGCGAGCGCCGGCGGCCACAGCGGCCACAGCGGCCACAGCGGCCACAGCGGCGAGCTCTGTTGACTACTTAGAACTCGAAGCAGCGTCCGAGGTTGACGTATTTCTTGAGCGCGTACGGTAACGGCAGTTCCTAAAACAAACAGAAACAGTGAACATCATTGCACGCTAAATCCACAACACACTTCAATAGCAATTCCATGAACAACTTCTATGTATAACACTGCGCGAAACAAAAATTGTTGTTATTTTAACAACAATTTTTGTTTTGTCTGTAACCTTAGGTCGCATGGTGCAGACATACTGAACATATTTATATATATTTATTTATCACGTACTAGGTATGTGGTAGGTTAGGGCTGTAGGGCTGATAGGTTTTAGAGTGTTAGGGACTGTTAGGTCTAAAAAGGCCCTTTAACTTGTCATATACAAGATGTTGATTTGCATCCTAGTCAAATTCAAGGACGTATTAAAATGGGTCGGTATTTTTTTTCTTATTTACGGAAATCGGTAAGTGTGAGCCAGCCGTATTTAAAAGCGGCCCGTCTGTTACTAGCCCTATAACCGCGCTTTCACACACAAACAAACGCAAACAACACATACGCAAACGATCATTCAATAAATTCGTAGGTAATCAATTCCACCCCAATCACAGTGCAGGTACTCTCCCGCGCAAGCTCCTAGCCCCCCCGCCCCCGCGGCCCCGGAACTATCAGTGTGTAGTGTGTGCCGAAGCGCGCGTGCGGTGTGCTATTTCCGCTCTCGGACGTAGGTACAAAGTGCAAGATGACGGACAATTATTCAAATGTCGAGTTGGTAGAGATGGTCCGCCATGTGATGCCATCAGTGGAGAGAGCCTACGTGGAGCCATCCGGATGTTCACGAAAATGTTTCCCGCTCGGGAACCCCATCCCAGAGCGTCATGGTGGCTTTCGACACTTTAAAAACGAATGTGTTAGTGTTACGTAAGCTAAAGGAAAACCAGCTACGTTGTGCTCGATTGTACGAAAAGTGTGATGTGATGGTGGCAACTTTGAACAATACCTCCGGGTAACTAATTTATGTGCTAACTAGTTATGGGTAACTAATTTACCTGACCAAGTAGGTAATTTATTTATTTGTACATTTTTTAAATAGCTGTTATCTTAGTCAATTTTATTAGTGTAAATAAGTTGATTTCAAATTTTTAACTACGTCAAAAATACCTAAGAGTCGAAAGTATCACCTCGTACTTACACTTAACTAACACGTCTTCCCATTCCCGTCACCCGTAGAAAACATTTTTAGACTTAGTAGATCGATACACCAACTAAGGTAGGTATTATTGCCGGTCCGAAGCCCGTTAAGTAGTAAGGAAAATTTCAAATCAACCAATTTAATCCACAAATAAAACAAAATCACTACGAAAACTTTAGGTTGAAAGATAAAGTAAAACTAACATTTTATTAATCATCTGAGACCAGGTCAGTGAACTTTTCTTTGGCGCACTAATATTACTGTCTTTAGTAAGATTTCCGTATTCCAATGATGCTCAAAAATGAGTTAATTATCAAGCGAAATTTATGACAATAATGTAGGTGATTTTCGAAATAAAATTAGGTAAAATTATGTAGGGTAGTATTTAAACGCAAATCAAAAAATATCCATTTTCTATGCAATAAGATGCCGAATTCCCATCAAAATTACTGATTGCAAGCAAAATATTCAACTCAAAATATCACTAAACACACTACAATTTATTTTCGCAGCGTACAGCGATTTTCCTAAAGCAAAAGCTTTTTCATTAATGCACAGCTAATAATCTTAATGCACATTATACATGTTAACTCTTTTTCTTTTAAATATAGCTTCTATTTTTATATTATTTACAGCAGTTTTTCTAAATAAAACAGCATTTTACTATATTAGTCACAGTCGTCTTATTATTTATTAATTACCACATAATGAGATCAGCAAAAAAAATATAAAATTAGATACAAAATTGTAATTTATTGAAATATTAAAGCGGGTCTTGCTTTCGCGGGGCGTCCACGCTTCCTTTTTTTGCCCAATACTAACATAACCTAACCTTTTCTTAAAAAAAAAAAAAAAAAAACTAACCTAACCCTATTTCGCTCTTACGCGCGAGATACGGCTAACTCCCGACGACACGACCTAGCGCTATCTCTATCTTACTCGCTCGCGCCACTCTGTACTCCAGTGACGAAAAAGCGCGTGCAATGTAAAAGGATTTTTTTGTTATAATAATCATTAAATTTGCCGAGCATGGCTTCTTGAAAATTAAGACAAATATAATGAACAGGTTTTGTTGTACTTACTGGTTAATATGCGACTGGGTTAGTTATTTTGCTATGAAATATGGAAAATTTGCTGTGCAGTCAGTATTTATGCTATGTATGTATATTTTTGTACAAAAATAAATTTAACTCTATTGCCTTATGAGGAAAAAAGTAATGTCATATTGATGTACTACTCTGTCAAGAAAGTACCGGGAAAAGATCAATAATACACAAAATGTCTGTTATTCATCCAAATTTATTTTATCACCTTCAAAGTATGCTCCTTTAGAAACGATACACTTGCGCCAACGAATAATCCATTCATCAAAACATTTTTTAAACGCTGCTTCCGGAATTGAGTTCAGTTCTCGCCGCGAATTCTCCTTTATGTCTTCTATCGATTGAAAACGGGTGCCACGAAGTGGTAATTTGAGTTTAGGAAAAAGAAAAAAGTCAGCAGGAGCCATATCTGGTGAATATGGTGGTTGCTGGATGGTATTTGTTGAGTGTTTGGTTAAAAATTCGTTCACAATGATAGCCTTGTGCGAAGGCGCATTGTCGTGGTGCAAAATCCAAGAATTTTTTTTCCACAAATCTGGCCTTTTTCGTCGAATTTGCTCTCTTAAACGCCGCATAACGCTTAAATAATATTCTTTATTTACCGTTAGACCTTCCGGTAAGAATTCAGAGTGCACAACACCGCGATAGTCAAAGAAAACAGTCAACATGACTTTGACTTTTGATCGACTTTGGCGTGGTTTTTTCGGTTTCGGTTCAGTTGGAAGGCGCCACTCCGAAGCTTGTTGACTAGTTTGCATGTCAAACTCGTAAACCCACGTCTCGTCACCAGTAACAATGCGTTTCATGAATGTTGGGTCCGAACTGACTCGTTCTAGCATGTCCTCAGCGACTTTCATGCGATTGAGTTTTTGGAGAAAATTCAGATCTTTTGGGACTAGCCGAGCAGCAACATGTTTCATACCGAAATGATTAGTTAAAATGGTACGGATCAACTCGTGAGATACAGAAAGTTCGGCGGCTATCTCTCTCAGAGTTGAATGGGGATTTTCAGTCACTATTTCCTTCACTTTTGCGATGTTAACTTCAGTTGCAGACGTTGACGGCCTACCAGAGCGAGGCAAATCTTCCATCACATCTCGACCGCTTTTGAACGCTTTGAACCACTCATAAGCACGAGTTTTTGATAAAGTCGATTCACCGTAAGCCTTCTGTAACATTTTCAGTGACTCCGAACACAAAATTCCATTGGCGATGCAAAATTTAAGACAAACTCTTTGTTCGATATTTTTGTCCATCATGAAATTCGCAATACACACTATATATGATATTACTAAAACCAGCACTGTATTTAATATAAATAACAGATGCAACTCAAACTCCGCGCCAAAATGGAAAACAGTTGTGCCAATCTAACAACTACAAAAAAACAAAAATTTGAATTTGGAACCATAAACAAATCATCCATTCCCGATACTTTTTTGACTGAATGTATGATTTCGAATTATCTGCAGTTTAAGTTTTGTTAAACATTTAGTTTATTTGTAGTGAAGTAAGTTATTTGATGTAAAAAAGAATATAAATGATGAGTATGTATTGATAGGCGATTATTTATTTGATATGCAATTTATAATATCCCAATTATGTAGCGGTCAATGCCCGCGCACGCGCTAGCACTTCGTAGGTAAGACGTCGACATTTATGTACTCAGCTGCAGGTAAGACGTCGACATTTATGTACTCAGCTGCATTGTCGCTGTGTGCGTAGTCGGGTGATTCTGTTTTCTTTGTATTGAATAAGGGTTTAATTCTGAAATACTGTTAAATTTCAACAACAAATAAAAGCAGCGCTTATTAGTTATTGCCTACTATCGTACTTTCAATTGATTATTTATGTCTTTTATGACAACCTCCTGAAATTTGACGAGGATGCAAAACAATACCTTTTATAAACGTTTTGGGAACACATTCATAATGCGTACAGCTAAGGAGTGGAATTCCCTGCCGGAGTCTGTGATTCCCGATAGCTACAACCTGGGAGTCTTAAGTCAAGAGTGAATAGGTTACTTCTAGGCAAGCATGCTCCATCTTCGACCACATCATCGCTTAACATCAGGTGAACATTTTTTTTTTTTTTTTTTCATGTACCTACAGTCACACCCTTAACATTACTGCGGCCCCACGTGACGTATGTTAGGGTGGGCGTACAGACGTGTTACGTCTAAACAGCTGCTTTTTTCTAATTTCAGACTTGAATGTTTCATAAAATTTGAACATTTTCATTAGTACTTTCGTTTAGGTTTTTTAATTAAAAAGGCCAAAAGCCCAGTATCCAAAACGAAAAGTAGTGCGTACCTTGACACCCCGCTTCATGAGTATGGAGAGACGCACGCGGCGCGCGTCCCCGCCCCCGCGCCGCACGCTGTCGCTCGTGCGCCGCTTGCTGCGCCGGAAGGCCTCCGACGACGACGAGCTGTCCGAGCCGTCCGACGCCGACGTGCAGCCCGACAGCTGCCGCGCCGAGCGCTTGCGCGAGCCCCTCTTCTCGTAGTAGTAACCTGATGCGGCGTGACATTCAGAAGCTTTACACTATTGTCAAGTGCTGGTTGACCCTAGCCACTTCGTCTGCTCCGCTACTTTTGGTTTTAGCGTGGTGATATATAGCCTTCCTCGATAAAAGGATTGTCTAACACTGAAATATTTTTTCAAATTGGACCAGTAGTTACGCGCTAATCTCAGAAAACAAACTCTTCAGCTTTATATATTAATATAGATTGAAACAACAAAATAAACTTAATATCACACGTGACGAAGAGCAAATTCGTTGGAATTTGGCTGGGCCAGGCTGATCCTGCGATCAGCTTCCGATCAAACTGAAATAAGCTGAACCAGTGTTTCAAACAAACTAAGCCAAACTAAGTACATAGAGGTGGCGTTACCTCCGACCAGGTCGCGGTCGTGCTCCATGTCGCTGAGCGTCATGGGCTGGTCGTCCTGCTCGTGCGAGCAGCACTCGGACTTGGCGGGCGAGGCGCTGCTGGACGTGGCGGTGCCCTCGCCGATGCCGCTGTCCAGCTTCTTGCGCTTGCGCTCCTCGTGCGCGCCCGCGCTGTCCTCCGAGCTGGACGACTGCTGCGTGTCCCACGGGCGGCCGCGCGACGGGCCCGCCGCCTGCTTGCCCAGGTAGATCTCCACCTCGGCCGGCACCTGCAGCGGCTCGGACTGCGCGCTGTCGTCCGTCTTCGTGGACTCGTCGGAGGCTCCGGGCGCTTCAGAGGATCCGGCCGCTTCCGAAGCTCCGAGCGCTTCCAAGGCTCCGGGCGCTTCCGAGACTCCGGACGCGTCTGAGGCTCCGGGCGCGTCTGAGGCTCCGGGCGCGTCTGAGGCTCCGGGCGCGTCTGAGGCTCCGGGCGCTTCTGAAGCTCCGGGCGCGTCTGAGGCTCCGGGCGCTTCTGAAGCTCCGGGCGCGTCTGAGGCTCCGGGCGCTTCTGAAGCTCCGGGCGCGTCTGAGGCTCCGGCCGCTTCGGGCGCCTCTGTGGAAATGGGGAAGGGCGCCACTGTGGAAGTGGTGAAGGACGCCGCTGTGGAAGTGGGGAAGGGCGCCTCTGGTGGAATGGGGAAGGGCGGCGCCTCTGTGGAAATGGGGAAGCGCGGCAAGTTGAGGTTCTCGTCCTGGAACTCGAAGGTGAGCAGGCCGCGGCAAGCGCGCGGCGGCTTCATGCGGGGGTCGGGCTCGGGCAGGTGCTGCGTCACGTTGCCGGCGGGGTTGGCGAAGGCGGCGGCGCGTTCCATGCGGATGACGCGCTCGGCGCGCGCGGGCCGCTCCACGCGCAGCGTGCGCACGAAGGGCCGCTCGCGCGCGGGGCGGGCGGGCCGCGCGGGGCGGTCGCTGCCGCCCGCGCCGTCGTCTCCGCCGCCCCCCCCACTGCCGCCACCACCGCCTCCTCCGCCGACGTCACCGTCTCCTCCCCCTCCCCCGCCCCCGTCCCCGTCCCCGCCGTCCCCGCCGTCGCCGCCGCCTCCTCCGCCTCCTCCGTCGTTGTCGTCGTCGCCGGAGTCGGAGTCGGAGGGCGAGTCGAGCGAGTCGAAGCGCAGCGCGCCGGCGACGCGGTTCTGTCCCATGCTGAGCACGAGGCTGAGGAGCGCGTTCATCTCGTTGGCGCCGTTGACGTGGTCGAGGTCGTGCAGCGCGTTCAGCCCCTCTGTAAGTACATGTAGCCCCTCTGTCATTACGTGGAAGGAGCATATTTATCGTGGAAAAATATCAGATGCGTAACATTTCAGATGCACTTCTTGCTAGCTATTTTCATATTGTCGATCAAAATCACACAGTTTACAATGGATTATTTTTCTGGATAGAAAAATAATTGTTCTGATTAATCATGAAATGCAGGGCAAGTTTTTTTGCTAGAATTATATAAAGAAATAAAATTGACAAAGACAAAGTTCCATAGTGGGGGCTGGTGACGTGATATGTTAATAAAAAGGTCACCAGCGCGTGAACTCGCGTGACGTTGATCAACTTCTTTTTTTTTTACGTGACAAAAGAAAACATACGTGTCCATTGGCGTATCTAGGGAATATTTTTATGGGGGTCAGGCCCCCAACCTGAGATGCAACGCCCAATGATAAATGATATTTATTTTGAAAAATATTAAACACTTTTACGTCAAGCAAAATCGTTGCGGTGTGCACGATCAAAAATGGAATTTTAGGACAGTCATAGTCAGAAGGCCCAGGTCCCAGCTCCCCACAATCAGGCGCGGTCGCAGCCATAATCTCTTGGGAGGGGTCAGTCAGGTCGCATGAATGAAACCTAAACTGTGTCGAGAAATTTAGCGATTTTCGCACAAAAAAATTTTTATAAAATTACAAACACAAAGTCATGAAACTAACGGGAGACGACTGGGGCGAATTCAGCGCAAAAAAAAAGAAGGTTTTTTTGTGACTGTTGCAGAAAATATTAGCCCGAAGAGAACGTATAGTGTATGAGCGAGCGTAGCGAACTCGAAAATTTTTGTACTCTTTATCGGATAGGTTTGATTTTCCACCTTAATATCTAAATAGAAGTAACTTTTTGCATCATAGGTACAGGAAACGATAAGAACTGAGAGACATTAAAATTCAAGAGCGAGCGAAGCAAGCTTTTAAATGTTTGCACTATATCTCATAAGGTTTGATTTTTTATACTTAAATAGAAGCTTGAAACTTTTTTGACAAATGCAATTAAGAGTGTACGATGCAAAAGCGAGCGAAGCGAGCTCCAAAATTATTGCATTCTGGATAATTTATCAACTTACAACAGCTAACAGCCCTAGGCTGGCCCACCGAACGCCTTTCGGCCTACCCCGCAAGCCAGGACGAAGAAGAAGAAATGCTTAAAACTACAATTTCTAACTTTTTAGGAAAAAAATATAATGTTTTAAGTGCTGTATATCGACCCCTATTTTACCTACACAGGTACGATTTATGGTGAAACTGAAGGAAGTTTTGTTTGAGTACTTTAAAAATATGTGGAATTAATTTTGTCTACAATGCACCGTTTAGAAGTTAAAAGCCAACACTAAAAAATCCAGAAAATTATGAAGTTTTCCGAGCACCAACGCTTGGGGACACTGCTTGGTGCACCGGTGTGGGTAGGTTTCTTGGAGGTAGATTATTGATTATGATTTTGTGTAGTTAAATAAGAATTTAGAACTGGTCCCCAAACATCCTGGGGTGGGCCTCAGACAATTCTGGGGTGGGTACGGCCCAACCTATATACGCCTATGTACGTGTCCAATACTTTTTGGTATTCTAACTGTCGGAGTGAATAGGTTACTTCTAGGCAAGCGTGCTGCATCATCGCTTACCATCAATGTCAGAATAACACTTTTTTTCACTAAATAATTTGAACATGGTAAATCAACAACAGTCTGATAAATAGAATATCAATTTTATAAAACTTTTTAACACCAAATTTTGTAACATTGGCGTGTTCAGAACTATTTGTTTTCATGTCCGATCACCGAGATTTGTAACCTTTTCCTGTTCGCCGCATTTTGTGGCCAAAGCTCTCGGGCGATTATTTGTAAAATGCTTCATTGAGATGTATCATGAAGCTCTGACATCAGCTGATATTCAGTGGATGAGTGAAGTAGTGGCAGCCTCCCAAAGACGTTGAAAAAAGTGCGAGTCGGACTCGCATTGAAAGAATTCCGAACGATGTCTTTTTTTTAACATGTTGATTTAACACTACAGAATTCTTATAGATTTTCCTGTAATCTATAGGTAAAGGTTTTTCAAAATTTTAGTCTCAGTAGTTTCGGGAATGGTAATTTTTCGTCTAATTTCATGAATAACTTCAAAACCATATGTTTTAAAATTATGAAAAAATTATAATAAAAACTCTCACAGTAAGCCCTTTTATTTGATACTTGTAAAAACTTTTTTATTTTTTTAGTTTGGCACCAAAAAGTGACGCCCATACTAAAAATTTAATAATTTACGTAACGCTTCCGTGTTTGGGTCACAGAATTCCAATTGTGCGCCAAATTTCAACAGAATCAGTCTAGTGAATCCGGAGAAAACTGGCTGTGACAGACGGACAGACAGACAGACAGACACCCGAGTGATCCTATAAGAACCCTTATAGGATCACTCGGCTTTTTTTGTTCGGAACCCTAATAATAACTTTAGTCATTTACTCCCTATTGAAAATTGTATCAGAATATAGCTAGCTAGCAGTCGGAGCATGAAACATAAAGTCGAATAACTTTAGATAGGTACGTCATTTTCTTCCGGGTAAAAATATTAGGCTGATAGTTAATAAGATCCTGTAAGTAATAAACAAAATATCTCCGTTACAAAATCACATGGAAACTTCACATCGAACATGTAAAGTCAAAATTAACGTCATTACTAGCATCATTACGCAAAATCTCAAATTGTATTCGTTTTCAGAAGTATATGAAGCAAATAAACCAAATGTAGCGTTTAATTCGTTTTCAGATATCTTCTCATTACTATACAAACAGTGCTTCCCCGAAACTATGATTTCGATTAATGTCCATAAAAAACAAAACTGGGTATCACGTGGAATTAAAAGATGCAGTGTAAAAAAACGGCAATTACTTTGGCAGTTCCGATTAAAACCTACTCAACAGAATAAAATGAAATTTAAAAACTATACAAAACTCTTAAAAAAGATTATTAATTTAACTCAAAGAGCTCAAAATACCCATAAAATAAAGACATCGTATAATAAATCTAAAACTACATGGCAAATTATAAACCAGTCAAAGCTAAATGTTCCAAAGAATAATATTAATAAACTTATAATTAATAATAACAAAGTTATATCTGATCCAAAGAGCATTTGTAATGTATTTAATAATTATTTTACTGACAAAATTCAGCCCATTATTAATTCAGGAGACAAAGTCACTAGTCATATTATAAACAGGAAGGACTCTATGTTTATGGCTCCATGTTTACCGAACGTTGTGTTAAAAATCATTCGAGCCCTTAACAACACAAACAGTGTCGGTTACGATGGCATCTGCACAAAAATAATCAAAGCAGTTGCTGAAGAAATTTGTTGCCCGCTAAGCTACATCATAAATTTGTGCATTAGCGAAGGTATTTTTCAGATTGCTTAAAAAAATCTGTAATAAAGCCGCTATTCAAAAAACAAGATAGAGAGTTCATGGAAAACTACAGACCGATTTCGTTGATTCCGATATTCTCTAAAATAATTGAAAAGTACATTTATAGAGAACTTAATTTTTATTTAGAGAAAAATAATATTCTTTGCAACGAACAAAAAGGATTTAGGAAAAACAAGACAATTAACATGGCGATTTATGACTTTTTGCATACTATTATGACAAATATGGATACAAATAAACCAGTATGTGCGATATTTTGTGACATGACCCAGGCATTCGAATACGTGCAACACAATATTTTACTGAAAAAGCTTGAAGCTTACGGGGTAAGAGGAAACGTCCTTGAGCTCTTAAAATCGTATCTAACTGACAGAAAACAGATTACTGAAATAAGCAGACTAAATACTAGCACCAAAAGAGAAGAAGTATTTCTATCGGATGAACGCGACGTTGTCTACGGAGTTCCACAAGGAAGTATATTGGGACCACCGCTCTTTACTATCTATATAAATGACTTTCCAATGGCAATCAAACATCCGGTGACATTATTCGCAGATGACAGTACAATAACAATACCTTGCAATGAAATAGATTTTTATAAAGAGGACATAAGTAATACTTTGCAAAACACTATAGAATGGGTAGATAATAACCATTTAAAAATAAATTTAAATAAGACAGTTATGATGCATTTTAGCCAACGCTCATTGACTCTTCCTAATCTTGACATAAAGTATAATGACATTTCAATTGACACAGTTAATACAACTAAGTTTCTAGGACTGACAATCGATCGGAATTTAAATTGGAAGGCGCACATTGATGTCCTGACTAAAAGAATAAGCAGTAGTGCGTACGCCCTGCATAAGCTGTCACGAACGGTTAACGTAGATGCCTTATTAACCGCTTACTACGGGCTAACTGAATCTGTTCTCAGATATGGGGTTATCTTTTGGGGTAACTCAACTAGTAAAGAAATTGTATTTAAAGCACAAAAGAGATGCCTCAGGGCCATGTTTAAGTTAAAAACTATCGATAGTTGTAAACCCTATTTCATACGCTATAGAATATTAACATTGACATCCCTTTATATTCTGGAAACAGTAATGTTTGTCAGAAACAATAAAAACCTATTTCCTCGAATGGCAGATAGATTCCCTAGAAACAGGCGAGATCAAAGTCAGCTCTGTCTGCATAAGAGTAGGACTGCACTTATGCGCAAGTGTTTTTTGCATGGCTCCCACTATTTATAATAAGTTGCCGAAAAGTTGGAGGGAGCTTGATAATATAAAACTAAAGAATCAACTAAAGATGTTTCGCAGCAACAGGGCTTACTATAGTAATAACGAATTTCTTGCAGAATCATTTATTTTGACATAATCCATATAAACTTTGTTTTGGACTTTTTATTGATATTTATATGTATTAATTTAAAATTGGTAAATTTGACATAGGTATTTAATTATTATTATTATTTTTTTTTTTTTTGTTCGATTGACATTTTATACAATTTTGACATAATTTTTGCATTGATTTTGACATTTATAATATTTGAAAAGTTTTTGACATAATTTAAATTTGATTAATATTTTGACATTAATTCATTTTTACCATTGACATTTATAATAAGACAAATATAATAATTTGTAATTAATTCTTTACTTTGCATAATATTTGCACGCCATAGTATGTGGCAAACATGTCTGAACTTTTTCTAGTCTAATGTTATCCTGCATGCACGTTTTTTAATCTTGTATGTGTACACATGTTTGGGCAAATAAATTTATCTTTATCTTTATCTTTAAGGAAAATACGCACTATTATTTATAACTCGTTAGTAGAATCACATCTCGAGTACCTTATTGAAATATGGGAATCTGCCGCAAAAACTATCCTAATGCCTTTACAACGAACCCAGAACAAAATTATAAAAACATTATACCATTATCACTACCTTACTCCAACTAAAACACTATTTGAAAAAAACCAAATTAATAAATCTCAAACAACTATACACATACGGTACCTGCATTCTAATAAAAAGAAACACCACAAACAGCGTACAATCAAAGCTACAACTAAATAATATGACACAACCTAAGAAATAAAAATAAATTACAACGTAGACAAGCTCGCACAAACTACGGTAAAAAAAACCATATTGTTCGAAGGAGCACAGCTGTTTAACGACCTGCCAAATGACGTAAAAGATTGTGATAATATTAACAGATTTAAACTAAAACTGAGAAATTACGTTTATGAAATGTAGTCATATCGCATATTAAATGTTAGCAATTTACCTATTTCTGTATAACTTCACCAATATGCATCGGAGGCAAAATGTATTTTTATTTAGATATAAACAATTAAGTACTTTGTATCTCATTGTAAGTGACCTTATGTATTGTTCTTATGAGAATAAATTCTTTAAACCGAATAAAGAAAATCAGCTAGCAAGATGCCGAGGGAAAACTCGTCAGCTGGTGCATTTAAATAGGCGATAGATGCTCCAACGTTACATGCTGCAGGGCATCAGCTGATGATCTTCCCACCGAGGCACAGCCAGCTGACATGTTTATTTACTCACAATATCATATAACCTTTCATCTGATACAATTTACAATTGAGAGGAAATGACTGAAAATATGAAAATAAAACTATTTAACAAAAAAATAAAACCGACTTCCAAAAACAAAACACTACAAAATAAAAAATAACTTTAATTTCGGAAGTCGGTGTTTTTGGTTACTTATTTCGTTATTGAACACCGACTTCCGAAATTAAAGTTATTTTTTATTTTGTAGTGTTTTGTTTTTGGAAGTTGGTTTTATTTTTTGTTAATTTTTTTTTCACTTTGTAGTGGTACCTGCGTACCACTAAAAAGTACCACAAACACAGCGTGCCGGCGTGACGTTATGTTATGACAGTTCATAACATAACATCACGCCGCCGGCACGACAACAGACATGCGATTTCAGAAATCCCGATCCATTTGCTATCATTTATTGAAGAGTTCCGTTGCCTGCCTCCGAAGTTCTTCATCAAATCTTCCGAGAAAATACTCTTCCAAACAAAAAAAGAATCATCCAAATCGGTTAACAATTGGCGAAAATATCGCTGAACAAACATTTTTCATGGGATCCCACCATCAGATCCTGACCTTCCATCATCAACTCAGCAACATGAGATGATGATGACCAGGCACGAATATGTGAATTGCGTTAGAAAGTTTCTCCTTTTTGAAGAAGTCGGTTAAAAAAATATATGTTCGTGTGACCAGCTGACTTTCTTTTCTGCAAGATTGGGTAGGTTATAATGTGATACAATTTTGAATAGTTAGGAAATTACTATTTTTTTTAAAGTGTATGTAAGGCTGCCGCTGTTTAAGCAGCCCACTGAATCGCAGCTAACGTTAATAAAACTTCATGATCAACTCTCTGAAGCATTTTATAACCCGAGAGGAACTTGGTCATGTAAATCTGTTGCTGGCTCGCGGACCAATTGTAGCTGAGTGTACGTCGCACCTTAGCCGTATGGTGTCGGCCCGTGCCGTAAAAGAATAATACTATCCCACCACTTCCCGTGGGTGTCGTAAAAGGCGACTAAGGGACTCCCCAGAGAATTGTTTTCTATAAAACGCAACACCATACACTGCCATCGCCAACCCGCCTGCCAAGCGTAGCGATTATGGCAAATTCCTTTGGGGAGGCCTATGTCCAGCAGTGGACGTTTTCGGCTGTTATGATGATGATGTAGATGATGACGATGTAGGTCGCACCGAAGCCGCGCCGGCCACTGCTCGTCTAGGTACAGTTAGCTACGTACCGACGTCGCTGTCGTCTTCGATGGGGATGCAGATGCGGCGCGGGCAGGAGTTGGGGGGCTGCGGGCGGCGCGGCGGCGGCTCGCGCAGGTGCGGGTGGCGCACCAGCATGGCCGCGCGCATGCAGCGCCGCACCACCGCGCGCGCCAGCACCTGCAGCCGCGGCGGACACTGCTCGTCTAAGGTCACTGGTGAAAAATAACGAGGAACGTTGTAACTGATGCCAACTTCGTGGACCGAGCGCCATCTGTTATTGGCGATCGGAACTACAAGCGCTACCTAGCTAGCCGTGACGTCAACATCGGACCGACCACCGCTGTTCGTGGTGGGGTGACAAACGGCTGCTCGGCGCACCAGCCGCTTGCGGAGTTCACTTTAGGGATGAGATATACTTGCAAATATCAATACCAGGGCTTGCAAGTACGAGTTTGTACAAATACTAGGGTTCGAAGTATTTGTTTTGTTTATTTACACCGCCTATTGTATGTTTTAGTTTTAAGTTTCCTTTTGTTTTATTTTTGGTGTATTTACAATAAAGCGTATATAATAAATATAAATAAATAAATAAGGTCACAGTCAGTCAATAGGGAACATGCAATGATTCCATTTTTGCTTTAATTTTAAAGAACTCCATCTAGAATAGACCACCACATATATAAGAAATGAAAACGCTTTAATTTATTGCCAAAATTGCGTTTTGAAACCGACAGTTTAAAGGTTCGCGCGAAAACGTACGATGACGTCACTCGTGTCTATCACTGGTCAAGAACTGTCCTAACTCAAAGACATAAAGTTGCCTTTTCGTTGGCATAACAGCAGATACGTCACTAAACGCTGATTGTTGTTTTTAAATACGTTCCGTTTCACGTTACTTTAATTCATTATTTTTGTTAAAAATCGATATTAACCAAAATAAAAACGTTGCAATGGCCTTTATCATTTTACTGACAAAATTCTCATAAATTCTGCATTTGCATCTTCCCTATTGAACAATCGGGACGCCAACGCCATCTAGTGGCGTTCGACGGAGTCTAGGACGTTGTGCTCGACAGTGGCTGAGCCATAGAGGAGAGTAATATATCGGGGGCTGAGCTCAGTCTACTGGTGGCGGTCAGGCAGTGCAGACGTGCACACGTCTAGAAACCGCCACGTGTTCCGATTATTGTTCAGTGTGAATAATAAATTTTATTTAAAAGCAAACGGTGTTTCTATTGCGCAGTAACCAGCACTTCCCATAGTACGCCCACTGTTGTTCCAATAACCTGGCTGATTTAACCTGGAGAGTCGTACCTTCGCTGACATATAAACAGACGCTTAGGACTAGATGCTGACCGCATATTCGTCAGCGTGAACGTCAGATCAGAGTGCCGATTGGCCGTCAGGCTATAAATGCAGTTGTAGTTTACATCAAAATCGGGCTCGCGACTCTGTTCAGTATTTTTCGATATTCCTCTTAGTTTCGGGTATGCCATACAGACACTATAAAAATTCATCCTGTATACTGAACAATATAGTAGCACAGCATTCCTTCATTTATATACTTCTATTTTAATGAATTCGAAAGTATCTAAAGAGAATATTGATTTAATCGAAATATTACAAAAAGACCATGAAGCATAAAGTCGAATAACTTTATATATGTCCATTTCCTCCCGGATAAAAATTTGTAGGCTTATACCTAGTTAATAAGATCCTGTAAGTAATAAACAAAATCAGCTAGTAAGGAAATAAGTAGATACAGCAGTGTATCTCACCCGGCATTTATTTTTTAATGCTGGGAATACATCTAATGACTCCTCCCGCTCTGGGCGGGGCGGAAGGGAGTGTCAGACTTACTGACTAAACCCAACCGTTTGACTGAAATTATTACTGATTAAGTAATAGACTACTGTTAGTTTTAATTAATTTACACCTGTCTGGTGTGCGAGTCCTTAATAAACATATTTCTTTCTTTATTTGTTCTATCCGTGTTCCTCATAATGCCCTTTGCGTTGGAGGGCCGCGGTGACTCTTTCGAACAAATCCTGCAAGCCTGGCAAATCTCACCTGGCTTACAGTCCACGGGGTCGTTATCGATGGGCACCCGGAGCGTGGCGAAGGACACGTTGAGCAGGCTGCGAGACGTCCAGGCGTCCACCGCCGTGCGCTTGATCTGCACCAGATTGTCGTTCAGGGGCATCACCAGCACTCCACCCACCTTAAAGGACAAGCTTCCCGCGTTAGCTCTTGTATTGACAATGTCTTGTTAAATTTAGCTTACATATTTACAAAGTTTCGAGGGATTTTTGTAAAATATGGTGCCTAAGTACCAGTGGTAGTGGTATAGCATTTATTTCAATCCGATCCCTGTGTTTAAAGTCCATGACAAGTCGAATCATTTTTTAAAAGTATCCTTGGAGTTTTTTAACTGGTCTTCTCTATAGAATCAGGAATAAGCTTTACAACGACAGCAACGAGTTTCATATTTCTGTCCGAGACTACAAACTACTAAATTGAAATAAATGCTTTGACATCCTAATTCGACCAGTTAGACAGAAAACTGTAAGAAAGCAAAACTGCCATTAAGCTTTATTATCATAAAAATATGCCAAGAGCACAGAATAAGACAATAACATACATCCCACTACAAATTCTGTTTTTGTTTAAAAACATACCCATACCGCTCGCTCCACGAAAGCGATAATGAACCTTAAAGTAAAAGACGCAGCGCTCATTCTGTATTACGAACAGAACAAACACACACAGGTGTTTTTCGCTTAGCATCCCGAACCGCAGGACTCGTAGACCTTACCTAGATGGCGGAGTGAGACAGCCCTGCTAACATGAATCAAATCAAAGTAAATGCAATAAGACATTTATTTAATCAAGTCATATTTTCTGTGTACAAGCGTAATTGTTGACCTGTCCTGAAGAGAAATTGATAAATGAAAGATTTTTGATTAAAAACAAAAAAAATATACATAAACACAACAGAAATAGGCTCACCCTGTAGAATCTAACAAATACCTTACTAGATTTAGGTAGTAGTTAAAATTTAATTAAAGGTAAATATAATCTTGATGTAAGTTTTTACACAAACAGTCACTACGTTATTTTAAATGTAATGATGACGTTAAAAAGTGCCGTTTAATGGCCTAATTGACTCTCTGCCTGCGTCTGTGTTTCCGAAAGCTCACAACCCTAATCTCTTCAAAGTTAGAGTGAACAGGCTCCTTCTGGGTAAGCTCGCTCCATCGTAGACTTTGTCTCTGTCATCTCTGACATAGACTACAGTCAAGAGCAAACCCATTACAAATAAAAAAAAAAAACGTTTTTGACTGGACTTTAACTACATATTAAAACAAATAAACTACTGCTAAACTAATGGTTCAATTGATTTATTAATCTTTTGTTGTATTTTCATTGCTTTAAATTGCATTTTATTTTGTAAACCGAGTTTTTAAATAAAAAGTCACATCTAGATTTACCCTTATTTAACTACTTACTTAAAACCTTTCTAGTATACTTTGTTTATTTCAAAATTCTGCTGTATATGCAACAAAAACATACAATTTTCATGTTAGCAGGTACCAGGATTTCATGGCTATTGTAGGGCCTACCTTGATGAGTTGCTTGAAGTAGTTTTGGTACTGCTCGGGGCAGCCGGCGCCGCAGTACAGGCGGTCGTAGGGCGTTGTCAGCGGAGTTATTGATAGGCCATTACCTGTACGAGAAACACAGGATTTTATTACTATTTTTTCCACACCGAATTTTACTAAATTAACTTCCGATGATCCACAGTGGTCCTGAACTGAAACCGCCTTGTCCAGCTGTGGGATGTTCTTCTTCCATACCTAATAGAGGTAGCTGGAAAATCGGGATGCAAGCACCATGTTGCCATAGGCCACTGGCATTTAAAAAAAAATCGGATTCTCGCTCAAAGGGTTTCATATGAAACCTATTTAAAACCACTTATTTCTTATAGGTTTTCCTATAAAATTATTAGTTTACCTTCCGCGTCCAATTTTGGGTTTTCGGATGGTTCAAAGCAAATAAGCTGTGACAGACGAACAAACAAACACACAAGTGCTCCCATGGGGATAGGTATTTTTATTCGGAGGTACGGAACCTTAAAAAGATTGAAGCCAACTACTTAAATGTAGATGGCCAAAAATCAGATGGATTTCCAAAGAGTATTGGACATGTATTTTTAATTTTTTCACGTAAACGAAAAATGAAGACGATACAGTGCGTTGAAAACTCGTATGACGTCACCTTTCAGTACACTCTTTTTACCGAAAAGTGACATCACAAGCCCCCTGACTCCACTCCTGTTTATCCGTTCCGTCCGTTTTATCTTCGTCGTTTTTTTTGATTTGATAAAACCAAAAAATACGTGTCCAATATTTTTCGATAATCTAACTGACGGACTAAATAGAATCAAAAATTTGTTACTCAGAAATCATCCTTATTTATATAAGACCACGTAAAATCAATAAAAACTTACCAGCATAAAACCTAGGTTCACAGAATTCAAACTCGTCCAAGGTCGGCGAGTTCTCGATGAACTGCCCGAGCTTCTTGACGGCGTACTCCAGGACGTAGGGGTGCACCTCGACGCCATGGTTGATGCCCGAGGGCCCGATGATGAGCCCCACCAGTGTGCTGAAGTAGCCAGTGCCGGAGCCGATGTTCAGGAACGAGAGCCCCGGACGTAGCTCCAGTCCCTCAAGCACTTCACTGCAACAAGGAGGATATTTTGATATTGGTAACTTGTTTCTGAAGAAAGGTCTGAAATTCAAAAATATAAAGATTGTTTTGTATCTTTTATCTGGCTGATCCGGCAAACGTTGTTTTGTGATGTAAAAAAATGCCTACGACCTATTCTCAGACCTACCAAATATACTCAAAAAAAAATTTTCATAAAATCGGTCGTGCTGTTTCGGAGGAGTTGGATAACAAACACTGTGACACGAGATTTTATATATTAGAAGAACTACTTAACTACTTAATCCGACTACGAAATGGTCCGCGAGCCAGCAACAGATTTCCATGACCAAGTTCCTCCCGGACAAAAACTTGTAAAATGGTTAAGAGAGATTTATCATGGAGTTCTGTGAACGTCAGCGATAAGGTGGGTGGGTTAAGCAGCGACTGTCTCCCAAACACATACAAAAAAAAACCCACATTGAAAATCCCATCGAATTGCAGCTGACGATCAGAGGTGCGATTGTGTAAGGCAATCGTATTCATTTGATATTTCAAAACGTACGGTATAAGCTGTCAAACGGCTAATTCTAATTGTGTACGGAGTTCATTTATCGATAACGATTGGGTCGTTAATTTTAAACGATGAGTGAATGATGTACAAGTTTTTGACACATAATTCGAATTGCGTAAGTTTTTTGAGCTCATTGCTAATGTCAAATAATTGCGGTGACTTGTGACTCATGACAATCGTGAATTATAGTGCTCGTAATTAATTGTTTTATTATTTTCTTTGAAAAAAAAGGGTAAGTAATCGAAACTATCGAAAGAAAAAGGTTGGTGGGTTGGTTGGAAGTAAGTCCAACCAAACGTCGAAGTGAATAATGTATAGTATTTAGTGTTAAATGGAAATAAAATAAAGTGAGTCACAAAAGTTCTTTTTCAGCACAATTTATTGTTAATCCGCGTGATTTTTTAGAATAAAATGGCGCACGACTACATGATGAGACGCTCGCAGATGAGGAGGCAAGACCTGCGTAGATCATCTATGCCCTGGGACATGCCGGATGGCGAGTTTATCAAGAATATTTCAGAAATAATCATTCTGTCGAGCTACATGAACTTAGCTATATTGATGATAAAAATGGTTATAATTCTTTAGATAAATACGCGTTACGGTCGCGGATCGTATTTGGTCCACATACAGCTTCACACTGACCGGAAAATTGCAAAAAACATAAAAATATTTTAATTTCGCGGGCTACCCTGGAGCATCCACCTTAACTCTTCTGGGAAAGATATATTAGGTATACGGCAAAGTTTACTTACTTTTATTATGCTTTAACACAACTTTTAAAAAACAGAGTATGGTATTCTGTGTTACTAGTGTATATTTTCTACGAACAACAACATCACAGACTACAAAGATGACAGATTTAATGTCAATCTTCGTCTTGTCACTTATCTTCTTGACAGGCACAGAATATAAAACGCTTGTAATTATAGCCCACTAACGCCACATAGTGTCGAGTAGCAGAAAACTTATGGCGCCACCTGGGGCCGAATAGCCGAAGCTCTCTTTCATTCTTTCCTTTGCGTTTGGTTACATGAGTTGCAACATTTGCGTAGACAATTTTCCATTATAATTCAATGTTTATAACAACCAAAGAGTTATTTTTAAGATATAATAACAAAAAATAGCGCCTTTTTTAAATGTTAAATATTAAAATAATCCTAAAAAAATAAAGATTTTCTGAATATTTTGCATAATTAAACGCAATCTTATGATACGTTTGTATACGATCCAATACGATCGTTCACTCATTGGATGGACAGTTTTACACAATTCGAATTTTTTATTTACGATTAATGACTATCGTATTCATTATTCATCATGAACTAAAGTTAGACAATCGCACCTCAGAGGTGTTATCGTCCGGGAGGAAAAGTATGACAAAATTTGAGCCTGGCTTGTGGTATAAAAATGTTGTCACATCACGAGAAAAAACCGGCGAAGTGCGAATTCGACTCTCACACGAATGGCCCCCGTACCATAAAAACATGTTTCTTGTACCTTAATTTTCAATTTAATTTAATTTTTATTCTGTTAGGACATTGCGAGGCATGCGCCGCGCACGCCTTCAACGAACACGTTCCGATGTAAATTTGCCTGCGTAGCCACACATTGCGAAGCATGGGATGAGCGCCCATGCGCTGAGCATGCCTCGCAATGTGTGTATCTACCCTTACAAGCAATGTCTCAGATAATTTATAACATTTTTATTTTAGTACTAGTTGACGCGCGCAACTTCGTTTGCGTCACAAATTTCAATACTGCTCCGCTCCTATTGTCTTAGCGTGATGATATATAGCCTATAGCCTTCCTCGATAAATGGGCTATCTAACACCGAAAGAATTTATCAGATCGGACCAGTAGTTCCTGAGATTAGCGCGTTCAAGTCAACAAACAAACAAACAAACTCTTCGGCTTTATATATTAGTATAGATATAGATTATTTTAGTATATTAATTCCAAGTTGGTTTTTGAGCGACCAGTTCTAGGTCATATTTTTTTTTTCTTGTAATGTATTTTGTACTTTGTTTGAGTTTGAGTTTTTACATAATTTATCTGAATCTGTATTAAAAAATAGGTACTTGAGTACTCGGTGTTGATATGACACTGGACATCTGAAGGTATTGTATTGAACCTATTCTGAAGCTTCCTTCATTTGAATGAAGGAAGCTTCAGAATAGGTTCACTGTACCCATGCATTGGCAGAAAACTATAGTCTTGCTCAGAGAACAATAAAAAGGCATGCTTCCTGTGAGATACGGATGTTTACGTAACGGCGAGGGGTGTCAAAAAAAAAATGAAAAGGAATTATCATTTCATATTTAAATTCACACCCCCCTCCCCCTTCCTTTTCATTCCGCGAACTTTTTGAACTCCCCTCGTAGGTACCTTTACGTAATACGCGTGACAGCGTGGTGACCATACACGTGCGCGACCGAGACGCAAGTTGACGCCAGCTTTAGGAGGCTTCGCTTTTTTTAGAGAAGTTAAAAGTCAAGCTACAGATTTCTTTATTGGCCACGTGATCAAACTTCTCATTTTATAACTTAGCAATGGGAAAATGAGATAGCCCTTAATAAACTAATTCGTCTTTTGTACAACGCCAACTAAATATTCTGTAGAAAGCTTGACGCTTAGTCAATAATTATCTTAACTTGTCCTTTTTAGGGTTCCGTACCAAAATGGTAAAAGGAACCCTTATGGTGTGACTCAGTCTGTCCGTCTGTTACAGCAGGATATCTCAAGAACTGCTGATGCTATCAACTTGAAACAGTTTTAGATGATGTTTGCTCAACTATTTTGCAAACAAGAAAAAAGTCTTATCTATACTACTATATAAAGCTGAAGAGTTTGTTTGTTTGTTTACTTGATCGCGCTAATCTCAGGCACTACTGGTCCGATTTGAAAAATTATATCATTGATAGATAGCCTATTTCTGAGACCAATAGGAGCGGAGTAGTAATAAAAATTGTAACGCAGACAAAGTTGCGCGGGTCAACTAGTACTAATATATAAAGCTGAAGAGTTTGTTTGTTTGGTTGAACGCGCTTATCTCAGGAACTGCTGGTCCGATTTGAAACATTCTTTCAGTGTTAGATAGTCCATTTATCGAAGAAGTCTTAGGCTACATATCATCACGCTAAGGCTAAGGCCAACAGGAGCGGAGCCGTAATTAATGTTGTGACACAGACGAAGCTGCGCGGGTCAGCTAGTAAAAATATACCTTTTTTTTTGCAACAGCGACTGAAAAATTCTTAAAAATTCGAAGTGGGGCTACTAGGGCATGTGTCTGAGAATACACAACTACGCAATCAGATTCGTATCTTACAGCCTGGCAGTGCTCAAAGCCTTACAAAAACAAACAAACAATCTAACAGCAAACTTATATTTGAATGTCACCTTGCCCTGGAGAGTATATCGCTGTCTAACAGAATTACCCTCTAGTAGTAGACCAAGGGGCACAGTGGATCCCTAGGCAATAATGTCGCAGACGACCTTGCACGGAGAGGTTTTGAGATGGCAGTGCTCGGCCCGTACCCACTCCTTCCCCTACCTTTCAGTTCTTTTGCAGTTTCGTACATGAATTCGCCAAAGATCGACTGAACTTCACAACAACAAGTGGTCACAGGCTGCAGACTACAGGCAGTCAAGGATGGCAATGCCAAGTCTAAATCCACGACTAACAACTCAGCCTAAGTTGAAATAAACACAGAACAATGATAGGGACAATTACAGGCCATTGCCCCCTAAACAAACATCTCTTTAACATCGGCGCCACGGACAGCCCACTCTGCAGGGGTTGCTTTGACGCCGAAGAATCAGCATCAGCCGCCCACCTCATCCTGGAATGCGAGGCCGAGGCTGCCAGGAGACCTACGCACAACGGACCGAATGAGAGTCTAAGTGCGGAAATTGGAGTCCCTAATCTATCTATCTATCTAGGGCCTGTGGGGTTTCATATGAAAGATAGAAAACCATTTTTTTTTAGACATGTTTCAATATTCCCTACCACAGTGACAGACGGACAGACTTAGCCTTTTTACCACTTTGGTACGGAACCTTATATGTTAAAACAGAAAAGGCACATGCCCAGCAGCGGATGAAGTCGTACTGATGATGACTCTCGGGCGAAACAAGAATAATCAGTTTATACAAGCAATGGTTGACATTCGCCCTGGACTGAAATAGCAGGAAGGACTTTGATTCAGTAGGTCGCCTGGGTCGCCATACTGGCCATTAATAAATAAATAGTATACAATAATAGTATACATATGGGAAATGTGTCAAAAGCTCATTAGGCCGCATCTAAATAAGGCTTGAATGAATCATAAAGCAATAAAACTTGCACCTCTGTAATAATAATAGTCTTCTTCTTCTCGTTGCTAATGACCCCACACACCCTAGTGTCAGAGTTTCTAAACCACCTCAAGGGCCTCTGACATGGTTTATTTCACAACCGCTCTTTTGGCAGCCGGGACAACCGGCTTATACGTGCCTTCCGAAGCACGGAATCATCTTTTCTTACAGACAATCAGGTGATTCAAGCCTGCAATGTCTTAGCCAAACTGGAAAAAAACTTTACTAAGTATGCTTTCCCATGGGAATGGAACCCACAACCACCAGGTCACAAGGTAAATGTGTGACTAGGTAAGTATTGATAATATGAGCCGAGTGGCACTATCACAAGTAATTCTAATGTCATTGCTAAAACTGATTATAATATAATCAAGTGCACATGTAAGTGAGATCAACTGATCATTTAGAACTATTATGAAATGCTGTGCTGTGGATTTTCTGTTGCCACTCTCATTTAATTAATAAATTGGTGGAAAATGTGGATTATAAAACAAATACTATCTGCATTCCACTATACCTTGTGTGTTATCATTTAACCACCTTCGGTTGACTGGTAGGAAATATTATACCAATGGCATTAAGTCTGCCTTTGCACATTATTGCTTAAGTCTAACTTAATAGTTGTTAGTTTATGCATGGCAAATAGTATTCATAATGTTTTCTCTTATATAGGAAACCAAACAATAAACTGTATTTTTTTAGGGTTCCATATCCAAAGGGTAACCAACAGAACCCTATTACTAAGCCTCTTGTGTCTGCCAGATTGTCAGTGGGTTGTATCACAAGAATGATAGGTAGGCAGTTGAAATCAGTTTATTTCTTATTGCCAAAAAATAAAAAAACAACAAGCTCAGGGACCAATTTTAGCATTCCGGTTATCAATATACATATTATTTATTTGTTTTTAAAACTAAGAATGCCAATTAAAGTAAGAATGTCAATAGCAATCACTCAGCTTTCAAGACACTTACTGTTGCTGTTGGAGCTTATAGGTGGTGATACTGACATATGCTGAGTGTGCCAAGTTGACATTAATTAATATGATACAAAACATACATATGAGGAGTTCTGATGAACTTGTAAAGACTGGAGTACTCTACTAGAGTAGAGTAGAGCAGGGACTCATATTTCCCACACTTAGTGTGAAAGCTACTATGAATGACACCAGTTGCCTTGTATGTAGCACCACATGTAGCACTTAATCATATAACAACAATTTTTACATAGCTTAGTAGATTCCAGAATTCTATGCCTCCAGATCTCCTACGAGTAACATCATAGAGAAATACAAGCATCGAGATCGCAAGTAGTATTTTTAATTTGTTGTTGGTCTTGTATCTTAATGTAGATACAAAAAAAAAATTATAATGTAAAATGTCATTGGAAATATTCTTGTATAAAACATTTTGAATAGTTGTTTAAAACTCAATTAACATGTTCTTAAATACCTATAACATTAAAAACAGTCATGCAAGCAATGACCAATCATATTATTTTCTGAATAGGTTTTATTTTTGTTTGTTTGATAATGGGCTTGCTCTTGACCACAATCACATCTGATGGAAAGCCATAGGTGAGGTCTATGATGGAGCGAGGTATTGTGTACATCATTTAGGGAAACATTTTTTTTTTCTTTTGTTGCAAGTAGTTTTTTTAAATAAGTAAATAGAGCAATATTTTTGTTATTTTTTGTGGCAAGGTTTCATGTAATTTTCAGTTAAAATATTGTATTTTCTCTATAAGTGATCTTTTGAGAAAATAAATGTCTGAAACCGTAAGGTTTATACATGTGAGCAAAAATCTATTTTATTTAAAATGAATGGTATCTGTGAAGTGCGTTACTTGCTGCACAGTACATTATTTCTCACCCGAGCTGTCACATGAATTTGCTATTAACCAGCAACTCGCCTTATGTTCTGAGTTACGATAATGTTTGAATAATACTGTAACCATATGATGACAATAGTCTACAAGTAGTTAGTGCATGCTGTGGGAGACCAGATTGATGATAATAAGCCCAAGATGATGATACCCCATGCAATTCATTAAGTATGCAAAAATATCTTTCTAAAATACATTGCAATAATATCATAACAACAAAGCATACAGCATGTTCATGGGGTTGCCAAGCTTTTGTAACGCATCAGGTATGTTTGCAGATGCTCAAGTAGATGGCTTTCAGGTGATACATCGCAAAGGAATAGCCTCTCTGATGCACTGCATACGGGGCAGCCGCAACAGCTTACTGAAGCTCATTGTAGAGAGAATGGATGTGGATTGTTACTTCATGGGGACAAAGTTACACATACGGGTAGTGCGGACCTGATCCAATGTTTCCATTGTTATGTTTGTTTCCCTTGTTTTGTTTGTCTCTTGGTATTTTATTTAAATTTAATTTATGGATGTTTATAATTGTAATTATTATGATTGTAATTTATTTGAAATAAATAAAGTTGAATTGAATAATATTGGATATTTCATGTCATAAATATAACTATTCAATTTATATGATGACAGAATATATCACAACAGAACAGCTAAGATATCAGAATAATCATTTATTATAGTTACAATTAATTATATGAGTTGTGAGATACATCTAGGTATGTTACCAACCTTAGAGTGCTTTTCTTTATGAATGTATAGAGGTCTTTGTGTGGACCACACCCCATGGTGCTGCTGCACCACCCTACAAAGGCCCTGGATGACTTTTTCACCAAATTTAATACAAGTGCCAAGCTATAGAAAGCTCAAATGACAGTTGGGTACTCAATGTCAACTATTGATTATACGTTTTACACAGATACCTTCATAGCACGGGCTTTGAACACCCACCTGTAAATACACGGCGCAGACATGTGCAGCGGCCCATTCCGCCAGGCCAGGTCTTTGTAGGCCTGGTCCCGCGCCTCGGGCGTCATGTAGTCGGCGCGGTCGAGCGAGCGGAACACCCGCTCCACCGGCCGAGTGCGGATGTAGTTGCCTCCCATCAGGTTGTCTATCAGCTCATTGTTGTCGCGCCCAGAGCTCACCGCTCCACCCATCTTGTTTGTTTTGCTGCACTTATCGTCTTCAATCCTCCCTCTCCACACACCACCTCAGCTGATTGGAAATGTGACGTCACAATTGTTTTTCAACATATTTTATGGAAAGCACTTGCATGTGGTGATTCTAATCAATCACAAGTAACACAAACCCTCGCAAGAATATTAATTTAATACGCACATTCCCGAATCGATGCCAATGAAAAGAGATTCACACAATATTCAGTCAGTTCGCACAGTGAAAAATTTGACATTTGTTCTCGTTGTTCAAATTTAACAACTGCATAAAAATATCTACAACGATCAAAGACGAACGAACAAAGAACGACTAATCAAAAAGCTGTAAAAACTGGAACGAAATGCAAAAGAGAACATAGATAAGAGTTGTTTATAAACAAATGCAATCGATATGCTTGTTACACTTTATTGCAGTATAATATTTGATGCTTTGTTTAAGATTTAAGTAATTTATCTAGTAAATTAAGTAAAGTTTAATAGATAGTTAAGATAAAGAGGCCATCGAATACCGAAAGATTTTTTTTAGCCACGTCTTCATTTTTGATCAGTTATAAACTATAGACGCAGTGACAGTTTTCTCTATAGTCTATGACAAAAAAATGACAGATCATCAAACCACGGGATTGGGGATGTGATTTATTTATTTTTATAATTTTCTGTGAGAATACGCTGGGTATTATTTCAAATTTAACAGTGTCAGGTGATTTTCGTGTTAATGTTGTTAATAAAATAAGTTTAGATCAGTGCACGGGAGACTCTATGTAGTTTTGTCGTGTCACAGTGTGGGAACGTCATTGGTGGTGATAAGGATTTGTTGAATATTTATGTGAAATTTGACGTGCTCAGTTGTGGAGTGTTTTGTTGGACAGAGCGATGGCAGAGACGAGTGAAGCGCGGGCGAGTGCCTCGGCGCCGGGCGGCGATGCTGGCGGAGAGGAAGACAAACATGACGAGCGTATGCTGGAGTGCAACATCTGCCTGGACACGGCCCGCGACGCCGTCGTCAGCATGTGCGGACACCTGTTCTGGTACGACACCCTCACACCCTTCTTGTAGAAAACCCAAATATAAAAAAGATGGTTCAATTAAGTATGCTAATTGCATTCGTAACCGTTAATGGAATAAGTTTTGTGTTAATTCGCTTACCAGATCTGAAATGTATTCAAAACAATACACCAATGTATTCCAAATAATAGGTACTCCTCTGATTTGTTATTTCAAGAGCAATACTGACTTGGTGAAAGTAAGAAATTCTTCATTAATCATAACAAAAACATGACAATTGTATCAGAATTATCTTTTCAAAATATGTACATTTGTATATTACATATATGCTTAGTTTTTTATGTACCCCAAAGAATATGATGTCTAAGTAACTAAAAAAAATTGACAGTAGCAGGGAAGCTGTAACTATTATCCATGAACAGAATACCTCCTAATGAATAGAATAATTTTAATCACAGTATTATTAAAATTATTAACATATTTTTGCTTGTAAAATTCTGTAATGTATTTTTATTTAAAATAAAATAATAGCATTATAGCATGTATATATATAATTATATCAATGACCCTATTCATTGTGGAGGTAGTCAATAGCTATGTTCACAATCAAAATTTTATATTAAATACATATTTTCACTCTATTTTTCTAATTGATATTGGGTCTAGCTGTTTCATGCTTGAATACCTTAAAATGCATGAATGTGTTGATGATTTGTGATTGCGGTTGCCTTGAGCCCTTGAGCATACGCTCAAGGCAAACACAAATCATCAAAGAAATATCATAAACCACAGGTTCAATATCTCCTGAGCTATTTTGACATATGCTTCAGTGTGCATGCTTGAGCGCTTTCCCTCCCCTTTTTATTTATCCACACTAATATTATAAAGAGGAAAGATTTGTTTGTTTGTTTGTTTGTTTGTTTGTTTGAATTGAATAGGCTCCGAAACTACTGGACCAATTTAAAAAATTCTTTCACCATTAGAATCCTACAGTATCCCTGATGAACATGGGCTATAGAATATTTAAATAAAGTTAGGGATCTGTATGAAAACTTCGATAATGTAACCCAAGGTGTGAAAAAAATACCAAAAAAGATCCTTATATCGCATACGCTGTGGAAACTATTGACAATAGAGCAAAGTGCTGTACTACAGTTTTAAAGAGGTCATTAATATCTACAAAAAAGTCCACAGGAGTATGTTTCTAACTATTATGTTTAAGTCACAATGACTGCTTTTTTTCAAACCTGTCGTTTAAAAGTTACGACGGTTTCAAAAATACTCTAACTAAGAAAAATCTTGCGAGTGAACGAACTGCCCTACGTTTAGTCTATTAATAAGTAATTTTCACATATGAGATTAGATGGGAGATAAAGTTCGTGGAGTTCTAACTAAACCCGCGCGAACGAAGTCGCGGGCGAAGTGCTAGTATATGTATATTAAAAAAAATATATATTCTAAAAATATCTTTAAAGAAAATCCTTCTTGCATCAGCTAATAAGCTACTGTCATAATTTTTTTTATTTCACAATAAGCTAATAATTTGCTCATACATAGGTGGTGTCTTTAACTGACTTGATTTTATTTTATTTTAAGGAGTAATGACCTTATTGAAACATCAATGTAAAAACAATTACTAATTAATATTTAAAAGTACAGACAGTCAATTTATAAATAAACAACAGTTAAAAGAAGAATAATGATTACAAGAAAATTGTTTATTAAATGTTCAATTTATAAAGTTGACTTCTTGATTAAGTAATTAAATAATTAATTAACTTTTTGACGGATTCTAAATTCATAATGGAATCTCTCAATTAAAAAATTAGTGGTCTAGATATATTACTTTTTTTCAGCAAATACATATAATTAAGACATCTATATATTGCTGTTTTAAATGGTAGTAGGTTATTTAGGTATTACAACATTCAACACACAATAAAACCATAATTCAATTTGCAAAAAGTGTAGGAGATTTCGCATTTCACAGATATTGCAGGAATTTTAATAAGCAATTAAATGGTCAACACACATCAGTAGTCAAAATCTAATATTATTAATGAAACTTTTTATTTTGTATTAACGTTAATAGAAAGATACTGTCTCTTAAGATATAAGACAATATTTCCTAGTTTAGGAGACGGGTTTCAATGATTGACTTTCACTTCATTGAACTTAACGTCTGTGTCTTTCTGTATTTTGGAGACCATGGCCCTAAAATAGTCCCTTGGACCACTCCCTGTAAGTCAAATTCTGGGGACCAATGGAATAAAACAATTTCAAGTTTAATGAACATGGGATAAAAACCATGCAGGAAATTTTTGAGTCCATTGCCATATTGCCAACTATGACGAATTCTGGATTCAACTGAGGCGAGATGTTAAGATTGATCCTCGTAGTTATCGCTTTATCTACTTTACTGGCTTTTGTATTCTCATGATTACTCAGCTTTAAATTTTATTCAATGATGGAATTGTCCAGAGGTCGATCTTGAAGTATTTCTGACGTGCCGACAATTGTGCGCGTTTCAGGCGACTAACTTTAGATGACCAGTCCAACTTAGGACCTATGTTGTACGTACAGGGTCATAAATTGCAGCACTTCAGCCAACGTGAAATTATTCAAAAATCTTAGAATCTTCTGATTTGAAACTTTTACTGAATGGTGCCGTCTTTACACATACGTAATCCCTATTTCAGATTTTTAAATTGAGTATTTGTCAAACTCTACTTTAGCCTTAAAACCTGGCAAACTGCCACTGACGTGGGATTTTACCCCTTCTAAACTCTAAATAGTCTATTCAGATACCGGCTCAGAGTTCCTCCAACCTTAACCTTCCAAGAAAGTAAGTTAGATATAAATGATAATGTTAACACTATGTCCGCAGCTGGCCATGTTTGCACCAGTGGCTAGAGACCCGGCCGAGCCGGCAAGTGTGCCCCGTGTGCAAGGCGGTCATCAGCCGAGACAAAGTCATTCCGCTGTACGGCCGGGGCAACACCAAGCAGGAGGATCCTCGGAATAAGGTACGGCAATCAACTACAAATTACAGAAAGATTTTATTTTAGGAAAAACCCTCATACTAGGAAATTCTTCTGTATCGTAGGTTCGTTTACAAACATATAAACTCACATACACAAACAGCCAGTGCCGGAACAATTATCTATAGGCCATTCAAATGGTTGTCCGCGGGAATCGAACCCTTTACACGCAGTGCAGCAGCCAATCGCTCAACCACTGCGCCAACCGTGCCATAGATAGAAGTGACTCGTGAAGGGGCACAAGTTATGATGGCTAACCAGGTGGCTACTTACTGGTAACCTGCAATATGTTGAGAGAAATTGAAGTGATTAGATGTCATATTTGCATGAATTTTAAAGAAAAAATAAACCCATTCCAATCTGTGAAGTGTGGACACGCTCCGGTAGCCATGGAAATAAGACAACGGTTGCTTCAATTTCCTTTAGCATCGCACAGTGCGGCCGTAGAATTCCTCCGTCCGTCCAACCTGTTTTTAACTGACTTCCTAAAAAGGAGGAGGTTCTCAATTCGGTTGGTATTCGAGTAGCAAAAATGCTCATATAATAAAAACTACTGAGCCAAACTGAATTAAATTTTTACAAGATCAAATGGGAAGTATACCTACTGTATCGAATTAGAAAATCATCATAGACATCGGATCAGAAACCTTGGAGTAATCAGTGTGTAACTATCGTAGGTGCCGCCGCGGCCGGCGGGACAGCGCACGGAGCCCGAGAATACGAGCGGCTTCCCCGGCTTCGGCTTCGGCGAAGGCTTCCACATGTCCTTCGGGATTGGCGCCTTCCCCTTCGGCGTGTTTACATCCACATTCAACTTCGGAGACCCGAGACCTAGCGCTGGTGAGTGTTCTACGACGAATGTGTTGACCTGACCATACCTCGTGTGCTCTAAGTCTTGAGACAAAGTAAAGCTAAAATATTTTAGCGCCACAGGTATATGGCCCACGCATCTGAAGGCCTACATTGAAAACAAGGGCGGCCATTTGGAATGACGTATTTTTATATTTAAATCTAGATGTCATTACTTATAAATTAATGTTAACAATAAATGAATATTTAACATCATTACAAATTTAAAAAAAAATAGTTTTACTTCGTCTCAAGACGAGGTCTTCCTGAAGAGGACATCCAAGTCGTTCCGCCATCAGTCTCATGGCTCTGGAGAGTTCCCACCTTGAATGGAACTGGGTTAGACTTGCCTAATGCGAGACACGCCCAAATGAAAAAAAAACTAATGTTCTTTAAAAAAACTAATTATTATACATATGTGTGGATGATGGGATGCAATCAGCCTACCAACTGAAAGTGATCCGCCCTATCAGAGCCTTTATTGACTGTGTCAGAATCCATTTATATCTATCTTATACTAATATATAAAGCTGAAGAGTTTGTTTGTTTACTTGAACGCGCTAATCTCAGGAACTACTGGTCCGATTTGAAAAATTCTTTCAGTGTTAGATATATCATCATGCTAAGACCAATAGGAGCGGAGTATTAATGAAAATTGTGACGCAGACGAAATTGCGCGGGTCATAATAGATAATAGTGTATTTGTTGACAGCCGCCATGGCCCACGCACTAAGGTCCCACATATGCCTAATGCGGAAACCAAACCACCTAATAGAAAAGATGGCCATAGGGAACGTGCAGGACCTATACGTGGCTGCACAGAACGTGTCATTATGAAGTATAATTTACCTATGAGTTTCGAAATTACAACGCTTGATGGCACAGTATACTCCTAACCCTAACTCCTACACGGTCCCTTTAGGGAAACATTCACATAGTAGACTGTGCCATCTGGTGTTGTGAATCCGGAACTTTATCCTTTGAAGTACTTGACATTGACACTTCTGTGCTGCCACCTACAGTTTCTGCACGCTCTCTATAGGTAGTCGCGTCCCTTATAAATATTGTATTGGTTGTGGCAGCCCCCCGCGGCACAGCGCAGTACGAGGAGGAGCAGTTCCTGTCGAAGATCTTCCTGTGGGTGGCCATCCTGTTCGTGCTGTGGCTGATCTTCGCATGACCGCCGGACACGAGTCCGCAGCTACTGCTCCGCCACTGACTCGCCTCGCCACGCTGTGCTTCGGTATGTTTACACTGCGCGCCATCCGAACCAAATTCTCCCCACTTCCTTTCAAAGTAGTTTTAAGAAATTTTCGGTGGATCGTTTTCCACCTTGGAAAGGTGCGATGTATAAAAATTCGAAGTAAGGGATCTGGGATGTATGTGGATGTCGCGTTCTTCAAGTGTCTCATGCGATGATTTTCGATTTTTCCAATCCAAGTGTGAGTGATAAAGGTCGTAAGCGACACTTGATGTTAAGCGATATTATACTTACCTGGCACGTAGGTGTAATGTAGTAGTAGGTCGACTTTGATTACCACCAATCAAATCCATTATGATTTGTTATTCTGATAATTTGGACCGACAGACAATGACTGCTCGTAAATTATTGCAGTAAATCTTTTGAGTACTCAAGCGAAAATCATGGAATTTTGAGGTAGAGAGCATAGAACTATTGTGGCAGCACCCCGCCGCCATATTGTTTTTTTTTTTTTAAATTTAAGTTGCCTAGATATTTCGAGTTCCCATAAAAAAAGTTCGAACCTCTTTACTTCTTCATATTCTAATTCCATGGTGACTATAAATTAACATATTTGGTACGACTCAAGGTTTACTGGAATATTTTAGGGTTTTTCTCGCCTTTTTGCATAGTGCTCGAATTAACCATCTCCGAAGCTTCGTAGGTGTATGATTTTAAATGATAAATTTAGACCATTACAAAATCTTTAAACTCAAGACCCGAGTGGTTTTATAAAAAAAAACCTTTTTTTTTTCATAAATGTTTTGCTCTTGTAAGACAAGGGTAGTTTAAAAATACTCGAATAAGTTTTGCAAAGGCGACTGAAATGTTACCAAGCCGCAAACTCCCCTAAAAATCAGGCAAAACATTTGCGTATATTAAAATATACAAACTGTATTTTTAATTGCAAAATAGGCAAAAGAAAAATTGTAAACTGCCCTCCCTATACCGTAGACAAAATACAAATTTCGTAACAACTCACTATTAAACGATTTTCAACTTTAATCCTAGTTCAAACTTCTTTTTTTCGCCCCAGTTTCTTGAACGAAAATTATCACGAAAATATGGTGGCAATTTTCTTTCCAGAAACCGAGTGTAAGCCTGTTGTTGAATGAAAATCTGTTCTGAAGTCAGTTTCTGTATTTAGAACTTCACACTCTTTGGGATCCATTTCAAATTAAATAAGAGAATTTAAGGGTTTATGGGACGCGCCAGATAAATGTGCAATAACGGTCATTGACCCACATACATTTATTGACTTTCATAAATACTATTTATCAAATACAATAAAGCTGGCTCGAACCGACTTCTATCGTGATCCTTTACGTTCTCTAGTGATGAAAGACGGTGCATAAGTTATTGTTCGGAGAGTTCTACGAAGGGATATTAAGGAAAGGTCAATTTAGGTACTTTATTGCAAGTTTATCTGGCCTACCACAGAACTAAAATCCCAATAGAATAATAACTATGTTTGTTAGATCTAAGGACTTCTTTAAATGGTTCTAGTCGTAAGAAGAGACAAAATTTGATGTTGAACACCACACACCCATTGAACCTGTTCTAAACTATTTAAACGAACCCTAAGATCTTTCTGTACAATATTTTCATTTGTAAAATATCACGAAAAGCAAGCCCACACAACAGCCAAATTAACTTGACACTCAAATAGCTACAAAAACTCTTATAAATTGTTCGGAAGTGTAAACATATCGACTTATAGTTCTTCCTATTTATCTTTTCACAAGTTTCTTTATCACACTGCCCGTTACGTCAGTCGATAAATATATATTGTATAAAGAGTGCGAAAAAGAGATGATGCTATTAGTTCTGTATAGCTCCATTTCTTTCTTGCAACGGAACACTGCTGACTCAAACACCCTCAACACTAATTGGGTTCATCGAGTTGACATCAACTCACCCCTACAGGCTTTCTGCACTTCAAAATACTTATAGATAAATCTTGGTGTTTATCGAATGAAGATATTTTTACTAATCATCAAATTAGCATAAAAACAAATAACTTAATGTATATTCTCGTAATGTATTCTATCAACGAAATGTATCATTGTATACGATTGTTCTGTCAAACTGCTGATTTGATGAAAAACTGTGCTGTAAATTATCGATAACACATTCGATAAATAGTTTGATAACAAGTATTTAGCTGAAAATTAGTTATTTGTGTGATTAGAATGACAACCGATCATTCCCTTCTTCAAACAATTCTAATAGGTAGTATTATTACAAACAACTTTATTTTACATCGAGTAGTTATATCGACTTAATGTGCACTTATATCGATAATTTAATTTAACTCCTACGTCGATATAACCATTCGATACCATGTTTTTGTCGATAGTCGAATTTATCAAAGTCATTTTATGGATGGACTCAATATATCGTGTTTTGTAGCAGTAATTAAGATGTCTGCTGTTGATGTAAAATGACTTTAATAAAATAGAAATGATAATCTTAGACAATATTCATAGTTTTTAAAACCAATCGCTTCGTTACAGTGCACAGAGCACAGACGGTATTTCATCATTTTTAGGGTTCCGTACCCAAAGGGTACCTAACGGAACCCTATTACAAGCCTCCACTGCCCGTCTGTCTGTCAGCGGGCTGTATCTCAAGAACCGTAATAGGTACACAGTTGAAATTTTCACAGATTGTGTATATCTATTGCCGCTATAACAACAAATAATATCAATTAAGCTTTATGGTACGGAACCCATTGTGTGCAAGTCCGACTCGCACTTAGCCGGTTTTTTTTCTGCAAAGATAGCGTGTCCACGAGTCCACAATTCTGTCTGCTATAGCTGAAACCTACGTTCAGGGCCCTACTACCTGACCTGCTAATGTCAAAATGATGAAGCTGTAAAAAAGGAATAGTGTTATCGAGTCTTGTATAACTCCGTTTCCCTCCCACACCGTTATCATGATGGTTTTAAGATGTCATAATAGGTACCCTGTCTACTCTAGCCGCTGACCGCGCTGTGAATCCTGTGTGCTCTGTGGATGAGTCGCATCGAGCGGTTGGTGAATTGTTTATCGAATCTTCTCTTATAGTAATAGCACAGTACTAGTGAGTGCTATGTAAGCTACCGTGTATATAAACCCGTGTTAACGCTACAGGGGCCTTCATTTTTACTCCGTTCGCTCGTAGGTTAGTTAAGGCTAGGCTCTTGCAAAGATTCAGTGCTGTATGCAAAGATGCTTGTGTACAAAGTACATATGCATAGACATTGTGACAGAGGCGCGAACTGTGAGATTGGCAACGCTTTTCCGCTTCGCTGTCACATTCTCAGGAGTGTCTAAGTATTACGTAACGAATTTGGGAGGTCTTTTAAAACGTTACCATGTGTTACAGTTTTGAATTACGTGTTACATTACATTACCACAGGTTTTTTAGCGACTTTCCGGTACTTTACGCCACATAATTGGGACTTTTAGTTAAAAATGGTCTCTTGGTGGTAATGTTACGTTTTACTAGGGGGAGAGAGGGGTACAGAAAAACATTACGGCGCGTTAGATGGGGGGAGGGGGTGTCAAAAATCTCCAAAAATTGCGTTACGTAATACCTGAACGCTCCTCCTAGCTCATCCAGATCAACTGTTCCTCTACTTTGATACGGTTAACTCTATGGTTGCTTCGAAAACAAGTTGATCAATATAACTACGACTTGTACGAACACAAGAATTCACGACCCATTGAGTTCATGCTGCACAAGTTTGCCATATTCGCCACAATCGCCACATGCCAGTAACATTTACCTATGATCTGTGTATTTTGTACACAGTCTCATACTTACTATTATATTCGTATATAACTGTTAACTGAACACAAAACTATGGGTTTTGATCGTCTTAAAGAATTTAAATTATATTTTATTTTAGTATGGAGGTGTGACGTTGTAAGATAGTTGTTTGCATAGGCGTTGCGCGTTGCGGATACTCGGAAGACGTATATCATATGAGTTGGTAGATTTTACGTTAATATTCCTGTAATGATAAGTGTATATATAATTATTATTGTATCAAACTAATTATGTTGTGATGGGAGGGTTTGTTTTAATTGTAAATTTGAAAATAAAGATACATGATGCTGAGAGGAGTGTTTATTTCTGAAAACCTTGCCCTATTATCTATGCTACGCACACCGACCGATTGGTAGCTATTTTGGCATCAATGTAATTCGCATAATATTACTAGGCATAAAGACTATTAGCATAATATCATTTAGGCATAAAATTTATAGAAATAACGGAAACAATTCCATTTTTAACCTTGAATTAAAATTAAAGTATCGTTTTCAAAATTCAATATGTTGTGTTATAAAAGTTAGTGACAGGAACGAATCGATGCATAACAGACTCCACGTAGTCTTGTCTGCCCTACCCCTAGAATGTAATCTAAGCCCGCGTAGGTACGGAGGGGCGAGGCGGCCCGCGAGCTGTGGAGCAGATGTATTTAACCCGCGCCGCCGCAGCTGAGGCTGAAGCCGAAGCTGCGGTAGTGAGCGTAAAACACATCTGCGACGATAAACTCGCGTGGGGCCGCCGGAGCCGTGACAGCAACCATGCTTGCTTGCTTGCATGCCGCATACTTGCTTGCATGCTGCATGCTCGGTGCTTGCATGCTTGCTAGCTTGCCGCATTTTCGGTGCTTGCATGCTTCATGCTCGCTACATGATTTGTTTGCTGCATGCCGCGTGCTTGCTGTATGCTTGATTGCATGCTGCAAGCTTGCTGCATGCATGGTGTATGCTATTTTGAGAAAGTTATCTGTAACTCTTTAAATGGGTTTTTTGGAAAATATGATTTATTTTACAAAAATCAAAAGGGGTTCCGTAAAAAACCAACAATTAACATGGCTCTATTTGAGCTATTAGCTACTGTAATGTCATCTGTAGACAGGAGAAATCCAGTCTGCGCAAAATCAAGGTATGTAAAATATGGCGTCCCACAAGGTAGCGTACTGGGGCCGCCACTTTTCTTAATATACATAAACGATCTTCCAAAACTTACTGCAAATAAAATGATTCTCTTTGCAGACGACAGTACAGCTGTTATAAAGTGCACAAACCAAGATAGTTATGAGCATGATACGAATACTTGTTTACATGACATTATAAATTGGTTACGTAATAATAATTTGGTTATTAACCTAATTATAACAAAAGTTATACACTTTCAATCGCCTAATTGAAGGAGCAGATACGGCTAAGTTCTTAGGTATATTGATCGACAACAAACTCACTTGGAAACCTAATATTGAAGGATTATGTAAAAGATTTAGTAAATCTGCATATGCTCTCTTTAAACTATCAAAGAAAGTCAACAATCAAGCTCTTAACAGCGTACCATGGTTTGGTTGCCTCTGTTTTGCGACATGGTATTATTTTCTGGGGGCAGTCTACTGATAGGGAGCTGTTGTTCATTGTTTTCGGAATGAAAAAAACAATGTGTAAGGTCAATGTGAAGTCTTAAGAGAACAGATAGCTGTCTTACTTATTTTAAATCATTAGAAATTTGAACATTTCCGTCTTTGTATATATTGGAAACAGCTTTGTTTGTTAAAAATAATCTAAACCTATTTCAGAAATTGTCAGAAACAACAAAGTATTTAATAAATAAATAAAAATTCAATACGGTCTCAGTATGTCAATGAGTTGTGTCAAGTGAAATGTAAAACCGCACTAATTCATAAAAGCTTTTTTGGTATTGCCCCACGCATTTTTAATAAAATACCTAATGATATTAAAAATATGGCTATTAAAATTCAAAAAGACGCTAAATAATATCTTGACTAAAAAATGTTACTACACAATATTGACGACTTCCTGAATGATAAGTCAGTGACTAATTGACATACTTCCTATTCCATTTCACATTATTGTTTCTATTTGACATTTGTACTATTTGATATTTTTATATTTGAAATTTGTACCATTTGATATTGTTCTATTTGACATTTGTACCATTTTTCATGTCAATGTTTAATTTATTTTAATTTAAGTTTATTTTATTCTATTTGACATAATTGATCCGTTTGACATATTATTTTCTTTGACATTTGATCCATTTGACATCATTATTATTATATTTTGCCTGTATTACTATGCCAAGATTTAATTTATTTTAATTAGAAATTTAATATAATTTGCATGCCCATGTGACGGTAGAAGATGGTAGGTACAGGTTTTTCATTTATAATAAGTCCTCCATGGACTTATTATAAATGAAAAACCTGTACCAATTACCCATGTTCGCAAATGAATAAATGATTATGCTTGTTTTTTTAATGACAAAAACTATGCCTGCTGCATGTTACATGCGAGCTTGCATGCTGCATGCATGGTGTATGCTTGTTTGCATGCTGCATGTTTGTTCAAAAAAAAAGGAATATATTCTACCAACAATGAAAAGTGCCTACAATATTGTACAAAAATGTGTAAAAGTATCTAAAGTTTTTAGGAGTGAATGAATTATGCTAATTTGTTATGCCTATTAAAAAATATGTTTTAATATCATTATGCGTTAATAAATTAATTATGCTTTAGAATGTTATGCTTAATCATTATTACGATAGCAAAAATTATGCTTAAAAAAATATGCGTAAGCTGTTATGCATAAAATATGCGAATACATACACATTTACACATATATTTTTTTTTATTCCGTGCGGGAATCGAACCTACGACACGCAGCGCAGCAGTCTTGCTCTACCACTGCGCCAACTGGGCCGTCAAACGTATTCCTACTAAAACAAGTTTTTTTTATTATTATTTGTAATGGGTTTGCTCTTGACTCTAGTCTATGTCAGAGATGACAGAGACAAAGTCAAAGTTTGAATGGCCTTTGGGAATAATTTAAATCCTTTGGCACTCCGTGTCGGTATGCGAAGGCCACTACGTTTATAGAAGTAAATAAAACATCTTATAAAATTCATTCCCTTTATTTTTAAAGAAATGAAACGCTTCCACAATCGTCAGGTCTCCTCAAGTTCTTACAAAACAACAACCACTCAGTTAGGAATATACTTACAATAAGATTTTATCAGCTTAAGTCTAACCTAATATAAACTTAATCAAGAAAACATACTCTTCAATATTAATCTGTCTATGACATACATAAATCATCGTAGATGCTAGTCAAATAGGTATTTCTAACTCAAAAATGCAACTTATGGACTTACCAGTTAAGTAGGTATTTAATTTGTTTTCTAATATTATGTTAACCATCAGTTACTTAGGTTGAATGCTTGCCTGTTTTTGGTTTGATGGCGGCACATCTGGCAATTACTTACACACTTATTATATAATTGATAGTTCACATATTATATGCATCATTAAATGTACTCTTACTCACTTTAATATTTAACATGTGTATTAAACATTGGAAAATGTAATTAAAATCATATTAATGTTCAGAGGGATATTCAAAATATAACATACATGGATATGCTAATTGACAACTAATTCTAGTTAATTCAATCTGTACCTATTATTTTCGCGCTAAAGATAGCAAAATGGACGGCGAATCAACTAAGCAACAAAATATGTAATTAAAGAATAATGGTGGCACTACACAATGGATAATTGAGTCCACGTGTCGTGATTAAGCTGGTTGAATACCGCAATTATAGACACAACAAAACAAGTTTCTTTAGAGTAGTAGCCACTGAAATAAAAAAAAACTTCCTATTATCTTCATTTACGTCCAAAATGCTAACTTTGTACCACGCATAGTGTTGCAGTCAATCATCGTATCTATTGATATCCAACACAAATATTAACATGGACTAGTGCTACCCTGCGTCTACAGCTACTCTATGCCGTACAGCTTGAGCGTCCTGTCCATACTCGTGGAGGCGATGTACTGCGCGTTCTTCCCGAAGCGCACGCCCGTGGCCGACGCCGTGTGGTCGTTGAAAACCTTCAGCTCCTGCCACTGCCGGCACAGGTACACCCTCACGTCCGTGCCCGCGATCGCCAGGTAAGTACCGCTCTGGTCGAAGCACAACTCCTTGATAGCATACCCCTCCTCGAGCTGAATCGTCTTGAAGTTCTTCAGCTTCCTCAAATCCCATAGCTTGACGCACGAGTCTTCAGCCGCCGTGGCAAGATAATAACCGTTCTCGGAGAAGGAGATGGATGTGACGGGTCCCACGTGTCCCGGGAAGTTGGCCACGTTACTCTGCTCTTTCAGATCCCAAATCTTAACTTGGGAGTTCTCAGTGCCCGTACCGAAGATGAGCCCGTCAGGATGGAACTGCGCGGTGGTGAGGCTGACGCCGGAGAAGTCGCTGACCTTGGTGAGCAGCGTGCCCGTGCGGATGTCAGAGAAGGCCCAGTGCTGGTCGGTGGACGTGGACAGCACGTAGTCGCCCGTGGGGTGCAGCGACAGCCCGGTCACTGGGCCGTCGTGTGAGCGCAGGATCACCGTCGTCTGCGACCTGTTAACAAAATTTTATGTTATGATAAATTTTGTTTTGTAAATAAATGGTTTGTCCACGGTCTCAAAACAATAAATCTTTACAAAAAGCTGGATTTAACTACAGTACGTTTAACGGCATCAGTTACTCACGTAGGCACATTCCATACACGAATAGTATGATCGGGCGAGGCAGTGATGACGGTGTCCTCATCCGGATGGTAGATGACGCGCGTGACCTTCTTGCTGTGTCCCTTGAGGATGGCCACCACCTGTTCTGTGTCCTTGTTGAACACAGTCGCGTTGCGGTCGTTGCCGCCCGTCAGCAGCTTGCTGTGGTCCGACGGGTTGATGTCCAGCGCCAGGATACCAGGCACACTGGCTGAGTGGAGACCCTGGGAGGTAGAGGTATTTTATGAGTAGAAACAGGTCAAAGACACCTTTCGTACAGGAAACAGTCTTATGTTCTTTTCAAGCGGTCTGATGCATTTGGTGGCATAAAATCTATAATAACCTGGATGGTTGTAATTTGTAACACATTTTACTCTCCATAGCACAAGCTTTTGAAATTCTTAGCTTCGGTTTTTGCTCTGAATAACATCAATTTGAAACTAAGTCGCTCAAGAAAGTTATACTCACGGGATGTGAAGCCAGCGTAAGGAAGGCTCGGATCTGGTCCGGCGCCAGCAGCCCCTCGGGCACGGTGCGGCCGCGGCGCTTGCGCTCCTGGGTGAGCGCCGTGGCGCGCTCCTGCAGGCGCGACACCACCTCGCTCGACATGCCCACGGGGGCTGCGCCGCCGCCCGCGGCGCCGGCCTCCGCCTGTCGGACAAATACACTTAGTTGGAGCTAAAATTTCACTGCAATGCTGTCTGTGTTACATTGAATAGACAGTCTTCTATTAGTGCACAAAGAAGATCTAGTTATTCAAATTAGGCTGAACATCAAAATATACAAAAACTAGTAATACTATTGACAAATACCAGAAAATAAAAGCTATGAAAAGTACCTGGTGCGTCGGCTGCGGTGCAACGATGCCGGCTTGCGGCTTGAGCGTGGCGAGGGCTTCTCGAGCGGCCGTCACCTCCTTGGTGAGGCGGGCGATCACACGGCACGCCGCGTCGTGTTGGTACAGAGCGTGGCTTAGTTCCTGTACCATAAGGCATCATTGTTTCGATGTACTTGGACTTACTTTCTCCAGTAAGAAAAGGCTTTATCCAAAATTATCAATAGGGTATTTTACTAAAAAAATCTAATTAGTCCGTCTGATAGATTTTCAAAAAATATTGGACACGTATTTTTTCTTTTTTCACGTAAACAAAAAATAAAGGAGATACAGCGAGTTGAAGACACGCGTGACGTCATCTGGCTTGGTAAATTTGGTGCATTTTTCAAAACTAAAACTGCATCATTGGATTTTTGGAAATTCGCTGTTCTTACCCAGGACCGGCTGAACCGGTTGATTTTGAAAAATAAAAAAAACGCCTGTATTATCACACCATACGAAAGTGTAGCTAATAAGGATCAAATTCTGGGAAGTATTAATAACATGTGGCAAACTAAAGGAAAGCTCTTTGTTTGTATTAGTTTTCATCAAGGCACACTTTAAAAATTCACTTTGTATGACCTCAAGGTTCCATTGTACTCAGATGTGTACTCATAATTATGAAAGTTTATTACAAGACCAACATTTAACAGATTTTTTCCAGGATTGTGTAACTGACCTGTCGAGCAGTCTGCAACTGTTGGCGCTGTGTGAAGGCATGCAGCATGAGCGCATCCCACTCATCCTGCATGCTCTTCAGAGTGGCCGGGATGGATGTAGCACTCGGAGGCTTTGGCTTCACTATCGGTGGAGCTGTGAAGTATGTTTAATAGTAAAAGTCAAAGTTTATTTCAATTAGGCCATTAAACGGCACTTTTGAACATCATCATTACATTTAAAATAACAGTGACTCTACTTTCCGTTTGGAAGGGTAGATTCTTATGGAGAACGGACAAGAAACTGTTTGAAAAGAATGTTTTACACATGCTTGTGGCATACAAAACTTTTTTTAATATATCTGAGGACCATGAACCTAGAATATGCAGAGGTAGACTTATTAATTTCCTAAATAAGTAAATGGTACTCACATATTTACAAATATTGGAACCATCAATTAGCAGAGTGTGAGTGAACACAAAAATAGAACAGTGGGTACAACTATAAAGCAAATACATAAACCAACCAGTTTGATCTTGTCTACACCATTGATTGTCCTATGGAGCAAGACCAGCATGTTTCCAAGCATTTTTATCCAGAATGTAATCTTCTTATTTGTAATATGCTTGTTTACAAAGTGTGCTTTTAATAAAGGTTTTAGATTTTCTTTCATTCAGTTCTAATATGTCACAAGGTTTTTTATTGTAATATTTAACACAGTACCCCGTGAAAGATGACTTTAGCTAATCTGTAAAATGGTTGATCTAATTTGTCTTTATTTCTAGTATTAATATTATGTCTATCACTAATTATACTAAAAAGATGACTTTCTTTCCATACATACATAATATTTTCATACATGAATTGGCAAGGGACTGTCATAATATAAATCTTTATAAAAAGTTCCCTTTTGTAAAATAAATATGGATTCAATGTCAGCAGCCCGACCCCACAGCAAAATACCATACAACATAATGCTGTGGAAGTAGCTAAAGTAGACCAAACGTGCGGTTTCTACGTCTGTTAGCTATCTTATCTTCCTAACAGCATAAGCGCCTGAGCTTAGACGCCCCACTAGAGATGTTATATGAGGTCCCCATTGTAATTTCTCTTCTAAAATGATTCCCTAGACAACCGTGTGATTAATAAACCCAGTTTTTCTCCCAACTCAAGGGCTGTATTTCTAATCCCATAGTGCTAAAGTTTCAACAAAAGTGTCTTATGGTTAACGCAATCGAACGCCTTCGAGAGGTCACAGAATATTCCAATGGCGTCTTGCCATTCTTCCCAGGCGGTAAAGATATTCTTTATGAGGGTAACACCGTCAGTTGTACAACGCCCTTTGGTGAAACCGTACTGTTGTTCATGAAAGATGGAGTTTTTATTAAAGTGTAGTAACATCTGATTAAGCATTAACTTTTCAAACACCTTACTGAGGACTGGTAGAATTGACACAGGCCTATAATTATTGGGTTCTTGACTATCGATTTGAACAAAGGAACTACTTTACTATGTTTCATAAGATCCGGAAATACTCTTTGGTCTTTGTCTACACTAGTGTTAAATATGACAGCTAAGTAGGGGGCAATAGTTTCAATAACAGATCTACAGACTGACAGACATTCCCCAAAGATCTTCTGTTGATTTAATTTTTATAATGGTCTGGGAGTTTATATGCTGAAACTTAAATTCGGATGGACATTGTGAAGGTATGTCCATCGGAATTTAAGTTTAAGCTCTTTCTTAGTAAGGCAGCAGAGAACGCGGGTGACGAGTTGAGAGTTTTTGTAGTTTTAAGAGGAATATTAGCATAGATATTTTCAAATTCCTGAGCTACGTCTGCATACGAGTTTATTGGGTCATGTATTTAGATTAAATTTAGTTTCACATTGTTTCTTCCTGCCTGTTTCATTATTTAATATTTTCCAGGTGGTTTTTATTTAGTTGTCGGCTGATTTTATTTTATTACCAATATGCAGAGCTTTTGCTGTTTTACATACAATTTTATATGTTTTTAAATACTTCGCAACATACTTCTGGAAGCTTGCATTATTCATTTATTGCTTTTGGCCATACAATTCATATAGTTTTTCCCTGCTTATGCGAATACCTGGAGTTGCCCAGTCACTTAATAAGAACTTAGTGTAAATCCTATTAGACTTTAAGAGGAAAAGTGTCATTAAATTGCGTGTAATGAAAAAAACTCGGGAAGGAACTCATTTAGGTCATCCATGTGATTAAAGTAATGATCACCTAATTAACTAGAAAAACTCTAATTTTTTATCTGTAATTGGTGTAAACTTTATTTTATTTTTTTGTAGAGGTATGTGCAAAACGTTATTGTTTGCCCACTGTGATCTGATAGTAACTTGTTTACTATTTTTTTATAAAAGTAATCACAATTACAAAATCTGTTGTCTATACAAGTGGCAGTAGACTCTGTCACTAGTGTTGGTTGCATAAATACATTTGACAGATTAAATGATTTTAAAAGACTCATTAACCTGATACTATTCGAATTTGTCTCTAACAAGTTAATATTAAAGTCGCCACATTTGATTATCGATTTACTAGTAGTACTGACTGTTTTCAACACATCTTCCATTACAGAATCAAACACAGATAGATTCTGTTAACTTGGAGGTCTGTAAACGCATACCACAACATGCCTATCAAGCTCAACACAAGACAATTCAATCATGTGATCAACTGACAATTTCACAATATCCTTTCTTTCTTTAGATTTAATTGAAGTTTTAACTAGAATTAATGAACCACCATGTATCATATTTTGTCGGCTGAAATGGCCACCTACACAATAATTTTCATAATTGATGGAAATTACTTGGTGGTCTTTTAACAAATATTAAGCTACTTAAAACTAAGACTTGTGACATCAGGTATAATGAGAAATAATCTGTTTCCAATTTAACTGCTTCTTTAATAAATTAATAGTAAAAATTGAATTTGTATGCAAAATTTTAAATCTGTGCTGTTGACCGTTGAGGAGTTGCTTGATTTGGGGCCAACTCTAGATAGAGAAACAATTGTCATCAGAACTGCCCCAAAATATATAAAATTTCAACTCTTTCACAACTATTAGATAAGACAAAGAGATACTTTGCTTGTAAGATTTGAAATAAACAAACTAACATTTCAAATTAAATAAAAGCTTATAAAACATAATGTTGAACATTACAGACAGGAGATAAGTAATTCTATTTACATAAATTAGGAACCAGTTACTCGGGATTAAAGTGCAACATATAAAGTTAGAGGGCAAGACTACAGCTGTTGGATAGGACTACCTCGGATTTACAGTGTAAACAATTTTATTTAATTTCCCAGTTAAACTGATGTTACAGTGCCACCTTACACATGAGCTAGAAAGTTATTAGCCTATAGATAGCAGGTATAGGGAAAGTAATCTTGTATACTCACTCTTGATCTCAATGAGATCCTCAATTCTCAACTCTTTGCCATTGATAGGATCCACTCCATTTTCAATTATATATTTTTCGATAACGCGCTTTTCAAATACGGCGCCCGACGAGGGAGACACCACAGGCAGCTCAGGGACCTCATTAGATACTATAATCACAAAGTTAGGTTATAAACACAAAAAATATTTAATACTTCGATATCACTAAAATAAAAGGGTTAGGAAGTACCAATTTAACAATTAAATAACTCAGATAAACTATTCCTAAAACTGTGAAACTGCAAAAACCAAATTTCACACTGGTTTCGCCCACCGGTAGGCAGAGGGATACGCGCCTTTCGAGAATGTAAGACTTCAGAGATATTTCTTGTGTGATCCTGGATTAGATACTCACTTGCACAATATAGAGCCATATTCAAAATTAAATTGAGCTAATATTCCCAGAAAACTCTTGAAAACTCATGAAAATCAGCAGCCAAACAAAATTTTTGCACAGATAACAAAGAAAATCCATAAACAAATCGGTTTTCTTCTGATTAGAGTTGAGAAAAAAAATCGACTAAATTACTATATGTCAGTTAAACATGACCACAGCTTAAAAATAAAGAACTCCGGCAAAGAACAATCATTTTATGATTGTTCTTCTTTGCCAGAGTTCTTTTTTTTTAATATAAATGACTACAAGAACTGGACCACATCATGATGCCTAATCAAAGTTCTGTCCATTCTTACCTCCATGCCATTATAGCATCAATGTTGCCTACCCATCTCACCGCCCGATACTTCCAACAGTTCGCAGACGCCACTCGGTCACCGCATTACTCACCGCGCCTTGCCAGTGTCCTGCCCAACTCAATTTCAGTTGCGCAATAAGTTTTCCGATGTCGAAAACCTTTGTACGTCTTCGGATCTCAATGTTTGGAATTTGGTCTATTAACCGTAAACATGAAACATTTTATGGCTCTCTGTGCAACTCTCAGCCTGTACATACATACACAGCCTCCTGTGTAAGCCGTGAGAGTTCTTGTCTCAGCACTGAAAGTCATGGTGAGCAAAACACACTGGCTCTGAGGCGGGACTTCGGACATTGTGGCTGACTTTAGAATGTCGTCTAATATGTTACAAGCCCACCCAAGCATTTTTCTTCTCGATACTTCCGTTCGCTGAGTTTTTGCCAAATGAAAAAATAGGGCCATCTCTAAAGCTTCGTTGCCAACTTTCAGAGGAGGGTTTGAATTGTTGAAGATTCTTTCGTCTTGGCTAATATACTACCTACTACAACGGAGTTTGAATTTGAATTAACCGCTTCATAAGTCTAGTGGTAGCAAGCAGTTTTACTGAACATAGGGTCCTGGATCCAATATTACTCTGGTCGAACCTTAGAGCAGGGTCGAACCTTAGAGCAGAGTCGAACAGAGTTAGAGCCCCTTATCACAAACGACTTAAACTTACAAATCGAGAGTTGTAACAAAGCCGTCATTACTTACAAAAGGTTTATCTTGTTTGATAATATTTCGCGGTAAGCAGCTCCTATCCATTCTATTCAACAGCTCATTAAAGCTGGTTTAATAAAAAATCTTGCATAGATAAGACGGGTTTAGGACCATTCAACAGAGTCGCTCACGGTCTAAGCAGCACCTAGAATTTTTATTGAATGACGTCCGACAACGACCGGTAATTATTTCCATTTAATGCCAAGTTCAAACCTTTAGTTCAAATGATTTGTCGTGGACATTTGTGGTGGCAGCAGGCCGCAAAACGCAACGAAATCGCAGATGCACGTATCGACGGTACTTTAGATAGATGACCGATGTACCCTTGTTTCGCAGACAGAAACATAATAGAATTTCGTTTCGCAGAAAATGTTTCATATAATATTTGGTCCTTGTAATTTTATGTCACATATTGTTTCAAAGACTCACTAGAATGAAACCTATTTCTTAGGAACACAATTCAATGAATTTCATGATCACATAACACATTGTTTTATATAACAAACTTATCAAACAGCAGAATTATTTTTTAACGAATATTGTTTGTCCGGTATATTTTTCAATGGAATTTCATATTTCAGTGAATATGCAACTAAAATAATTTTATTACGCATATTTCCATTTCTATAAAATAGCATTTTAACCTTAAATTAAAATTGAAATATGATCTTAAAAAATCAACATGTGTGCTAAAAAATTTGTGACCGAAACGAATCGCTGTAAAACCGACCCCTCGTAGTCTTGTCTGCCCTACCCCTAGAGTGTAATTTAAGCTCGCGTAGGTGCGGAGGGGAGAGGCGGCTCGCGACCTGAGGAGCAGGTGTTATAACGCCTTTCTCACCACCGCGGCTGAGGCTGGCCGGCCAGCAAGCCGAAGCTGAGCGTTATAATTATAACCATCTACGATAAGTTCGCATGGGATCGGAGGAGCCACGCAGCGCCGGAGCCGTGACAGAAACCATGCCTGCTGCATGCTTGCTTGCATTCTGCATGTTGCATGCTCGTTTGCGTGCTGCGTGCTTGCTGCATTCCACATGCTTGCTGCATGTTGCATGCCGCATGCTTGCTGCACGTTACATGCCACTTGCTTGCTGCATTCATGGTGTATGCTTGTTTGCATATTTTGGTCTTTAATTCCCATCGGCATTTGCCACCATTGCCGCTTCGTGGGGTTCCGTCGACTGGGTCCGAATGAAGTTTTACTTGACTAGAATTTACCCGCATTGTTTTTGTGAACGCGATGTTGAAATTTTAAAGGAAGGTATGCATTTTGTCAAAGTTTAAAACTTTCACTCGATAAAATGTCTTTCTTGGTAACAAATCATACATACCATCGCTTACCATCAGGTGAGATGGTGGTCAAGCGCGTGCCTATTATTAGTAAAAAAAAAAAAAAAAAATCAAGTTTTATGTTAACTACTCAATATGAGGATTAAGAATTTTTGATTTGATATTCTATGACATGATGAATATCGAAACAAAGTTTATCTGTAACAAAAATGTATGATTTAAATTTATTCATAGTAAGGGTCAACTCACACCGAGACACGACGCTGCTGAAGAGGTCAGTGATTTCGCGATATGCCGCGAGACGCATCGCAACGTCGCGAGGCGCATCGTAAAATCGTTGGCAACACAACGCCTCGCTGCGCAGCAAGTAGCCGCGCGGCGCAGCGGAACGTGTCTGCATTCCTTTTTATTTTGTTTTTGTATTGCTTCCTCTTCCTCTTCTGCAAAAAGTCCGATTATAACAAGATCCCAATCTATCATTATAATATCACTAGAGAACTCGAGCGAACTGCATCAACTGTACACGAAGAAAAACCATGCAATAGAAACACTTATCATATGCAACGCAATATACGATAAGTGTTTCTCTCAATCTCTAATCAAATGCACTCACCGATATTCTTTTAATATGTGTGCGTGTGTAGAAAATTCATTAATTCCGCCTTTGTATCTCTTAGGCTCAAGTCACACCGAGATGGCAGCGAAGCGGCGAGCAGGTTCAGTGTCATATAATTTTAAACTTAATCCTTATTACAGTAACACATAGTATCGCTTGATCGTTTGAGAAACTAGAAAAGATCGCGCGGCCGCCCGCGGCGCCGCGAGCATTCCGACGACTCCCGCGATAATATGTGTTATAGTAATGAAGATAAAGTTTAAAATTATACGACACTGAAACTGCTCGCCGCTTCGCTGCCATCTCGGTGTGACTTGACCCTTACGTCTTGCATGAAGATTTCATAAATACTTTGTACAGAAAAAAAAACAAAAAGTTTAAGTTTCACAATTTTTATTCAATTACAGAGTAACAATATAATATTTGGTGCCAATCGAAATGGCACTATAATACTAACTAATCGTCGTGTAAAAACTTACATCGTAGATAGCACTATGTACAAACGCGGCCGCTAAAAATACCCCAGCAGCCTAATACAATATTATTTACAGTCACAAATGATAAGAAATAAAATCATAAAACCTTAATTTATGATTTTCATTGTAACATGGGGACGTGTTTATTGAACAACATAAAAATGTATATTCCAAGGAAATCATATTTCTTACCTAATTTAAAAATATAATGAGCTTTAAAATATTTTCAATGTTTGTAGTGTTTCCACATTTTCATTTTCCAAATATTTTACATTATTTCTTAGTGATCTAGATCATCCAAAAGTGGATTTCGTTTTCAACTAAAATTATGATTACCTAAGACTCTGGCCACACTGCTGAACTAGAGTGAATCCTGTGTGGGAAGTAGCGATTATTAAAATGCTAGCTAGTCAGTCGCGCGACTGTTCGTGCTAGTTTAAATCCTGTTTGAACGCATTACAAGTTAGCTGACACAGTCAGCTAGAGCTAATTTCGCTCGTCATACTACACAGGAGTCACTTCACTTTGGCCATAGCTTTAAATCATTGTTACTTAACTCATCAATCCATTCTAAATAAAAGAGAAATAACTCATAAACATACCGTTTCAAAAATTAAATTCCATTCTTACCTTACAACTAATTGAAGAAAACGTAGTAGACACTTAAGACGAAATTTCATAAATTAAGATACTATGTATTGTCACTTGACCTTTGAATATATAAATTATTCAAATAAAATTTATTTCAACCCAAAATATTCAAATAAATGTTATGGGCTTAACAAAAGAAAAGTGACAAGTATTAGATGTATGTATTACTTTAAAACTAGATTGCACATAATATTTAGCTATGTACATGGTCTTAATATTTACAAATACAACATTTTTCTAAGTTGGTCTCAATACTTTGAGACTAAAGAAGATTAATAAAAAATCTTAGGCATGTTAGTCCATAAAAGCACTTGGAACAGAGATCAATTAAGTATTGATGATATTGTGTGGACTAACAATACTATGCCACCATGGTAAACGGTAACTTGCCTATTGTTTGTTCAGTTCTAAGATCCATAAAGGTATGTGACTAACATTACACTTATCTACATAAAGTCAGTGAGCTTCGATCGAGAAATTGACAAACTGCATGAGTAGTATCTCATTCAATGATTAACACCAGAATTGTCAAGTCTTGATTCCTTTTCGGCTTTTAATATCCCGGTAAACTTTCTATTGTAATATGTAGTTATTTAATTGAAGACAGCTTTATAAATGTACACACAACAGATTTGAAATCACATCAATAATTATGTAAAAGTTCTACAATATAAAATATGTTTCTATGATTTTGAATAAACCTAAATTTTGGATTTGCACAGGTTCAGATATTTTTGCTTTTATTTTTGATTTCCTAAATATTCCCTAGTCACGACACTAAGATTGCATACGATCACAACCGCCGCATTTAAAGCCTTCTTTAAATCTTCGTGCGTTTAGTGCTTACAAACAATATTGCTTGATGCTAACAATAATTTACAAGCTTAGTGATATTTCCCGATTTCATCATCTTGGTGGATTAGTTGTTTCGTTGAGAACAGTTAAAAATACACATAACTAAAAGTCTAAATATTACAACAGTCACAAAAATATATTAACTTCAAGCAGTAACTAATACATTATCTAATTTGGCCGACATATTCAACATGTCTGACTGTCAATAAGTAAAAATCCATAATTCCCAGTCTGTGAACAAAACACACAATTCTATAATGCTCAACCTAAATGAGCATAAAAAGTTCATCATAATAAGCACATTGTAATAATCCCAGTTCACAATTGGTAACGAAAATAATACCTAAGACATCAGTCCAAATACATAGAAGTTAGATTGGAAAACAAAATGACGCACAACACTAATTTTCTAGACACGTCTGTAAGGTTCATTTTCAGTAGATATTTACACAACGGCTTGAGAACACCGAGCAGTCGGTTCACTAGAGCCCCCAGTTCAGATGAGCATGAGGATGGCCCTAGCGATGGCTCGCGATCACGTGTAGTCGCGGCGCAGCTGGCGCACGGCGCTGTACAGCTTGACGGCGGGGCCCAGGCGCAGGCGCACGCAGCCCACCAGCTCGTCGCGGGAGGCCATCAGCAGCTCGGCGCCGCCCAGGCGCGCCGCCGCCGCCGCCACGCCCGCCGCCGTGCCCGCTACGCGGCTCACCAGTGCCGCTACGTCGTCCTGGAATATGTCATCATTATCATCTTCCTGCCCTTATCTCATGTTACTTGGGGTTGGTGCAACACGTTTTGTTCTTTAATCCTGTCCTATCAGCCGTCACACTATCACTTACTCCCTTTTCTTTAATATAGCTCCTCAAGTCCTCACACAATCCATCCATCTTTATTTGGGCCCCTATCACATGACCAGTAAATTAATAAGAATGGGTTTTTGCCTAGCTGTAGGATGTCTACAATTATAGAATCACTTTATCAATTAATAATAATGTGTGAAAATGAGTGAAAGTTGTTTGTATGTTTCCAAAAAGAGTAGTAAATAAATAATAATAGTTATATTATTCCCATGAGACCTAGGTATGTAGACTTTTATATCAGAGTATTTCAGTGACTTCCCAGGCGGTCGAAGCTGTTAAGTTAATATTAGCACTTCGCCCGCGACTTCATCCATGCTGCAATTTTTTTAAGGATCCCTAATTTTTTCTAGACAAATTATAATACTAAAACATTCCTCAAGAACCACTATTCATTGGTGAAAACAGCATGAAAATCGGTGTAGTAATTTTTGAGTTTATCGCGAACAGACACACAGACGCGGCGGAGAACTTTGTTTTATAATATGTAGTCATTTTCCCGCCTGCCAAGTGTGGCGATTATGGTTAACCCCCCCTTTGGGGGAGGCCCATGTCCAGCAATGGACGTCTTTCGGCTGTTATGTTGATGATGACGTAGTGATTTTATTGATTTACCTGTGACCAAGCTGTAGGGTCGTGCGGCAGCTGCAGCGCAGAGAGATGCGCGGCGAGGTGCACGGCCAGGTGGTCGCGCAGCGGCGCGGGCGCGTGCGGGGAGGCGGCGCGGGAGGCGGGGCGCGAGGCGGGCGGCGAGCACGTGCGCACGGTGCGCGTGCCCGAGCGTGCAGAACGCCAGCGCTTGCCGCCGCCGCTCGACACCGAATCGTCGTCTGACGCCTGCCGACAACACAACACTCGTTCAATTAATTATTGTAACTACACTTTTGCTATATTTGTCTAAATATTTGCGGTACCTGGTTTCTAAAAAATGTACCCTAAAATCATAGGTTCATTTTAGGGTTTCGTACCCGTATGGTAACCAACTGAACCCTATTACTAAGCCTCTGCTGTTCGTCCGTCCGTCTAACAGCGGGTTGTATATCAAGAACCGTAATAGGTAGACAGTTGAAAGAACATGGGTCTGAACGTACCCAGTTTGTAGCAAGTTGAAATTGGTACCACTCGAAAGGTCTTTGAAAACGTAGATATTTTTTGTATGGGAGCAACTTTGTAACTTATGTAGGAAAAAAGATATTCGATGTTGAAAATACCGAAAATCCTTAGTAAAATCGACCCACGCACGTTTAATTTTTTTTTATTTTATTCATTAGGTGGGTAGTTCGAACTATTTTGTGCTAGCGTCGGTGTGTCGTCAGTAGTTAGTACCTGTTAGGAACTGATTTTGAGCGCGCGCGCATATCTTAGTTTATTTTATTCTTACTTTTATTTACAACCTCGGCTTACACAACGGACTTCAGTGTATTACTTAACGATTGGATTTTTATTATTACTCATCTGCTTCAAAAAAAATGGAAGGTGAACGCCGTATACAATGTGTTACGTGTACAAGATCAGTAATTCGTGACCGAAACCGGCATATACTGACGCGAACCTATTTGGAAGACAATCCAGGCTTCACAGAGTATGTGATGGCACGGATTAACATAAATGAGGTTAGTATAACAATAGCTTTTGATCATCGAGTACACGGTGTCTTTTTGTTCACTCTTTATTAAGTTATTTATTGTTTTAGTTACTTGAGGATTTGGTTTTTCTTTTAGATGGCCCTGAATCAACTTCAGGCTATGTGTCATCGTTGTTGGGTAGCTGGAAGACGACAGCAAGCTAGGTTCGAACAAGAACAAAACCAAGAACTTGCAAACCCAGAGCACCCAACGTCTGTTCCAACTTATAGAAGGGTTGCAAATACGGCGCGTCACTGTTTATTTCATGGGTGCATCAATCAAGAACTTCACAGAGTGTCCAGGTTTATAAAAGTATCCTTGTTGGTTAATCATAGCGTGTACGTTCCTGAACATGCACGCGTTTGTACACATCACATCAACACAGAAGATTGGAGCTCCCTGTATGATAATGGAGAGACAATATTCACACCAGACCATCTCAAAGATATGATTGATACGTTACGAGATGCATATAAACATAAGACTAATATAGATTTTGACAATGTAAACAACATTTTACCAGAGGATCTATATTACCTAACTGGCTTAACACACCAACAATTCGAAATCCTTTTGAATGAAACACCGTCTCTTTTAAATCAATGTAGAAGACCAAAAACTGCACTAGGAATATATTTATTAAAACAACGGTCTGGTGAACCAAATACACGTATAGCCTCCCAAATAGGTGTATCTCGTAAAACGATCGGTATTTTGCTTAAAACTGCTAGAAACTGCTTGACCCAAGACTTTGTTGTTCGCCATTTGGGTTTCAATCATATAAGTCGGGATGAAATTATAGCTCACAGCCTTGCAGTACCATCATCAATATATTCCAACCCTATAAACCCAGTGGCTATAGCTATTTGTGATGGTTCGTATATATACGTACAGAAAAGTAAAAACTTTTATTTCAAAAAAAGTCTTACAGCTTACACAAGTATAAAAACTTGTTAAAACCCTTTGTGATTACTTGCCCAGATGGCTATATTATAGATATATGTGGACCATACGCTGCAACAAAGACTGATGCCCAAATCATGACTGAGATTATGAATGATCAAACGTCCCCAGTGCATATAACGTTACAAACAGATGACGTTTTTATATTAGATCGAGGTTTTAGAGACTCTATACCAGATATAGAAAGTGCTGGCTATGTTGTCCATATGCCACCAAGTAAAGATAGGCATGCCACACAGCTTACAGATATTCAAGCCAATAAATCTCGAGAAATCACCATAGTGCGTTGGGTCATTGAAGTAATAAACGGATGGTTCAAAAGGGACTACAAAATATTTAGGCATACAGTTATCAATAAAACACTCCCTCACTTATTTGAAGACTTCCGTATTGCGGGAGCCCTTATAAATGCATTTAGGCAGCGTCTGACAGATAATGAGCATGCCCACGCTTTTATCAATATAATAGCGCAAAGAAGAAATGAACCAACAGACTGGGCAATTATGTAGTCGCAGAACATATGAACAGACAGCGGGCGGTGTTCACAACAATGACGGCTACGTCAATACCATTCCACAATTACCACAATTGACAGAAGAAGACGTCATTCTATTCAGTTTGGGCACATGGTGCATTGATAAAGCTCGCTAGATCATATGTTGCCGAGCATTTGCGAGGTGGAGATGGTATTTATAATATTGAGGTATCTTCGAGCCGTAGCCCTAGTATGTCGCAGCATGGGCTAGTAACCGAAAACTGCTCGTTAATTAGAGGCCGCATATGTATTATCGAGGCACGTGTCGAATAAAATATATTACACATATATTTTAATCAAGGTTAATGTCCAGGGCAGAGAAGCCATCGAAGAGTATTATTGCTCCTGCATGACGGGTATGAGAACTCTAGGTGCTTGTGCCCATACTATTAGCATAATATGGTACTTAGGTGTTGGCAGGCACCTAGATAACTTCGTAGGTCCGGCAAGTGCCTGGGATGATATAATCATTGAAAGTAACAATACAATTTAATAAAACTGTGCTATTTAAGATTGATAGTTCTTATTTAATATTTTTTCTGTACCAAAAACCAACGATAGGAAGCTATATCGCTCTCTAAAGACAGAAAAAATGACTGCGTTACCTATTTATTTATTCCAAAAAGCAGAAAAAGTGCGATTATTGGCAATTAAAAATGTTACAAAGAAGTTATCATAACTTCGGTCTTTCATTCATTCATTCATTCGTTCACTTATTTTCGAGTTACTCAATTAGGCCTCTTCTAAATTACACCTAGTCTAAAATGCTACAAAGTGGGTACGGGTTCCATACAAAATTACCCTGTGTATTTCTTTTGCCGCTATAACAACAATATATGTCAGAGTCGTACTCTCGCTTGGTCAGTTTTTAAAATAAGTAGGGCGAATATTTGCGCAAATCTGCAAAGCGATATGCCGATACTTCGTCACTTCGACAGTATCGTCGGTGGACGTGCATAACAAAGAATTTCGACGATTGTAAAATGTTGAGTTGCAGACAAAGGCACGTTCATCAATGACATTGATATAGTAACGAACGTTGACATTGTATTAATTGGTAAATATGAAGTATGACTTGTAATTTATATTCAAATGTTACAAAGTGTAATTAACTGTACAAAGAGATAAAATTGTAATATTCGGTATAGCTATTGTTTACAAATACATACCGGATCATTCTTGACAACTTCTTCGACGCGCTTGTGCTTAGGCGGCCTGCCTCGTGGTCTGCAAAATATCATAGACCATTAGTTTAACATTCGTTCCAGAATGGTGTGAATGAAGACCTAAACCAATTCACAAGTAAATCATTCTCACCTATCCTTGGTCTCGCTGGTAGGCGTACTCGTGTGTATAGAGTTCTTGGGCTGTTTGCTGAGTACTCTGAAATAGAAAAAATCAATGATTATTTGGGATTAACAATTATTTTTGTATCTGTGTTGACAGGAATGAATATGGGGTGAACATTGAACAGGACAACTATATGGATTTAAATGAGGAATGGTAGATTATGCACCGAGGGCATAAAGCAGTGTCTTATGTCATGGGCGGACGGGCGTCATATTGAATCCCGAACCTAATGAACAAATTGAAAGTTCAACAAGAATCCTGAATGCAGCGAGGGTTTCAAGCTGACCCAAAACAAAGACACCATTATCCCAGAGGAGCATACTCTACTTTTCACACCTATTGCAAGAAAATACGTACCTGCGCTCTCTGGGCAGCACCTGGTCGGAGTCCCGGGGCGGCGCCAGGCGGTCAGGCGCACGGGGCGGCAGCGAGCGGTAGGGGCAGGCCGACGCGGCCGAGTGGTGCTTGTGTACGTACCTGCGCTCTCTGGGCAGCACCTGGTCGGAGTCCCGGGGCGGCGCCAGGCGGTCAGGCGCACGGGGCGGCAGCGAGCGGTAGGGGCAGGCCGACGCGGCCGAGTGGTGCTTGTGTACGTACCTGCGCTCTCTGGGCAGCACCTGGTCGGAGTCCCGGGGCGGCGCCAGGCGGTCAGGCGCACGGGGCGGCAGCGAGCGGTAGGGGCAGGCCGACGCGGCCGAGTGGTGCTTGTGTACGTACCTGCGCTCTCTGGGCAGCACCTGGTCGGAGTCCCGGGGCGGCGCCAGGCGGTCAGGCGCACGGGGCGGCAGCGAGCGGTAGGGGCAGGCCGACGCGGCCGAGTGGTGCTTGTGTACGTACCTGCGCTCTCTGGGCAGCACCTGGTCGGAGTCCCGGGGCGGCGCCAGGCGGTCAGGCGCACGGGGCGGCAGCGAGCGGTAGGGGCAGGCCGACGCGGCCGAGTGGTGCTTGTGTACGTACCTGCGCTCTCTGGGCAGCACCTGGTCGGAGTCCCGGGGCGGCGCCAGGCGGTCAGGCGCACGGGGCGGCAGCGAGCGGTAGGGGCAGGCCGACGCGGCCGAGTGGTGCTTGTGTACGTACCTGCGCTCTCTGGGCAGCACCTGGTCGGAGTCCCGGGGCGGCGCCAGGCGGTCAGGCGCACGGGGCGGCAGCGAGCGGTAGGGGCAGGCCGACGCGGCCGAGTGGTGCTTGTGTACGTACCTGCGCTCTCTGGGCAGCACCTGGTCGGAGTCCCGGGGCGGCGCCAGGCGGTCAGGCGCACGGGGCGGCAGCGAGCGGTAGGGGCAGGCCGACGCGGCCGAGTGGTGCTTGTGTACGTACCTGCGCTCTCTGGGCAGCACCTGGTCGGAGTCCCGGGGCGGCGCCAGGCGGTCAGGCGCACGGGGCGGCAGCGAGCGGTAGGGGCAGGCCGACGCGGCCGAGTGGTGCTTGTGTACGTACCTGCGCTCTCTGGGCAGCACCTGGTCGGAGTCCCGGGGCGGCGCCAGGCGGTCAGGCGCACGGGGCGGCAGCGAGCGGTAGGGGCAGGCCGACGCGGCCGAGTGGTGCTTGTGTACGTACCTGCGCTCTCTGGGCAGCACCTGGTCGGAGTCCCGGGGCGGCGCCAGGCGGTCAGGCGCACGGGGCGGCAGCGAGCGGTAGGGGCAGGCCGACGCGGCCGAGTGGTGCTTGTGTACGTACCTGCGCTCTCTGGGCAGCACCTGGTCGGAGTCCCGGGGCGGCGCCAGGCGGTCAGGCGCACGGGGCGGCAGCGAGCGGTAGGGGCAGGCCGACGCGGCCGAGTGGTGCTTGTGTACGTACCTGCGCTCTCTGGGCAGCACCTGGTCGGAGTCCCGGGGCGGCGCCAGGCGGTCAGGCGCACGGGGCGGCAGCGAGCGGTAGGGGCAGGCCGACGCGGCCGAGTGGTGCTTGTGTACGTACCTGCGCTCTCTGGGCAGCACCTGGTCGGAGTCCCGGGGCGGCGCCAGGCGGTCAGGCGCACGGGGCGGCAGCGAGCGGTAGGGGCAGGCCGACGCGGCCGAGTGGTGCTTGTGTACGTACCTGCGCTCTCTGGGCAGCACCTGGTCGGAGTCCCGGGGCGGCGCCAGGCGGTCAGGCGCACGGGGCGGCAGCGAGCGGTAGGGGCAGGCCGACGCGGCCGAGTGGTGCTTGTGTACGTACCTGCGCTCTCTGGGCAGCACCTGGTCGGAGTCCCGGGGCGGCGCCAGGCGGTCAGGCGCACGGGGCGGCAGCGAGCGGTAGGGGCAGGCCGACGCGGCCGAGTGGTGCTTGTGTACGTACCTGCGCTCTCTGGGCAGCACCTGGTCGGAGTCCCGGGGCGGCGCCAGGCGGTCAGGCGCACGGGGCGGCAGCGAGCGGTAGGGGCAGGCCGACGCGGCCGAGTGGTGCTTGTGTACGTACCTGCGCTCTCTGGGCAGCACCTGGTCGGAGTCCCGGGGCGGCGCCAGGCGGTCAGGCGCACGGGGCGGCAGCGAGCGGTAGGGGCAGGCCGACGCGGCCGAGTGGTGCTTGTGTACGTACCTGCGCTCTCTGGGCAGCACCTGGTCGGAGTCCCGGGGCGGCGCCAGGCGGTCAGGCGCACGGGGCGGCAGCGAGCGGTAGGGGCAGGCCGACGCGGCCGAGTGGTGCTTGTGTACGTACCTGCGCTCTCTGGGCAGCACCTGGTCGGAGTCCCGGGGCGGCGCCAGGCGGTCAGGCGCACGGGGCGGCAGCGAGCGGTAGGGGCAGGCCGACGCGGCCGAGTGGTGCTTGTGTACGTACCTGCGCTCTCTGGGCAGCACCTGGTCGGAGTCCCGGGGCGGCGCCAGGCGGTCAGGCGCACGGGGCGGCAGCGAGCGGTAGGGGCAGGCCGACGCGGCCGAGTGGTGCTTGTGTACGTACCTGCGCTCTCTGGGCAGCACCTGGTCGGAGTCCCGGGGCGGCGCCAGGCGGTCAGGCGCACGGGGCGGCAGCGAGCGGTAGGGGCAGGCCGACGCGGCCGAGTGGTGCTTGTGTACGTACCTGCGCTCTCTGGGCAGCACCTGGTCGGAGTCCCGGGGCGGCGCCAGGCGGTCAGGCGCACGGGGCGGCAGCGAGCGGTAGGGGCAGGCCGACGCGGCCGAGTGGTGCTTGTGTACGTACCTGCGCTCTCTGGGCAGCACCTGGTCGGAGTCCCGGGGCGGCGCCAGGCGGTCAGGCGCACGGGGCGGCAGCGAGCGGTAGGGGCAGGCCGACGCGGCCGAGTGGTGCTTGTGTACGTACCTGCGCTCTCTGGGCAGCACCTGGTCGGAGTCCCGGGGCGGCGCCAGGCGGTCAGGCGCACGGGGCGGCAGCGAGCGGTAGGGGCAGGCCGACGCGGCCGAGTGGTGCTTGTGTACGTACCTGCGCTCTCTGGGCAGCACCTGGTCGGAGTCCCGGGGCGGCGCCAGGCGGTCAGGCGCACGGGGCGGCAGCGAGCGGTAGGGGCAGGCCGACGCGGCCGAGTGGTGCTTGTGTACGTACCTGCGCTCTCTGGGCAGCACCTGGTCGGAGTCCCGGGGCGGCGCCAGGCGGTCAGGCGCACGGGGCGGCAGCGAGCGGTAGGGGCAGGCCGACGCGGCCGAGTGGTGCTTGTGTACGTACCTGCGCTCTCTGGGCAGCACCTGGTCGGAGTCCCGGGGCGGCGCCAGGCGGTCAGGCGCACGGGGCGGCAGCGAGCGGTAGGGGCAGGCCGACGCGGCCGAGTGGTGCTTGTGTACGTACCTGCGCTCTCTGGGCAGCACCTGGTCGGAGTCCCGGGGCGGCGCCAGGCGGTCAGGCGCACGGGGCGGCAGCGAGCGGTAGGGGCAGGCCGACGCGGCCGAGTGGTGCTTGTGTACGTACCTGCGCTCTCTGGGCAGCACCTGGTCGGAGTCCCGGGGCGGCGCCAGGCGGTCAGGCGCACGGGGCGGCAGCGAGCGGTAGGGGCAGGCCGACGCGGCCGAGTGGTGCTTGTGAGCGCCGCCGCGCACCGAGCCCAGCCCGCGGCACCCACCCACGCCGCACGGACCCACTACTCGAAGCTCTTCTGCCGCTGTAGGTACATACAAAACAAGTTAAAGATTGTAAACTATGAAGATTACACTCGATCAACGTCATTTTCCAGATATTTTCGCCACCAAAACATCATTGGGCGAATGACTGGCTGCATCCTCCGAAATACATCTTACGGGATGACATCAATCTACAGGTACTTACTTAGTGGCGGCTCCAGCGGATGGCCTGACTTCAGGCACCAGCCGACGGGGTGCAGGTCGGGCGAGTCGTCGTCAAACCAGCACGCCAGCTCCTCCGGCCAGCCGTCGAACGACACCTGCACTTGGTGGCCCTTCACCGCGATTATTGTGGCCACACGGATCAAGAATGGTACCTGATATTAAAGGAGAGTTTTAAGGTCTGAGTTTGCAGGCAGACATGTCAAAAAGTCTTGTGGCAAAATGGGTTTTACTGACCCGCTAGACACTAAATTTGAATGCCATGCCCTGTCCAAAATATGGCCCATTTTTTGGAGAGCCAAAGTGCCCTAAACCCTGCACCGTTGACAATCTAATGCATGCCACTGATGCATTTAAGCGTGGCTGCCTACTGCGCACAAAATGTTTAAGAGTCATAATCAATTCGAAAAGAAAAATATTCCTGCAACTTGGAATAACTGTTATTATAAATATTTCTTCTTTTGTCAATAGTGTGATACATCCTCTAAGGAGTCTTATTATTGATGAAAGCTTTGGAATAATAATTTAATATAATATTTTTTCCTTTGGAGCACTAGCTCAATATAATTTATCCTTTGATATTCAATCAGATTTTTATTTAAAACTGTATCCCGGCCTGGTACTGCTGAAGCGCTAGAAAGTGGTACCACAATAGCAACCTAACGAAGGCGTTTATCATTCTTCAAATATGCATGTGGATAGTAATAAGACATTTATGTCTGTGGATGTGGGTCATGTTCTGAACAGGGGCTTCACTCACTATCAAGATTACTCACCCTCTTATCAACAACCTCGAGCTTCATGCCCGGCTTGAACCCCTGCGGCGGGCGCGGCTTGAAGGCGCGCGGCGGCGCCGGCGATGCACCCGTCTCGGCCAGGTAGTTCTCCCACGAGAACGTGTCAGGGTCTTTGTAAACTGCGGACAAATATCAGGCGCTTGTACGAGGTGACAATTTGGCTTTAACGCCACCTTTATGTCGTTGCAATAAGGGCGGCTTTGCTATCTATTTCTAATGATTCCGCTCTTGAGGATAAGCGGTGGAAGAGGTCTACGATGGAGCAATGCGCCTGTTCACTCGCGCTTTGAAGACTGAATTTGAAGGCATAGTTGAAAAGTATACAGATGTTGCCAGACAGGATAAAATTCTACAGTTTTGGAGTGTAAGTGAACACTGTCATGCACGTGCAAGTGCTGCAACAAAGTATGTGCCGAAGCTGGCTTAATGCGGAATTTTAGTTACAAGCTTCGCGCAACGATTGACGCTGTAATTTACGCCATTTTTCATCGTATAGTTAGCCCTATGATTCCCGTAGGAACCAAAATGAAGCTCTATTAGTTCTAGCCGGATACTGTATTTTTCAAACTGTATTAAAAAATAAAAAACTATCGTGCTCTAATAATCTAGAGCCTCAAAACCATAAATAAAACGACTGGGCAGTCAGCCCGGCAATCATTCTCGCTGAAAATCTAGTTTGATAAAGTTTGTGGTGATACGTAAGAACATTCTGAGCACTTGTGGAGATGCCCCGATTGCGCTCAAACAGAATCTATAACAATTTTGGGACGCATAACTTACAGATGTCGGCTTTGTGCCTGGGAGGGTTTGTATTGGCACCGCGGACATCGAGTGGCGCTCTGAAGCTTTCACACTTACGTTGGTCTGGGGATTAATAAACAAACGAGTTTTAAAGTGGCCTCCTTTTGCCCAGGTATAATGACCAACACCAATATGAGTTAGTATTTTGAAGACAGAGAAAATAGTTGTGTTAGTTGCTCGCAGAACAGATGTTAGATGGGCCGAAAAGTTCTGGAGTGGTGACCGCGTACCGGAAGACGCAAGGTTGGAAGGCCTCCGAGAAGGTGGACCAATGACCTATAGAGTGAGTCGCGGGTAGCTGATGGATGCGAGACGCACAGGACTGGTTGTTGTGGCGACACTTGGAGAGGCCCATGTCCAGCAGTGGACGTCTTTCTTGTATACGAATGATGTTAGCACGAAGATATAGAGGCAGAGTATCAGCCTAATGGATAACATCATCATTATTAGTTGCAGATCTTGCGTTATGAGAATCGTGTGATAATAAAAAGGCTTATATCCAAATGTGTGATAGTGTGAATATATTGATAAGTTGCTTATCAACCAAGGCAACACGACTGCCAGAAGAATATATTTGTTATTGTAAATGAATTTAACAGAAAATATTATAAAACATTATATTTATAAGTTTTATTTTGTTGTTGTACACCTGTAGACTTTTTAAACCAAAGGTTGACTGGTAGAGAATGTCTTGTTGCATTAAGTCCGCCCATGTACCACTATTGTACATCAACTATAAATAAACAAATATTGGTAACTTGACTTACCGAAACATGTCAATATCACTTTATCAGAGGTATTTGGGCTACCTAAATTAACGCTAAATTTTGAGCGACGGCCGACGAGTAAATATGTGACTTTGATAAGAGGTATGCATTTCAATGAGGGGATAATATAGCATTGAATGTACCTAGTACCAATTGACTGCCAAGTGGAACACTGTATCTAATGAGTTCTCTTGACAGAACATTTTTGCTTTTAGTGTTGTTATTATTTGTAAATAACATACGTTTTTTTAAGTATCTTTAGTTAGCTAATTGCGCACACGACAACGAAATACCGAGGCTTTTCCTGATTTATAAATGTCAACTAATTTACAATACAGCAAAGGATAACTTAAGCGCGCAAAATGATCCGTGAAATTAGTTTTATTACAACTAAATAACAAAGTAACATTAAATACAACAGAACGAGATTTAACATAAATAAAAAACTTACTTGTTTTTCTTAAGGCACATATCGAACTATTTGACATTTGTACGTGAAGTAAAGCGAGGTAAATAAATTGTCCGTGTTATATTTACGATAGAACAAAAGGCACGACAGTCACTCACAAACTACGGATCATGACTAATTCTATAGTTAAAACGAGAGGAGATAACGACGTAACCAAACTACCGGTTATCCTTGTTACTCAAGTCTGTACATTTGAATTTTTAATTAATACTATTAAAGAATAATGGCAGAATTTATTTTGTGATGTTCAGATTTATGAATATCTTATTAACCTTTTTATTCTTCTCAATTGTGATTTCTTAACAAAGAATGTTTCTACCAAAATATTTTGCCATTCGAAACCATATTTTATTGCTTTCCATGGTAAATGAAGGCCAATAATATAATAAACAGCAATTTATTTTGCATACACTTTTAGTTATTATTCTTATCTTTTAGTTGATATTGCAATGAACAAAACGATTTTTATTGGTCATCAAACTGAGTTTGTGCAGTATTAGTAGGCAATGAAAGACTGCTTGCCTTATTATGTTTAGATATTTTTTTAGATTTGTGATGGGTTTGCTTTTGACTCTAGTCTAAGTCAGAGATGCCTCCTACCGCTCCCGGCGGGGCGGAAGGGAGGTATCAGACTATTACTGACTAAAACCCACCCGTGTTTCTCCTTATGCCCTTATTATGTTCACACATTGTTTTTAAGCTTATCCAATATTATAAAATATTATTTCTCTTATTTGAAGGAGTGATTTGATTTTCAGTTGTTTCATTAGCTGCTTGGCAACTTTTAAACTGGGTAAAAGCACTGTTCCTGTGTGATACGCCAAAATAGCGAAGCAGCGGGAGAAAGCTTGCATTCAATAAGATGGATGCAGTGCTGTGTGTGCCACACCATTCATAAGTTGATACTTACATAAAATAATAAAATTATACAATGAAATGAGAAAAATTTCAAACAGATGATCAATGTTAACCTAAAGGTTAATTTTTCAGTATAAGCTGCCAGTAGTGCTGTATATCAGGGGGTCTAAAAATGCCACTTTAGCATAATCAGAAATCACATCACGCTACCTGTCACTGTCAAATTTTCCCAATCAACCTTGGAACATAATGCGTTAGCGATAAAGATGAAATTGATTAGAATATTATAGATTTCAAAGAGTCATCATCATCTTCCTGCCCTTATCCCATGGTACTTGGGGTCGGCGCAACACGTTTTATTCTTCCATTCTGTTCTATCAGTCGTCACTCTATCACTAACTCCCTTTTCTTTCATATCGCTCCTCACACAATCCCTCCATCTTTTCTTTGGCCTTCCTCTCCCTCTCCATCCATCCACATTTATGTTCATAACTCTTCTAGTTATAGGCGTTTCATCCATTTCAAAGAGACAATTTCTTTTAATACTTTATTCAACCATATTCATATGGTTTGTGTACAGACTAACAAAAATAATGTAGTGTGTCTTAAAAAATTGCTTATCACTTTATGATGTACTGTGCTATGTGCTTATGATTTTTGTTAGCCAAAATAAATCATGTGTGTTAATTTATTTTTACTATGGAATAAAGTAAATTCACGAAACATTGAATATTTCCTTTCCAGAGTCCAATCACATTTTAATTCAGCAGTGTAATGACACAATAAGACAGAATTTTATAGCTTAAGAGTTGGTTAATGTTCTCTTTAAGGTTTTCTCCACACCCGCGTATCTTGTTAGTACGAAAATTTGTGGGTTCCATAAAAAAATCTATATACATGTCGTCCCAGGCGAATAAGCTAATCAATAAATAAAAAATATGTTGAAATGTTGGCTGTTATATTTTTTTAAAACTTGTCGAATCTGTACCAACTACACCCAGAATTTTATTTCTATGTCAGAATTGTCACCGGCAATCAAGATTTATTTCATCCAGCTCTCAATTTTATTTTTAGGGATTCTACTGTTAGTTAAAAGGGAATAATAAATAAGTACTCACAGTTAGGTGGCGTCAAAGGCACTCCATTCTCTTCAGCCCAGCCGACCGGGTGTATGTAGGGCGAGGTGGGGTCTACCCAGAAGTCGTACATCTCGTCCCAGGAGTCGAAGTTGATGAGCATCCTGTTGTCCAAGACGTCGGATATTGATGCCACACACACCAGGTCGTTCTTCCGGTCTTCAGCTTCTAACTTCATGCCGATGCGGAAACAGCTTGGTTTGAAGATCTAGACATAATATTAAAATTGTAGAGATGATAGTATTGTTTATTATAGGGGTTCGAATAAGTAGTCCGACTGTTGCGTTTTGTGGCTCAAATTATTTGCTAACTAGTTGACCCGCGCAAATTCGTCTGCGTCACAATTTTCATTACTGCTCCTATTGGTCTTAGCGTAATGATATATAACCTATATATAGCCTTTCTCGATAAATGAGCTATCTAATACTGAAAGAATTTTTCAAATCGGACCAGCAGTTCCTGAGATTAGCGCGTTCAAGCAAACAAACAAACTCTTCAGCTTTATAAATTAGTATAGATTCTGTTTCATGTCATTAACCTTTACCTTATATTACAGCCTATTTTTCGCTAATAGTCAAGTTGATTAGATAATGTTTTACAGACCCTACATAAAGTAAAAATAGAAATCAATAAGAAATTTTTCAAAATAGTCAATTTCTATGTAGCAATCATTACTAGAATAAACGAAATACGAAAAATCATTCGGTTGGCTAATTGTCAGACACTTTCTCCCTATTTAGAATATTAATGTAAATAAATTAATTTGAATAATGCAGAAAGTTTTGCAGATTTTTTAGAAAAACAAAAAAGAATTCATAGTAAATATTAGAATTTTGAAACTTACTGCAGCAGTTACATGCGAGAACAAGTTCCTGGGCGCGGCGACGGCTCTCATCTGCTTCAGGTAGAGCGGCCAGGAGAAGCTGGCGGCCGACGTGTTGCCGGGCGGCTTCAGCGAGCGGCCATTCTTCTCACACCAGCCCGGCGGGAAGATGTCGCCCGAGTCCGCGTTCACCCAGTAGTCGTACACGTCCGGGTAGCCGTCGAAGTGCAGCCGCATGCGGTAGCCCTGCACCTCCGCCACCGACACCACGCAGAATATCGACGGGTGCTGCGGATCTATCGCCTCCAACCGCATACCAACTTTAAACCCATTCCTATTGTAAGGGAACCCATTCTTAAAAAGCTTCACAGGCGCATCCTTCGCTTTACAAATGTCAAGGTACCTCATCCACGAGAACCCATTCTTCCCACACATCCATGGGTATTTCTCGTTCTCTATTAAATCTTCATTGATTTTCAATAGAGCTGCCTCTGATAACTGGTCAGATGGCAATGAATCATAATGCTTGAGTGCCCCTTTATCCTTTCCTTCAGATGTAATGTCAGACTCGGACAGCTGTTTCCTCATCAACAACTTCTTTATTTTGTTCTTCTTTTTAACCAAATCCACACGTTCCCTGTCCTTCTTCTTTTGTAAAGCTTTCTGTACTTCAGTCTGGCACGCTGCGCTACAGAAGTTGGGTGTGATGAACTCTGCCGCCATGCCGTGGCAGCCGCAACATTCGCACCGGTACATGTCTTCTGGAGAATTGGGTTTCTTATTTCTGTCAACGCGTTGCTTCATGGGCGTGTGGTACTTCCCTTCCTCTTGGTCACTGCCATCTAGCACATCTATGAGACCAAATTCGTTGGTCTGGAACTGCAGGGTGCTCCCTTGTAATCTAGCAACCCCATTATGCCATATTAACCCTGGAGGATCTTCTTCTAAGACACCTTCCTTGATATCGTTTTTGAAGTCTTCTATTTTAGTAAAGTATATATCGTGAGGACTCCTCTCTTCGACTGTATCAGGCTTGGTATCCTTATAATCTTCACAATCTGAATCCAAGTGCTTAGCCTCTAAATCTCTATCCAGCTTCTCGTCACAGAACAGTGAGGGTACGCGATGGTCGTCGTTGTTGTCGGCGTCCGGCAGATCATCAATTTTCTCGATCTTGTGTCTCGTGTTCTTGTTGGACAAGTTTTCAGCACATAAAGAGATGCGTCTCTTCATACTGGCGTTCGATATCTTCCTGTCACTGTTGTCAGAGTTGGAACGCCTCAAAATGGCGGGCGCAGCGATGGTAACAGATCCGACATCATTTCTGTCTATCATATTCCTGTTCAGTAAACTTTTCCCTTTCTCTGGTATAGCTAGAGTGAAGGACTTCTCTCTGTGACCGCCATCCTCGTCTGCTATGGACACAGTGTAGATGTCGTCGTTCAAAGCTGAATTAGTCTCAGGTATCGTGAGCGTATATTCTCCTTGTACTCCAGTCGGTTCAGCTCTTGACCCAGGTATGGATAAAGTAAAGGATTTCTCGCCATTAGGGCTTTGAGGTATATCTTTGCCATTTAAAACTTTTCCAAATGGTTGTAATGGCGGCATATCTTGAGCCTCCATTAAGGTATCTCTCATTACTGTAATGTTACCTTGAGGATCATTCTGTATTTGCCCATTAGCAATTTGTAGATTGATAATTGGGCCTTTGGAAGCCATAGTTGCAGGCAAAGTTACAGGTAAAATGAATTTAGTATTTTGCATTTTAGGCATATTCATCGGAGTTATGAAGAGCTTCTGATTGTTGGTGTTGACACTGGACTGGTTGTTTGATATCAGGATAGATTGGTTCTCAGATAAGTTCTTCTGGTTGGGTTTCTTCATGGAGCCGAGGTACGCAATGGCCTGTTTGTTAGGGTTGCCCGGTGCAATGCTCACTGGGACAATCATCTTGTCTGGCTTTGGTTTTTGTATGACTATTGGCTGACTAGCATTGACTGGGGCAAGGATGGAAGACTTGTTCTGAGCAGACACCTTCGGAGCTATGTTGGGTTTGGTGTTTACATTTGGTATTAAATGCAAGTTTGAATTGGTGGTTACCTGCAAGGAGTGAAAATAAAACGAATGTAATAACTGCAGTTGTAATGTGCCTAATAGGAACAATATTTAAATAACTAGTTTTCCTCAGTCTTAAACTGTCTAATAAAATAACAGAGGGCAAACAACAAATATAGCAAATCAGTTTATTCTTCTTCATTTCTTTTTGTTTTGAATGCTTTTAATATATTTGGTGAACTAAATAATATTCAAAAATATTAATTGTTATTTAGCACAATCCTATGGTATGTATTTTATTTAAGGATTTATATGTTAATAACACTAAGTCTAAACTAACCAGATATTCTATTTTATTTTTAAAAGATTATTTTCAGTATGATTTGTTACGTTCTTATTAGATAGTAAACAGAAGAAAGTTATAAACGTTTTTTTTCTATTGATAAAACTTTAGTAAAAAAATTTTAGCATACACAATAATTATGCTTAGCTGCTGTCATACTAATGAATTATCTTTTTATAATGTGATATTTGGCCTTGCTAATAATCACAATGAAGGCTATTCTCAAAGAAACAAGTGACATACATTATATGTAATTTTAATTATTGAAACCAAACCAAAACATGCCATAACATAAATAAACAATGATTTGTGATTAAACCACCACCATTATCTTTGTTTTTGAGTGAGTGAAAGTGCATTCATTGAGATATTGACATTGAATATTTGAATACTTTTGTCTTTTCAAACAAACCTTGAATAATTTTAACGCGATAAGCCAATTCATAATCACACTGACTTTTTTTCACAAAAATTATTTGGTTCACTATCAGCTTTTATTTTTACAACTACATATCTGAAAAACTCTAAAATTTTTATAGTAATTGTCTCACTGTTCCAATTCGACATGAATGCATTTTAATGGTGATGATTCACTTACTGGTCTCCTTACTATGATTTGTGGTGGGTTTCCACTTGTACTTGCTTGGGTGATAACGTCGGTGCTTGTGACAGGCTTCAGTCCCGTTGGAGTTTGTATGTAGACCACCTGTGGTACATGCGGCACCTGCCTTGGAGCTCCTCGTATTTGAATAGAACTCGCAGCATTCTGCATTTGTAGCATGGCACACACTGCACTGGTGCTGCTGTTTGTAACTTGGTGGACTTGTGGGAGAGGATTGTTGACTTTAACTTGTGATATTGAAGTATCAGTCATCTGCAGGTGAGATGAACTGCTGACTGTCATGTCAGAATTGCAATCCATGTTGCTTGACCTTGGATTTGAACCCATGTGAACTTGAATAATTGAACTGTGGATGGACTGATTATGGTTTTGTAAGACTGGCATGGAGGGTAATGTAGGCAGCTGAATGTTCTGATTTGCAGCTGGAATTTGGAGGGGAACGTTTATAGTCTCACCAGCTGGTAACTGAACTGGTACGCTGGTAGTCCCCGAGACTTGAAGAGGCAGACTAACCGGTGTTATCTGCAGTGGAACAGTGCTAGTAGGGCCTGATATTTGAACTGGGACATTAATATTAGAGTTGGAGCCCGGAATCTGTACTGGCACATGCACAGTGGACAAATGCAAGGGATATGGGGAGTTGCTTGAATGTATTTTAACAGGAGCAATTGAATGGGTAACTAGATTGTGTGTGATAGGCAAGCTCTGTGAGGCCTGCATCGAGGACACAATCATGCTGCTCGATATTGGCGCCTGAAATTTGACAAATGTGTGTCAATGATGTCAAAACATAACACAGAATCACATTAAAAAATTATTAACTAATTACAAACTCACGCGTAAAGTATTCAGCAGCACATTCTGCTGTGGACTATTTTGTGTTATATTAGTGCAAACTGACGTGTTTGCTGATTTCAATAATCTTTTTTTCAATATTTCTGTTTTAGGTTCATCAAAGTTTTGAAGTGAATTACACTGCTGTCTCTCCATTTCTCAGTTCCGAGAACGTGAGCGAGTTCATTACAGACACTCAGTTATCTTTTACAATCCATTAATGACGACCTGCAATGCATTTAAAAATAAAATATCGCGAAATGAAAATACCATTCGGACGCAACACTCGCTTATATTGATGCTTGGTTTGTGGTAAAGTTTTTGTTTCGAATTAAAATAATATGCGTGTAAAAGTACTACACAACACAATAATTATTTATTTAATACAAAATACGTTACATACATTTTTCTTTTGCGAGTATCGCACTCTATCAATTGTGCAGATACTTTTACAGAACCACAACCTTCTACAAAAAAGTTCAAGAAACAGTGAAATAGAAACTTATTACTTACATTTTTATGTTTCAGCAGAGAGATGAATTTTTCATGTGTCTTTCCAACTATTACAACATCGTTATCGTGTTGAAAACCATTAAAGAAAAATAAAATATACTCAATAAAGCGACGATATTTACCTGCCCAGCACAACTGGTAATAAATCTGACAACATTGCCAAAATGAGATGGGTGTTCGTTATGTTGGTACAGACAAAATTTTCCACCAATCACAACCCCGCAATTTCATGACGAAGCTTTCGCGCCCGATTATTCAGCCAAAAAAAGTCAACAGATAAGTTTATATTTATACAGTTTGGTATGCAAGAATATGCAATGAATAAATGAATTTTAGGGGCTACAATATTTTGTAAGGACCTTTAATTGCCTGTCAATACTACATGAACAACATTGAGTTCCTTTGATTTGTTTCGTGATATTTTTGGTTTATCTTTGACATTGTTGTTGCTACGCAAGCATGTACTTATAGCATGAGTACATCGTTTATACATAATGCAGTCGACATAGCTTAGTTTCATTCAAATAGAGTACATTTTTGAATGATAATGTTATGGATAACCTACGAAGTAGTGTTACTTTGGAATGGAAATGGAAATGAGTGTTTCGTTAAAAATATCTGTTTATAGCCCGAGCTAAAATAGTATTAGCTTTGTTTTAATTAGGTTTTATTTGAAGAAAAGTAATGTCTGCCGGAAGCGGAAAAGGAATTTTCACGTATTATTTCCGTTTACACGAAATATGAATTCACGAAACATTGCAGCAAGAGACATTGAATAATGAACTGATGAAGTTACAAATTTTCGTTACGGGTTATAAATGAGTTTACTCTTTTTGAAGCCTACCTATTTGAATATTCATCTAAACAAATTATCTTGAAAAGGCAAGAAAGAAGTTCATTCTGTCATAGACGGTATAAGACTTTTTTACTCTACGGAGTTGATAACCATTTTACTGCTTTGAGATAGATAGTGAAGCAGTAACTGCAGAACAACTAAAATATTTTAATTCGTTCGCCTGCTCCATGTCTCAAAGTTCAACAATAACTAATAGCCACAACACACGCTCGGATTTGGTACGGCGGATCAAATCCGCCAACCAAGTCCGATCTCTCTACAGGCGATCGGATCGGACACTTACTTCACGTACGCTAAAGAGTAATATAGAACGTACGCCCTACGCCTTCAAATGCACACGGCTTTCATCATGTCGTTGGACACAAAAACCGGCCAAGTGCGGGTCGGACTCGCAGACGAAGGGTTCCGTTGCGGCTATTATAGCCACAACACACGCTCATAATTATTATTAATCGAGTCCGCGTGTTCGAATTTTTAGAGTTGCGTACCAAAAGGGTAACCAACGGAACCCTATTACTAAGCCTCTGCTGTCCGTATGTCCATCTTCCTGTTATTAGGTAGACAGTTGAAATTTTCACAGATTGTGTATTATTGTATTGCCGCCTTAACAACAAAATTATAAAAAAAAAGTTATGGTACGGAACCCTACGTGTACGAGTCTGACCCACACTTGACCAGTTTTTGTGTCCAACGACATGATGACAGCCGTGTGCACTTGAAGGTGTACATGAAGCAAGTGTCCGATCCGATCCGACCGTCTGTAGCGAAACGGACTTGGTTGGCGGATTTGTTCCGCCGTACCAAATCCGAGCGTGTGTTGCGGCCAGTTGCGGCCAAAGAGTACTATAAGTAGTTGCGGCTAATTTATCCCTTTGGACAGCGCAACCACTAAAAATTGAAATAAATGAATAATAAATATAGCTTTTTTTAAACTATTTGTATCCCAACGAGTCTCAAAAGACTTAGTCTTAAATCTCGGATTGCGTAGACTCGGATCCAAAAAAAAGAATGCTAAAATTATGAATGTTGTCAAAATATTGTCAAAATAAATTTTCCTTTGCTTTGCTTTGCGGATTTCGCAATAATCTGCTTAATAATATTTTCGAATCAAAATACCAAAAACTGGTGCAATTCGTTTATTTTAGTTCCGAACTGAACTATTGTTAATAATTATACGAGTGGATTATCCTTTAATGCGTATGTATGCACGAGTTTATTTAAAAAACTACATTATTTAAGAAAATTACGTATCAGTCATTCTTGATAAGTTTTTAATTATGTTAATATAAAAAGAGTCAACTTAACTTTTAATTTGTTTAGAGCGCATATTGAGATTTTTCTATAATACATTAATGTGTGTATAGTAGACGAGAGTTCTAGATATTTCTTTGTTTTGTTATTTCACGAATTATTTTGAAACTTGAGTTTACGGAAATACTTATTTAAGTTGGATGAATACAAATAGTTGTATGACAAGCTTATTATGTACTGCAGAAATTTCAAGCATTTAGTTGGTTTAGAAGTGATAATTGATGATGCAAATGCTGTATTGTTTTGGTTTGCCAAACAATGCAGCTGTCAATTTCACCAAATCAAGTGTGCATCTCCTTCGTGTGTTGCATTTTGTTAGGGGGTTCCCCTGAGTAACAAATAGCACTTAATAACAACAGTAGGCACTGCAATAATGTATCTATTTATGTTGTGATATTCTGATAAGATAGCTATTCAGAAATATGGAGTTGAAAATTTGTTGATTTTAAGTTTGCCTTACACAATTTGCAATTACAGAAAAATTAAAGGTGATTATTTTCATTTGTTAAAGATTAATTTAAGCACAATAAATCCAAAAGAATTGCCCAAAGCTTTGGACAGAGCAAGGATGTTTTATACATCTAAGTAACATATTACAATAATGCAAGATATATTCATAACTCCTACCAAGCCTGATACGGGTGATTGTATAGATTCTGAACCGAACCCAATATGTAAGTAACCTGGAAACTGAAAATTATTTTGAAAAGCTTTTGTAGCAATTGCAAGGTCATATGAAAGCTTGTAATTATATAAATCCAGCATCAGTAATCATAGCCGCTAAAGTGAATTTTAGGGGATAGCCCCTTTTTTAGTGTTTAGAAAATAAAAAGACCTCAATTATCAGCAAACTTACGAATTTGCAGTTTTTGTGAAATCAATATTTAGATGAATAACTGTAACATATGTAATGGTACTTTTTTTACTCTGTGGAAAATGTACTATTTGACGGTGTATATTCTGCGTTATAGATACTCATTAGATCAAAATATCATCTAAATATTGATGTTACTAAAACAAATTCATTCCGTGAATGTGAGATTTCAAGTCATGAAAATGGGACCCTATATCATTGAACATCTTACACATTTAAGCAGTTGTTTAGTGTTATTCAAATATCATAAAGTTGTCACATCATTATGTTGTATGTATAACTGTTGTGTGTTAGCATGGGAATAGCATTCAACTAAAATTACTGTCATACCTACTTTGTATCTGTTAAACCTTTCAATGAGCAATTCTTGTATATATGTATATGTATATAATCTGAATCTCGGATTTTCATGAAATTTAGTATGCAGGGGCTTTCGGGAGCGATAAGTCGATCTAGCTAGGTTTAATTATTAGAAAACATAGAAAAATAAAATCATCCATGTACTTTTTATATTAAACAACATTAATTAATTAGTACTCAACTTTTTTTAAGAAAAAGAAATGCAATGAATTGTGCATTTTACAGGGTCATACGAAAAGATATCAGAGACAGGTCAATGACTGCTATTGGCATGTTAAAATGAAACAACTATACTAGAAATGTTTTGGTAGTTAAATAAATGTAAACAACCTCTATGTGAGTTACACAAACGCAATAAATATTAAAAGAATAAACTACTGCTTAAACAAATGGTTCAATTGATTTAGTAATAAGGTATTTTACTGAAAAAATTATTAATATCAGACGGACAAAATATTTTTTTTTGTAAAATACCCTATTGTTATTGTTGTATTTACATTGGTTTTTAGTTGCACTTCTTTTTTAAACTGAGTTTTTAATTAAAAAATATTAAAAAGATACATCAAGATTGTTATACCTTTATTTATTTTTTTGATTTTTTCCTTTACTGTGGACCAAAAGTTGTCTTATATGAATAAAATATTATTATTATTTTATTTAACTACCTAAACTAACTAGTATACAGACTAGTTGTAAACAGCTTGTCTTGTACTTTGCAGCAGGCTTGATGTGAACCCGGGACAATGAGTAGCCAGCACCAGTACATGAGCGTCAACAACACTCCAAGTGCACGCATTGGCGATATTGAACACATTAGTAAGAGCAATCACTTATTACTTTTAAATTTTAAGATTCCTAAGTTAATTTTATAGTTACAAGATAGTTAACTTGTTATCACAAGTGTTGATATACAAATTCACATTTACCTTCCATTTTTTCAGTGTAAATGTTATTTTACAGCTCCCCAATATCATACCATATAAATTAAAAAAAAAAGTCTAAAAATTAAAGGTTGATTAAAAAAAAATATGATTAAAAAAAACATATTTAAATGTGTCATGGCAAGTTACTACCGGGTGTTTTTATTACGTGGACAGTGTGAGTAAATCCGCGTCCATAAGATATATTGGAAATCTACAGGAATCATTTTCTCACGACAATTTCCCCTTGCTAATGAAAAATTTTGATGAGACCCAAACGAATTTGCTGATTGGTATAAAATATAATTTCAATTTTCGACTTTACTTTTGAACTCAAAGCTTGACCTACATTTAAACGAGCCATTTCATAATACCCTAAAACTATGAATTGGTAGTTATCACGACGCTTGATATCTTTGTTTAATAATAAATTTCGCGAACACGCAAAATGTGGTGGTTGCGTGCCAGTTTATATTCACGAATGTCAGTTCCGTACACGAACGAGCTCGCTAACCAAATCATAGTAAGTACCTGCTTATTAAACTTACTAGTTGACCCGCGCAACTTCGTCTGCGTCACAATTTTCATTACTGCTCCGCTCCTATTGGTCTTAGCGTGATGATATATAGCCTATAGCCTTCCTCGATAAATAAGCTATCTATATAACAGTGAAGAATTTTTCAAATCGGACCAGTAGTTCCTGAGATTAGCGCGTTCAAGCAAACCAACAAACTCTTCAGCTTTATATATTAGTATAAGATATAGAATATAGATATACATGGGCCAATGGAATAGAGTTATGGAGCTCTAAAGAGAATCTCTCGATAAAACTAGTATTCATACTAGCTCCCATAAAGATAAACGCGGGATTTACTTAAACCACGAAAAAAATATCGTTAATCTGTTGGATAAGCTGAGTTGTAACTCCTCCGAACGATAGGGTCGATAGGCATGTCATTTTCTCGCTCGAGTTGCCGAGTGAGATTGGGCAACATTCCCAGACTTCGTACGTTACGAAATGTGCGATAGCATCGCACGGCTGTCTAGTTCATAAAATTACAAATTATGTCGTGTAAGGACTGTAGAAGTCCCATGACATTGCCTGACATCTCCATCGACATCGCCTGATGACTTCGTTTCGACGGGACCAGCTAGTCTATTCTGTAAATAACCATTTCGATATCGAGCTTCATCTGAGTGACAAACCTCACAAAAGGAACTTTATAACACACAACATAACGGTCTTAACGTTCGACGTAGTTTGATACTCACCTCGGATTCCGCTGTCGAGATACGAAAATGTTGTTACAGAATAGGGGTACTGCTTTTAATCGACTTGACAATAAGGGGAAATATTGATTCCTTTTTCATGTCATTTGCCGTGTTTTTCTTGTCCTCCTGACCTCTAGTCCATTCAGCGACAATTTGCGATGAGCATCTAAAAAATCCAGACGTCGTCAACATCTTAAAACAACATAATTCACTGCTTTAATTGTCACAAAATGCGGTGAACAGATCAAGATTATAAATTTCGGTGACGGGACGGACGTACGGAATATGCGGTTTTATATAAGTTAGGTTCTTGGCAAACCGACCTTTGCACTGTAATCTAGGCATTACGTTGAATGTATCGGGAGCGGATATGCGCCGCAATTTGCTTCCTGCCACGACTCGCGGCTGTTGCCTTTAAATGACTAGATTAATGTAGCCTTTGTACAGAAATGGAGTGATAAGTAAATACCTAGGAGTTTGCCAACCAGTGCGTGTGTCGAGCTATAGCAATACATTGAATATAAATAGTAGCTCTAATTTGTTACCTTCCGGTCAGCAACGGTTACTGACGTACCTAGTGAAAATTGATATATCAACCGGCTTACTTACCTAATTTATTTAGGGAAAAAATACATTAGAGATTTGAAAAGAGGGTAGGTCGAAGTGGGTTGTTTGTTTGTTTGTTAATACATCTTTTTTTTATGTGTACACAAAAGTATTTTGTTTGATTTGCTTCAGTGAAATGAGTTTAGAAACATTTTCATCCGTTCCCGGTTTCTGAATTAAGAATTGGAAATTGCGCAGTGGTCCAAATCTACTTTAGCACGAAAACCAACCAACCTACAACCATCCAACCAACCTACCACCATCCAACCAACCTACAACCAACCAACCAACCTACAACCATCCAACCAACCTACAACCAACCAACCAACCTACAACCATCCAACCAACCAACCAACCTACAACCATCCAACCAACCAACCAACCTACAACCATCCAACCAACCAACCAACCTACAACCATCCAACCAACCAACCAACCAACCTACAACCAACCAACCAACCTACAACCAACCAACCTGTTAAACTTTGGCATTAAATTAGTTTTAAAAAATTCTCAATTCAGGAACTGGGTGACACTCCCACATCCCAAAACCAGGAATATAATTTATTTATTAGATACTTATTACGCACACAAATACAAAATCCTTTATTTTAAACTAGTTAACCCGCGCAACTTCGTCTGCTCCGCTCCTATTGGTATAAGCGTGATGATATATGTATACGATAAATGGGCTATCTAACACTGAAATAATTTTTCAAATCGGACCAGTAGTTGCTGACATTAGCGCCTTCAAGCAAACAACCAAACTCTTCAGATTTATACAGGGTGTCTCACGGCAGAGTTAGGATTTTAAATTTGAATATTTAAAAAACCGTTGCAAGTAAGCGCGGGGGGAGGACCGCAGTAGCTTCGTCGTTCGTGCGGATTCGTTAGTCACGATGTCGCAGTGGTCGGGTGAGCACCGCGCGTTCGCTATCGAAGCGTTTTTGAAAGGTGGCGAATCGAACGTTGTGGCTCGGAGACAGTTTTGTTCTCACTACAATATCAGACGTTTACGCGATGGACCAAGCGAAAATTTGATTCGTAAATGGGTTATCAAGTTTCGAGCTACCGGTTCCGCTATAAATCAACCGCGTCCGGGCCCAAGCAGAACTTCAAGGACGGAAGAAACAATAAACGAAGTGGCAGCTAGCGTTCGTCGCAATCCACGTTTGTCAATACGCAAAAGAGCGGCGGCTTTAAACGTCACCAAATCAACCGTAGAGCGGGTTCTAAAACGTGATTTGAAATTCCATCCCTATAAAATACAGATAGTGCAGGAAATAAATGGGAATGACTACAATTTACGTAAAAATTTTTGCCAGACAGTCATTGAGAGATTTCGCACTTTGAATACTGTGTTTTGGAGTGACGAAGCACATTTCCATTTAAATGGATATGTTAACAAACAAAATTGTCGCTTTTGGTCAGTTGTCAATCCCAGACAAAAACATCAATGGCCGCTGCATAGCCCAAAAGTGACAGTGTGGTGTGCTCTTTCGGTCAATGGAATAATCGGGCCGTATTTTTTTGAAAATGCGACAGGTGCTACGATAACTGTTTCTGGTGAGGTGTATCGGCAAAAGATATCCAATTATTTTATACCCCAACTTCAAGAGCATCCAGCCTACAGCTCAAGAACGTGGTTTCAGCAGGATGGAGCCACTTGCCACACTGCAAGAGCCACTATGGAACAACTTCGTGAATTGTTTCCTCAAAAATTGATATCCCGCTTTGGTGATATCGCGTGGCCTCCGCGATCACCAGATTTGACCCCCATGGACTTTTTCCTATGGGGGTACCTTAAGAGCAAAGTTTACGTCAATACTCCGAGGAATATCGCTGAGCTAAAACAAAATATCCAACGAGAAATACGTGACATCGAGCCGGCTTTGCTTAGGCGCGTTATGCAAAATGCGATGAATCGATTCCGTGAGTGCGTGCTACGAAATGGAAGACATCTAGAAGATGTAATCTTTAAAACATAAAATCCGCATTATAGTTCAATAATTTTTAATAAAAATGTTTTCACAAAAATATGTAATTTGACTTTTATTTCCTTTCAAAATCCTAACTCTGCCGTGAGACACCCTGTATATTAGTAGATAGATAAAACACTAACAGGAACTTTTGAATAGTCAAGGTCTATCTGTCAAATAGATGAAGCAAATTCACAAATGTATGTACAGAAGCGGGCTTCATGTATGTAAATCGGGCTGGTTTCCGCAACTCCACGACCAAGCGCGTATTTTGCGTGCAGGTGAGACCAAAGTGTCATTCGATCCACCCCAGCTCCGGATTACCGGGCAGCTTAAAAGTAGAAGCTGCTACCTCATCATCTGTTCATGTATTAGCATTGTCATTTTCTGCCAGTCAACCTCACTCCTATTACCATAACCATAAGAGTGTCATTCCCGCCAGGCCACCTATCGGAACACATCGGGTCCTTGTGCCTGTCGTCTGAGTACTCGGATGTGACGCTGGTAGTGGAGGGGCAGCGCATTCCGGCGCACAAGGTCATCCTGGCAGCCAGCAGCGATTATTTCCGAGCGCTGCTCTATGGCGGCATGCGGGAGACTAACCAGGTGAGCTATGCTTATTTACAGAACGAGTTTTTCAGGACATTATTTTTAGGGTTCCGTACCCAAAGGGTATCCAAGGGAACCCTATTAAGTACTAAGCCTCCGCTGTCCGTCCGTCCGTCTGTCTGTCAGCGGGCTGTATGTGATGAACCGTAATAGGTAGACGGTTGAAATTTTCACAGATTTTGTATTTCTATTGCCGCTATAACAACAAATAATAAAAATTAAGGTTTATGATACGGAAACCTTCGTATGCGAGTCAGACTCGCACTTGGCCGGTTTTTAGTATAAACACAATTTAATCATTATGATATGTAGAAATGCAACTAACTGGCAACCAGAAATGGGTCTCATAGATATCAGGAATATGTTTTTGTAATTTATAAATAATATTATAATAATTTATAGCTACCGCGGCGCGGTAGCACCTTCTGGCTTTGGACATGTAGAAGCAAAGACTCCAGTAATTTATAGCTTATGAATGGTTTTTAATTTATTTTGTAAAAACCATAACCACCACCGGAGTCTTGTAAAAAAAGCTCCTGAAAATGTCTATCTGACTACAGAATTACTATAGTGCGGTGAAGTGTTCACGTCATCATGATCCTCCATCAATTATATTTGGTCACTGCAAGTATCTTATGCCATATGGTGTCGGCTGGTGCCGTAGGGTGCCGTAAAAGAATAATACCATCCCATGAGGCTACGAAGGCACTCGCCAGAGAATGGGCAGCGTTCTCTGCAAAACTCAACACCATACTGCGATCGCCAACCCGCCTGCCAAGCGTGGCGATTAAGGCAAACGCCCCCATCTTGGGGGAGGCCTATGTCCAGTACTGGGCGTCTTTCGGCTGGAAAGATGGTGATGATGACTGCATCATCATCATCTTTTCTGCATGGATCATGATATAATCAAATGTATGTCACATCTGAAGGTGGGCTATTCGATAACCCAGTCACCTTTTACAGGCGGAGGTGGAGTTGCAGGCCCCGATCCAAGCCTTCAAAGCGCTCCTGCGATATGTATACTCAGGTAACTATCGAGGTAATAGCTGATACTGATCCGTTATCGTTATAGCAGTAGCTACAGATTCAGCTACTAAACTACGAGTATGTAGAGGTTAACCGTATTCTGGCTTTTTGTATTGCTGCTTGTAATTAATTTGCTTGTTGTTGTTACAAATGTACAAAGATTTATAGTATACTAGCTGTGCCCGCGACTTCGTTCGCGTTGTTGTCGAAAAATGTCTGTTGCATAGATATAAGATCCTGATCTCTCACAATATTACGAAAATAGGAAGAGGGTACCTAATGCAGGGCCGGTCGAAATGCCGATTAGCCCAGGTAATCTCCTGGTACTCGAGGTAGGTATCAAAATCATCAGAATCGACTATCGAACGAATGGTGGTAGGTAGTCTTCAAACTACGAAACAAAGAAACTGATGAATCAAGTTGATTCTTAATTTCGTCCAGCCCAAAAAGAAACACAGCATCTTTGATTTTCACTGACAATTTGCAGATTATAGAACACTGATTAATTTAATTATTTTTTACCCGACTGCGAAAGAAGGAGGGTTATGTTTTTCGAGTGTATGTATGTATGTATTTATGTATATTTCTTTGGCACGCCCTAGAGCCTAAACGGCTCGATGGATTTTAGCTTGAGAAGTGTCGTTAGATTTGTATTTACTGTGAGAGTGACACTGGGTATATCAGAATAAAAAAAAAAATGGTGGATTTTTGGGGCCAAATAATGCCTTCGAAAAAAAATTTTTTTTTTTCGAAATATATCAAGTGGGGTATCAACATAAAGAGCTCGAGGAGACGATTCCAAAAATGTAACTCATTAAAATGTAGGAAATAAAAAAACTGACTTTGTCAAAACACCCGACCGCTAAAAACGACTAAAAAGTTCGAAACTAGTCGCTTTTCAAGCAGTCTGATGCAGTTGTTGGCATTGGATCAGAGATTGAACTACATCAGACTGTTTATATGAAACAGTTTTACCGGGTTCATAGAATCGATAAGATACTGTGTACGAATAATCGAATTTTTAATATCGATATTTAGGTAGGTTCTGAATGAGGAGCTCGTTGCTAAATAATAACAGTCGCACGTGTCGATCTTCATGGTTAACCAACTCTTGCCGAGGTCGGTCTGTGGATAGGTGACCATATTATTTTACATACGGAGACTCCGCCGTGCTGATCGGAAGCTGATCCCAATATAGTTGAGAAATGGCTAGGCATATATTAAAAAACTTTTTTTTGGAAGTCGGTTTTTTTAAGTTTTTTTTTTAAACCACACAGCGTGCCAGCGTGATGTTATGTTATGAACTTGTGTAAACAATCAACTGACATGCGATTTCAGCAATTCCGATCTCTTTGCTATCGTTTATTGAAAAGTTTCGTTGCCTACCGATCAGATCTTCACCAAATTTAAATGGAACCAGTCCGAGAAAATACTCATTCAAACAAAAAAAGAATCATCCAAATCGGTTAACAATTGGCGAAAATATCACTGAACAAACATTTTTCATGGGATCCCATCATGAGATCCTGATTAATACCTTCCATCATCACCTCAGCAACATGAGATGATGATTACCAGGCACAAATATCTGAATTGCGTTAGAAAGTTTATGAAAAACATTGTACTTATGTGCTTATAAAATTTGAGGGTATCCCTCGATTTTCATGGGATCCCATCATCAGATTTTAACTTGGTAACTATGGGGACCACCTCAGAAGTGTATCTAGGCTTTCGAATAAAAAAAAAATTTTAAAATCGGTCCGGAATTGGCGGAGACATCGTGAATTGGTGAACATACATAAAAAAAAATAGAGAATAGTTTAATTCTAGGCAAGCGTGCTCCATCTTCGACCACATCATCGCTTACAATAAGCGTTTCCATCGCAGGCACAAACTGTCAAATATACATTTAATCAGCTGTCACTTTACCTGTCTCTAATAATATTAATGATCAATATCAATCAATATTCAGGGTGAATTTTTAAAATGTGCCTTCATGGCCAAATCTGAAACTATGAGGTGAGATAGTGGTTAAACCCATGTCTTTCAATAGTAAAAAAAAAGATAATTTTAGTAGGGAACCCAAAAAGAAGAAGAAAAGTAAGTTTTCCTCCTGGGCAAGCTCTCTCTATCGTAAACTTTGTCTCTGTCATCTCTGACCTAGACTAGAGTCCAGAGCAAACCCATCACAAATAAAAAACACCAAGAGTAGTTACTGAAATTAGCGCGTTCAAGCAAACAAACAAACTCTTCAGCTTTATAAATAAGTTTTTAAACGTAAACAATCAAGTAATGTTCAGTGGTAAGATTGTCTTCGATCATTTAAAATATTTTTATAAGTGGAAAAGGTTGGCTCTATTTCTGGCAAAAGTTCTGCCTTCCCATTTATAATATCGCATTTCGGAAGGCAGGGTGAGTGCACTGCACTCGGAAAAGTGTTGTAAATGTGTCGATAATATGCATCATAACTAGATCATAGGTAAAACATGCTAGTACTGCTGAGGATGGCTTAAAACTGCAAATGCATATAATTGGGTCCCTAGTTCATAGGCACCTATTTATTAAAATCGAGTTTTCTTATTTAAGTGAAGTATTCCCTGTTTATCGAGGAAGTTTAAGGTGGATGCTCCAGGGTGGTGGGTTAAAAAAATCACAGTCCCGGTCCCAGTCCTTGTAAATATTTTGAGATGTCTAAACAGCATCTACTAAGGCGTGCTATTTTCTGTCGGCGACATTTTAATTGGGACTTAGGGTCAAGTCACACGGAGATGGCAGCGAAGCGGCGAGCAGTTTCAGTGTCATGTAATTTTAAACTTTATCTTCATTACTGTAACACATATTATCGCGGGAGTCGTCGGAATGCTCGCGGCGCCGCGGGCGGCCGCGCGACCTTTTCAAGTTTCTCAAGCGACCAAGCGATACTATGTGTTACTGTGATGAGGATTAAGTTTAAAATTATATGACACTCAACCTGCGCGCCGCTTCGCTGCCATCTCGGTTTGACTTGAGCCTTAGTAGTTCCTTTCTTCAATTACTACGAACAGGGTATTTGAACATCGGTTGGCAAAGGTAATCCTATTATCTTTACTTCGTCGAAATATGGCTGGCTAAAATGCGGTGAAACATTTCGCTAAATTACTTTCATTGTTCTTTCGATTTTATAACTCAGGACCATTTGTGTCCAACAAAAGTTAAGCTTTCACACGCTTTTGTTTCCAAAACCTTGAAAATAGTTGTAGACAATAAGTTATCGGTTCGGGGGAAGAGATTTACTTCGACTACCTGAGGGGAGGTCAGCCAGCGTGGTATTTTATTTCATCACCTGTTAAATCAACAAGCTATGTAGATAGTACCTAGTTACATAAAACTTTTTTCACAAAAAACACAACTGACTTATAAATAAAACTCACTACAAAGTACTTATATGGTGGACATAATAAAAAGTATTCTATTATACTAATATATAAAGCTGGCACTGGCCCTAGCGAGCCCCGTCTTCTATGCTGACAGCTCTCTCGCCGTCCGGCCCGCGCCTACTAGACACTACCCCCTACAACCTCAAACTTAACCCCTTTATAATATGAATAGTATCTATCTAATTATATCTATAGTAATATAATGAAGGGTTTGTTTGTTTGTTTGCTTGCTTGCTTGAACGCGCTAATCTCAGAAACACCTGGTCCGATTTAAAAAATTATTTCAGTGTTAGATAGCTCATTTAATTTATCGAGCTACAATATCATCACGCTAAGACCAATAGGAGCGGAGCAGAGGATGTTGCGCGGATCAACTAGTATAGATAAACGATCTTGATGATTATTTTTGTGATGGGTTTAGTTGTCATGGTATAGCCACTCATTATAGGAATAATGTCAATTAGTTGTGGGGTATGGCGGGGAGCTCGTGGCTACATAAAAACAGCCGCACGAGTCGATCTTCTAGGTTAAGCAACGCTTGCCAAGGTTGGTCTGTGGATGGGTGACCATCTTAACATACCGAGTTTCCTCCGTGCCTCGGAAAGTACGTTAAGCCGTTGGTCCCGGGGCCGGCTGTCATTTGTAGATCTTTGGCAGTCGTTACGGATAGTCAGAAGCCAGTTAATCTGACTCCAGTCTTGCCATGAATACCGTGTTACCCAGTTACTGGGTTGTGGAGGTCTGGTAGGCAGCCGCTCCGTGTAAAATACTGGTATTCAGCTAAATCCGGTTTGACTGGAAGCCGACCCCAATATAGTTGGGAAAAGGCTAGGCAGATGATGAGTTGCAACTGACTTCCGAAATTAAGGTATTAGAATACTAGTTGACCCGCGCAACTTCGTCTGCGTCACAATTTCCATTACTGCTCCGCTCCTATTAGTCTTAGCGTGATGATATATAGCCTATAGCCTTCCTCGATAAACGGGCTATCTAGCACTGAAATAATTTTTTAAATCGGACCTGAGATTAGCGCGTTCAGGTAAACAAACAAACAAACTTTTCAGCTTTATATATTAGTGTAGATTACCTAGTTGACCCGCGCAACTTCGTCTGCGTCACAATTTCCATTACTGCTCCGCTCCTATTAGTCTTAGCGTGATGATATATAGCCTTTAGCCTTCCTCGATAAATGGGCTATCTAACACTGAAAGAATTTTTCAAATCGGACCAGTAGTTCTTGAGATTAGCGCGTTCAAGTAAACAAACAAACTCTTCAGCTTTATATATTAGTATAAGATAGAAGTATAGATAGAGTATAGATAAGATATAAAAGAATTTTAGTTGTGTAATTTAGCTCTTAGAACGCTAACAGGACCATACAAAAGAGTAATAGATATGAAAAAAGCGATTATGGTACTATTTAGTTCAATAGACGACCTTACTGACACTTTCATCTATCTGCTAGCAGTGCCCGCGACTTCGTTCGTGTGGATGTCGAAAAAAAATCCAGCCCAAACAAACAAACACATTTACTTCGGTTTTCACTGACAATGCAGACTATAGAATCTTGATTAATTTATTTCATTTTTACATTTTATATTATTTAAAACAGTTTGACAGGGTTCATAGTAGATCTAAATCGATTTATTGTGTAAAAATAATCGAATTCTTAAATCGATTTTTAGTAGGTACTGAATGAGGAGCTCGTAGCTGTATAATAAACAGTAGCACGGGTCGATCGACCCCTATTTTAAAATGGTCACCCATCCGCAGACTGACCTCGCCAAGCGTTGTTTAACCTTGAAGACCGTCGTGTGCGGCTTTTATAGTTCAGCCGTGCGACAGTTATAGTTTAGCCACCATGAAGAGGCATGAAGCATACTAAAATAATACCAAAAATCTGTACACCACTAATATAAAACAAGTTACCCATGTTTGATGCAGTTTACAACTCTCCAAGTAGACTCAAAAATGGAATCAAGTAACGATCGTTTCTTTATGAATTGTCGAGTTCAGAGTTATCAGTTAAAAATTAAATATTGTTTGATTTTGTTTGTTGATTTTTATGAAATAAACGCTAAATGTTACTCGGGTTATCACTTAATATTTTTGACTAGCTATATTTTGAATCCAATCAGTGGTTTATGCTCCCACAAACGGACAGATAAACAGAGAAAAATTGTATTTTTGAGGTCTTTGTCTTTTTTCCTAACGTTCCCATGTAATTTATATGCAAAAATATTCAATGTACAGACACGGCAAGTCTACGATTTTATTATAAATATTATAGATTATTATTATAGTAAGTTAGTTTTGTTAATTTTTGTATTTCCTTTTTGGTTATTTTTTCTTCTGTTACCTGTGATTGATGCTGTTGCATTATATTCAGTTCAACTGATTAATTAAGCCCCATACCAGTACATTACTAGTGCAAGTATCTTTTTCAGTGTACTCGGTATATATACATGTGGGTACTAATACTAGCACTAGATACCCGATTTTTTAAAGTGCGCTTAACAAGTACAAAATTACCACTATAATGGTAAATGTATTAATATCATAATCATATAAAATAGCTATTTCGTTTTATAACACGACGCCTTACGCCATCTACCAGATTATATGTACAACACCACGCTACCCGAGGAGTTCGCAACACAAACGAGATCAAGCATCGATAAGACGATAACATTAGCAGCAGTACTTGCAGGCTACTAGCGACATCTAACATTCCACGTGAGAGGTGTTCGTGACGTCAACGAAGGTTACAACCACATACAAGCATGAGATGGTGAAGATACACACATAAATCGGACTTCAGAGATCTTGGTGACTTTAATCTGTCAAACGGTCTATATAAACCTGCATCTCAACTAAACTAAACACTCGCTACTTAGAAGGCACAGTGGTCGATAGCCCCGCAGTCACCACTGTTGTCGTTAGCTTGCCTGAACGAAGGCCCCGTCGCCCTCAGGAATAGCCTAGCTAGGAGGTTAAGGGATAGGATAACTAACTTGTTTGCTAAAATCTGTCAAGTGTTTTGAAGCAAAGTAAATAAACCCCTATCTGTCATCCAACGTTGGTTTTATTCCACCGTCGCCATTATAATTTTAAATTAAATACATACCTGTATCTTCCATTATTAGATCGGTAATTTCGTTACCAATATCAAGCTCAGTATCAAGTACATAGTGCCTAGTTTTCTGTAATGGTTTGCGTTGTCCCAGGTCACATGGGTCTGTCCCTGCTGCGCGAGGAAACGGTGCTGGACATCCTAGGCCTGGCGCACCAGTTCAACTTTCAGGAGCTAGAGACGGCCATATCGGACTACCTGAGGCAGGTGCTGGCGCTCAGGAATGTCTGCTCTGTGCTTGATGCCGCCAGGTATGGAACCTTGTCTCAATTTTTATCAGGTTCTTCATTATCATCTTCCTGCCCTTATCCGATGTTACTTGGGGTCGGCGCAACATGTTTTTTCTTCCATTCTGTCCTGTCAGCCGTCACACTATTACTAAGTCCCTTTTCTTTCATATCGCTTCTCACACAATCCACCCATCTTTTCTTTGGCCTTCCTCTCCCTCTCCATCCATCCACATTTATATTCAATATTCTTTTAGTTACATGCGTTTTATCCCTCCTCTTCACATACCAAGACAAGCGATTCTCTTTTAAGTTTTCCGTCACTGGCGCCACTTTTAAACTACCTCTAATGTACTCATTTGTCACTTATTCATTCTCGTTTAGTTCTTCAAATAATTATTTTGATATACTTGAATACAGAATCTTAGAAGAAATTTACATCCCTTTGCAACTTACTCATGTGTTCTAAATTCAACTGACTAAATTCAACATTTTTTTATGGGAGCTGGCGTAGCCACCCGCTTCTTTTTGTTTTTTTTTTTTCAAAATCGCGACCATCGTTGAAATAGGTATACATATATGAAAAGGTGCTTATCTGCTTCCATCTATAGTTTCTGCACGCTCTGTTTAGGGGAACGTGCACGAAGTAGACTGCGCAAATTCAAAGCCTAAAGGTACAAATACTTGTCACTTCTGTGCTGCCCCCTATAGCTCCTGCACGCTCCGTATACAAGAGTGATGATATGCTTTGTTGCAGACTGTACGGCCTGCAGGCCCTCATGGATTACTGCTACAACTTCCTCGACAAGAATGCCATCGAAGTGCTACAGCACGACACTTTTCTGCAGCTGTCCGTGGTAAGTTTACCCCTCAATTAACGGCAGCTACATCGTCTTCAGTATCATAATTTCAGCTAGTAGACGTACAGTGGTAGTAATAGGTAACCTGAACATAATATGTGCAAGCATTTGTTAACTAAATGGCAGCCCCATCAAGTTATGTCGAATGTTTCTACGTTTCGCATTGGAGGGAATTTAAAATGCAAATTATATTTATTTTGTAAATAGGTTGAAAATAACACTTACACGTCCCAAGCATAGTATAAAGAGAAGGGAAGTAGGTTATCTTCATACAAACGCACCGCGCGCGGCTTGTATGTGTGCGCCATAGTATCTATGCATCGACGCACGCACACTTTAACAAAATCTCGACCCGTTTCTCAGTGCGCCAGTCGGGGCTAACACTGCACGAGGTTCGCGCGTCGCGGCTTTTCGGCACCGCTAAATAAAACCAAAATGTCTGATAATCGCAGGAGAACGTATTGCTGTGTGTTTGGGTGTCTTAATAATTCATCGATTCCAGAATTGTCTCTGTTCAGATTACCTATTGAACAGGAAAGGTAAGCTAGTTACTTATTCTAGTAGATATATAATTTTTACTTGATGATGAGATACCTACTTACTTATTTTTTGTTGTATTAGTTTTCTATCACACAGAGGAAGTAGGTAGGTAGGCCTAATTTCCTACTAGAATGTATTAGGTACTTTTTTTTGATCTGTCAATTGATTTGCCGCTATTGCTTTGTTTACGTTTAGTTATGCTGATTTCTCAGTATTGTAGGTATAGTAACTAAGTACCTACCTACAGTTATAAAATCGTAATTCAAAATAAGTAATTGACTAATTGTAAATCAGATATACATATAAAGCAAAGTTCGAATCATAACAACAAATTCGATTATAGTCTAAGAGACAGTCGTTAGTTTTTTTAATGTTGTTTTGTATTTACAGTGATTCTTTTAATTATTCTTGATTATTAATGATTCTGTTTCTTTCATCGTTTAGATAAAATCGGCCTCACAAACTCTGTACCCGGACAATACAATAATATAAATTAAAATTTATCTAAAAGTGACAACCCTAAGACAGTAGGCAATTGTATCGCGGATTGGGCCGGAGATAACCTACTTCCCTTCTCTTTATACTATGTCCCAACTCCCAAGTGGTCAGTTTAAACTATGGAGTTTCTTGTCCATTCTTCTCCATAAGAATCTACCTTTCCGAATGGACAGTAGAGTCACTTCAGAACTTTTAAATATTTGAAATGTGAATGACGTTCAAAAGTGCCGTTTAATGGCCTAATTGGAATAAACGTTTTGACTTTGACTTTAAACTAAATAAAGCCAGTGTTTCCTTGACTACTCTGAGTAAAGACACCGAAACATACTCAGAGGTCAATTTTAAACTCTAATATTATGCAAGAAATGTTATTGCTTAGTTCCTGTTCTTCTTAGTCCTTATTCATGTTTACTTTTGTGTTAAATTCCATTCAAATCCGTTCAGGCGTTATTGATTAACGAACAAATACAGGCTCACATTTATAAAATTAGTGGGTTGTACTATCCCATCCCATGTGGAATGGGATAGGTTCACCCCATTTGGGATGGGATAGTATTATTTAGCTTTTTCTTGTTGTAGGAAGCGCTGCAAGGTCTCCTGGAGCGCGACTCGTTCTTCGCGCCCGAGGCAGACATCTTCAAGGCGGTGTGCAGCTGGTTCCACGCCAACCAGATGTGGGTCAAGTCCGAGGCAGGGCAGGCGCAAGTTGTGAGTACTAAGTTTTTTCAAGGGTTTTATCTTGCTCGTCCGATATGAGCATATTTCCTTCGGCCATGTTCTGTATTAAAAGGATTTGTCAAATACCTTTTTCTCAAACATGCTTGGAAATTTGAGCATTATTTTGAGAATCTTCTTCAAGATAAATCGAAATTGCTGTACTGGGCAAATAAATGCGAGCTGCGGCCGGCAAATGTTGTATGAGAATCCATATTTGTCGTGGTTTAGTCTTGTTGTTTAAAAATGGAACGGTCTTTTACTCCGAAGCATGGCCACCAAGGAGGTAACTTATCAAAGGTTTTATTTAAATTTCGAACTGGCTTGCAAAAAGAGAGCTGTTTATTGAAAAAAAAAAATATTTTTAAAAATAATTACATTTTAATTTCCGCGCATTATTTGAGAAAAAGTACTATACAAGCCTTGTCCACAACAAGACATTGATGGACTTACATATGTGTGCCTCGGCTTCGCCTCGTTCAACATTTACACGTTCGTCTATCAATGGCCGCTGCGGTAATATACTATTACTATTTTTTGAGCTCTGGTATACAACTTAATCTGGTCTGGTACTCCAACATACTTAAGAAGAAGGCTATGTACACATTATTCAAATCGGACCTTTCGTTTAAAAGTTATGATGGGTATAAAAATACTCTAAGTAAGAAAAATGTTGCAGTTTGCACGAACTGCCGTCGTCGTCGAATGTTTAGTCTATTAATAAGTTGCACGGGGAGAGATGAAGTTCGTAGAGTACTAACTAAACCCGCGCGAACGAAGTCGCGGGCGAAGTGCAGACAAACCTTATACATATAAACTAATGGGAGATCGCCTGTGCCCAGCAGTGGGCAACACGGCGAACAAACAAACAAAAACTAAACCTAGAAATTCGATGATGTGTTATCCAGCAACTGGGAACCAGTACCAGTCTCATCATAGGGTGTTGTCCTGGGTACCTATTATGACATCTTAAAACCATCATGATAACAATGTGGAAGGGAGACGGAGTTATTCAAGACGCATAACCCTATCCCTTTTTCACAGCTTAATCATGATGGCATTAGAACGTCATAATAGCTGGTAAGACTAGTTGACTATCGGAGTCCCGACTACGCGTGACGTCAGTCAAAGATCTTTGAATGGCAGCTTTATAATAAAGATGGATATGTGCCGAACAGGTAAAGATCCTGAAGTGCGTGCGGCTGACGCTGATGACGCTGGAGGAGCTGCTGACGGTTGTGCGGCCTTTCTCCTTGGTCACGCCCGACATGCTGCTCGACGCCATCCAGGAGAAGACGCAGACCAAGAGCACCGAGCTGCGCCACAGGGGCCTGCTGTGTAAGTGTCCATTCATTATGTAACAGATTGCTCCCGAGGCTTCACTCTCGTAGTTTATTCCACGGGAACTAAGAATTTATCCGGGTTAAAATGTAGCCAATGACGTTCAGCGTTTTTGCAACTTTCCAATCATTGAAATAACTTGCACTTCCAGAGATTTTCTTCTGCGATAGGTATTCTACAAGAATGTACGACCGGTTTAAAATTCTATGTAAAATAATGATACAAGTAGTACATGGTCTACCCGTAAATTTCTTCCACAAATAGAATGAAGTCAATTATTGTTTTGTAGTTTCTGCCTACCATTACCATGTAACAATATTAGATGGGCGTAGGCAGAAATTACAAGACGCAACGGTCATTTTGCTCAAATAATGATGCTATTTGTGATGTTACCTAGTGCCGGAAGAAAATGTGGCGACCCCGAAGCGCGGCGCCCGAGTAATATCCGGGGATATGCGCTCGGCGCTGTTGGACGGTGACACGGAGACGTACGACATGGAGCGCGGCTACACGCGCCACACTATCAACGACTCGCCCGACAACCCCGGCATCATCGTACGACTGGCCACGTCCACCATCATCAACCACATCCGGCTGCTGCTGTGGGACAGAGACAACAGGTATGGGTGCTATGTATCATTAATAGGTACGCGTTTGACCACTGTCTCACCTGATGGTAAGCGATGATGTGGTCGAAGATGGAGCACGCTTGCCTAGCCTTGCCAATATCTGCAAACTGGCAGATTGTTCTAACATATTTATTTGCTGAACTTAGCCTTCCTGCAAAAATGTTAACTGAATGGTTGAGTTTGCGTTATACCCAGAAAAATTGTTTCATCGACGAAGTCTAGTGTCTTCTTGTTCAATAAAATTACAAATACCATATACATGACACAATAATAGTTTTGACATTTGGTAAAGTAAATCGAATGCACATCGATTTTTTTTTCAATTTATACTAAATTTAGCGAGTACCATCATCGAATAAAACCATATTAAGTTGATTTTGCAATAAATAAGGCAGATCATTTTTAAAAACTAAAAATAAGAAAGGACCCAAAATTGAGCCCTGGGGTACTCCCACTTTCACGTTGCATCCCGTTGAATTGCTGCCGCTTTTGGACTAGTCGCTTCTATAATTCAAATACCATTCTCTGCATCAACCAAAGGTTGACTGGTAGAGAATGTCTATGGCATTAAGTCTGCCTATGTACATTCGTGTGCTGAAAGTGTTAAATAAAAATAAAAAAAATACGATTTTACTAAGTTCATGGCTGCTTTGCCTAATCCGTAATGCTCAAGTTTCACGAGTAATGTTTTGTGGCTTACACAATCAAACGCCTTCGACAGGTTGTAGAAGGTACCTATACCTATAGCGCTTCTTCCCACACCTTAGAGATGTGTCTTAATAAGCACGCATTAAAGTTGCACAGGCGTCATTTGTCCACTTACGACCGAGTCCAATTACATTAATAATTAATATCTATCATCATCATTATCATTATATCAGCCGAAAGACGTCCACTGCTGGACATAGAACTCCCTCAAGCGTCGCCACAACGACCAATTAACATAGAATATGAAAAATAAACAATCGACATAATATTGAGCTCTTTGTTTAGTATTCATATTAATTTCATCCCGTAAACCGGCAGGTACGAAGCTCCTGACAGTTATGCACATAATCCCAGATGAACTTATCAATGATATTGTTATTTTTAAGCTTGTATTTTTCACAGATCATACGCCTACTACATAGAGGTGTCTGTGGACCAGAAAGACTGGGTACGAGTGATCGACCACAGCAACTACTTCTGCCGTTCGTGGCAGAACCTGTACTTCGAACCCAGGGTCGTGCAGTACATCAAATTGGTTGGCACCAGCAACACTGTCAACAAGGTACTATACCAAAGATCAGAGGAGAAAATTGCTGCTCCAAAATCCTTTCAATAAGAAGGACTATTATTATGATGTTTGAGTTGGCAGGTGTTCCACGCGGTCGCACTGGAGGCGCGCCACGCCGCGCGCGTGCCGCCCCTGCGCGACGGCCTGGTGGAGCCCGTGCACAACGTGGCCACCGTGGAGCTGTCCGCGGTCGTCATCGAGGGCATCAGGTCAGACACGATCCCTCACTGCTGACTCACGATCACATACGACGCGTCTTCAACTCATGCGGTCTTTCTTCAATGTGGACTGCTCTGTATACGCTTCCTCCAATAGCCTTCTTTATTGCGTTGGTCTATCTTGCCGGTGTTCTGGCGTGAGTGCGTTATCCTGAGACCCGGTCTAGTATCGTGAGCCTTTGCAGACTATGCTTAGAAGATGGGGCACGCCACCATCGTGAAAGAAAATGGCTTAGATGAACGCATAATATGTCCGAAAATACAATAATAATTATATCCATGGCGGTCTTTTTGACTTTTCTTTGGAATTGGAGATTTCCCCCCGATAACAGAAGTACTACATGTACAATTTCCTTGCAGCCGCTCCCGCAACGCCCTGATCAACGGCGACACGGAGCACTACGACTGGGACCAGGGCTACACGTGCCACCAGCTGGGCTCGGGCGCCATCGTGGTGCAGCTGGCGCAGCCCTACCTGCTGTCGTCCATCCGCCTGCTGCTGTGGGACTGCGACTACCGCCACTACTCCTACTACGTGGAGACCTCGCTCAACTACTGGGACTGGGAGATGGTGTGCGACCGCACGAGGGAGTCTTGCAGGTAACAAGACAATAAAACTGCCATAGAACTGTGCTTCTATAAAGGCCATTTTAATAGAATCAGCCAGCACATCACTCTACCACCTGCGCAACTTCGTCTGCGTCACAATTTTCATTACTGATCCGCTCCTGTTAGTTTTAGCGTGATGATATATATAACCTATACCCTTCCTCGATAAATGGGCTATCTAACACTGAAATAATTTTTGAAATCGGACCAGTAGTTCCTGAGATTAGCGCGTTCAAGCAAACAAACTCTTCAGCTTTGTATATTAGTATAGATTTTCCCAATTAACTTTGAACCTAATGTTTTAGCGATAAACATGAAAATTAAGGTTGACATTTATTATGGTAGATTAATATTATGAAACAACTAAATTGGCCTTGTTAGACCCGCTGAAGCTGTGCTTTCGGTAGCTGGTCGCTCGAGAAGGGTAACGAATAACGGATAACGTGCCAGTCATTATTGTGGAAAAATATAAAAATGCTGAAAAAATATTGAAGTTACATGCTTTTGCAACTATTCTTGTCATTTCTACTTGATGGTGTGACTTACGAGTAACGTAAACGCTCGCAAGACCGTATTTTTTTTAGATTTTTTAACATTTTACTTTTACTTTTCTTGGTTTAAATTCTATTTCTCAAAACCCAGACTTAAAGGGTTTTGAGAAATAGAACTTATATATAGGTTATGAGAATAGAAACCAGTAAAATATTACATCAATTTTAGTTGGTTTCATTTCTGAAGTGTATAGTGAATACAGAGAACGGTTCACAATGATAACAAAAATTTCAATTAATATTGAAGGAAAACAAATTGATCACTTTTTGGCGGGAGCAAGCAAGAGACGTCGGAAATGTAACACGTGACGTGTGGACGTGTGGACGTGCGGACGTGTGGACGTGCGGACGTGTGGACGTGTGGACGTGTGGATGTGTGGACGTGGGGACGTGTGTACGTAAGGACGTGTGGACGTGTGGACGTGTGTACGTATGGACGTGTGGACGTGTGGACGTGCGGACGTGTGGACGTGCGGACGTGTGGACGTGTGGACGTGTGGATGTGTGGACGTGGGGACGTGTGTACGTAAGGACGTGTGGACGTGTGGACGTGTGTACGTATGGACGTGTGGACGTGTGGACGTGCGGACGTGTGGACGTGCGGACGTGTGGACGTGTGGACGTGTGGATGTGTGGATGTGTGGACGTGTGGACGTGTGTACGTAAGGACGTGTGGACGTGTGGACGTGTGTACGTATGGACGTGTGGACGTGTGGACGTGTGTACGTATGGACGTGTGGACGTGTGGACGTGTGGACGTGTGGACGTGTGGACGTGAGGACGTGTGGACGTGCGGACGTGTGGACGTGTGGACGTGTGGACGTGTGGACGTGTGGACGTGCGGACGTGTGGACGTGTGGACGTGTGGACGTGTGGACGTGCGGACGTGTGGACGTGTGGACGTGTGGACGTGTGGACGTGTGGACGTGTGGACGTGCGGACGTGTGGACGTGCGGACGTGCGGACGTGCGGACGTGCGGACGTGTGGACGTGTGGACGTGTGGACGTGTGGACGTGCGGACGTGTGGACGTGTGGACGTGTGTACGTGCGGACGTGCGGATGTGTGGACGTGTGCGCGCTGCGGGCGGCGCCTTCTGACCCTGCACTGCGCGATACTAATGTATTTTATTTTCTAGGTCTTGGCAAGTGATATACTTCAAGCCGCGGCCGGTCTCCATCATTCGCATCGTCGGAACCAATAATTCAGTTAATGAGGTACAGTCACTATTTAATCATGAAATAACAGCTGTTGTTCGTGTTTTCAATCACATTAGAAACTGAAGTTAAATAGACCAACAGGAAAACTTAACCTACTGGGTATTGCCCAAGAGGTTCTAATATGACTAGTATGATCACATTGATAACATGCATAAACGGAGAGAGGACACTTCAACAAACAAAAAATGTTAGGAACATGGTGCCCTAAAGTGACATATAGCCGGGATATTTCAAGGTAAAATCACGCAGGTGACAAACATGACTAGTCGAAATCTTGTTAGGATATAAGCGAGTGATAGATATTTTTTAATGATTTTCATTGTTCTCGAATGGCGACTTTACCCTCAAATATCTCGGCTATGTGACACTTTAGGGCACCATATTGCTATTTTTTTTGTTTAAGTGTCCTCTGCCTGAAAAAAAAAAATAACAAATGGCCGCGTTGTTTGGTAGCTGGTTATTTTTGCTGAGAGCGGCAAAAACATGGCTTGCAGTTAGTAGCCGTCGTTGTCCCCCTGGACAAAGGCTTCCCCCAAATACAGGCAGTGTAATAGACTAATGTGTTGTGTATGTTGTGGGCAGGTATTCCACCTGGTGCACCTGGAGTGCCCGGCGCAGGTGGACGAGGCGCGCGACGACCCGGCCGCCAAGAAGCTGCGGCCCGCGCAGCCCAGTCTGCTCAACCCTGCGCCCAACGGTAACAAACACTAGTATATTATACAACGTGTTCCACCTGGTGCACCTGGAGTGCCCGGCGCAGGTGGACGAGGCGCGCGACGACCCGGCCGCCAAGAAGCTGCGGCCCGCGCAGCCCAGTCTGCTCAACCCTGCGCCCAACGGTAACAAACACTAGTATATTATACAACGTGTTCCACCTGGTGCACCTGGAGTGCCCGGCGCAGGTGGACGAGGCGCGCGACGACCCGGCCGCCAAGAAGCTGCGGCCCGCGCAGCCCAGTCTGCTCAACCCTGCGCCCAACGGTAACAAACACTAGTATATTATACAACGTGTTCCACCTGGTGCACCTGGAGTGCCCGGCGCAGGTGGACGAGGCGCGCGACGACCCGGCCGCCAAGAAGCTGCGGCCCGCGCAGCCCAGTCTGCTCAACCCTGCGCCCAACGGTAACAAACACTAGTATATTATACAACGTGTTCCACCTGGTGCACCTGGAGTGCCCGGCGCAGGTGGACGAGGCGCGCGACGACCCGGCCGCCAAGAAGCTGCGGCCCGCGCAGCCCAGTCTGCTCAACCCTGCGCCCAACGGTAACAAACACTAGTATATTATACAACGTGTTCCACCTGGTGCACCTGGAGTGCCCGGCGCAGGTGGACGAGGCGCGCGACGACCCGGCCGCCAAGAAGCTGCGGCCCGCGCAGCCCAGTCTGCTCAACCCTGCGCCCAACGGTAACAAACACTAGTATATTATACAACGTGTTCCACCTGGTGCACCTGGAGTGCCCGGCGCAGGTGGACGAGGCGCGCGACGACCCGGCCGCCAAGAAGCTGCGGCCCGCGCAGCCCAGTCTGCTCAACCCTGCGCCCAACGGTAACAAACACTAGTATATTATACAACGTGTTCCACCTGGTGCACCTGGAGTGCCCGGCGCAGGTGGACGAGGCGCGCGACGACCCGGCCGCCAAGAAGCTGCGGCCCGCGCAGCCCAGTCTGCTCAACCCTGCGCCCAACGGTAACAAACACTAGTATATTATACAACGTGTTCCACCTGGTGCACCTGGAGTGCCCGGCGCAGGTGGACGAGGCGCGCGACGACCCGGCCGCCAAGAAGCTGCGGCCCGCGCAGCCCAGTCTGCTCAACCCCGCGCCCAACGGTAACAACGTCACCACCATCTTCTACTGGCTTCGTGTACTGCTGGTGACAGACTTGTCTGCCCAAGTCTGGGCATACCACTCCCATTAAGTGTTTACTATCTATAAAAATCACCATTCAATTTCTAAATAAGTTGCTTTTGTTTTAAGATGTCTGAAAACTAAATCGTATCCGGAGAAACAATGTTTTATTAACCACACAAAAAGTTAAGTGGGTATACGAAAAGATATCGTTACTGCTCCGCTCCTATTAGTCTTAGCGTTATGTATAGCCTATAGCCTTCCTCAATAAATGGACTATCTAACACTGAAAGATTTTTTCAAATCGGACCAGTAGTTCCTGAGATTAGCGCGTTTAAGTAAACAAACTCTTCAGTTTTATATATTAGTATAGATTGAGCTTGAAATAGGTGCTATGCGACACAAATGTTATAAAATGAATTTGTTCACAATTTTATTTACCAAAATAACCGCCTATGATGTATGACGTATGCCTAATTATGATGCTTGTATCCCGCCAGGTTCAACATCAGACTCTCCTCCTCCTTGCGCTCCATCTCCATCAGGTGAAGGCAGCAGCAATGAATCAGAAACCTCATCAAGACCACGCTCCCTCCCCCCCGCGGAAACCGCCACTGAAGCTGAGGAGAGGTATGAGGACTGAACACTGCGTACATAAGTCATATAGCTGTCTGCATTACCTTTCTTATATATGGCCTCCTAATTGCTTGAGGCCTAAGGTTGAATGTCACTTGCAACTTATAAACAAAGAGGTATTTTTTTTGTGTCAGTGAAATGGTTTAATTTTAGTGAAGTTAAACATTTGAGATTTTGTCAATAATAGCAAAGCAATAACGAGGTCGGTCAACGAGCGTTGATCGGATTAGGACTTTGTCACTTTCTCAACAATAATGGAACTAGAAAGAGACCCAAATTCGTGTCCCAAGATGCTTACCGAGCCGTCTGACGTTAAAGTCGTTTTTTGTCAACGATTATTATTACTTGTGTATTCCGTCGTTGACCTTGCCATTTTTATTGTAACAAGGTTCTATGTGATAGAACGAGATAGTGATGGTTTAAAGGTTTTTTAAGTCTAAAAATGGGATAACTTGACGACTAAACAAATTAAGACCGCAGTCACGCTCATAAACCGTGAGAGTAAGATGTTAAATATTAATTCGAGATTTCTAAAAACTCAATACTGAGACTCGTGTTATCTTGCTTCCACACTTCATGACCGCGATAGCGACGTGCGTTGGCATGTTTTAAAATTCTGATTATTCATTTATGAATGTGACTTTCACTAAATAAATGTTTAAAGTTAAAAGAAAGACGAGAAAAGTTATGCAGCAGCTATAAAATGCATGTTTACAGTTGGGATTGGACCGATATGTTAATGCATATCATGCCCATTGACAAATATAACGTGATTGGTGAGGCAGTTTAATTATATAATAACCTTCGCCATGTTAGAATTGTGATGTATCCGTTTTAATATTGTTTTCACGAAGAAATCGACTTTTTGTAGTAGTCTGCACGCAGTCTTAGCGTTACTACAGGTTTTTATACTGTACTGCAGTAAGATTTTATTGATTTCTTCATTCAACGAATTATTTTACTGAATTACTTTGGTTTGAGTGTTCTCACAACGATTCTGTACTTTTAATCCATCTATTAGTTTATTGGGATATGTATGTGTATTTTTTATTAATAATTTTAGTAGTGTTGTGTAATAAAAATGAAAAAAGTTTGAACAAACATAAAAAAAACCCGAGACTGCGAAAGAAAATATAATTTTCAGATATTTTTTAATACATAACTTTTTTTTTGAAGAATGAAGTAAGTTCGGAGCTGTCTTAGTTATTGGTCTCTAATATAGTCAGAATGTTTTTTTCTAAACGCAGTCCCAAAACGAAAGTTTGAATGCATGCTCTTTTATAATTATACGTATAATATCTATGTGTAACACTGTATTAATACGGGCCAGGGCTGACCATCGGAGTTTCGACCGAGCGAGTTATTCGATATCATAAAACCCTGAGTTTGGCTGATTCAGAAATTTCAGGAACTTTAGTCTTTAAAAATGGACTCATAGGTTTCCTTCTAGTATGTAAGCAATTGATAAAAATGAAAAAAACCTTGGGGATGGTGATTTTTTTTCGAAACTATCCTTCAAAAGGAGTGTTAGGTTAATGCGTGGCCATATTGACTAACTTTCAACTCGGCACTAATTATTAAAATGAAGAATAAAGCTTTTTGTATGTGGTTTAATGGGTCGATTGAAATAAAAGATTTATGTTGAACCGTTTTCGATATGTGACGAAAATGTTAGAGGTATAAGTCAAGTAGCGAAAATGGATTTTGTGGGGGTCGAAAGGTTAAAGGAGAATTCAATAAGCCAAAATAGGGACTAAGGAGTTTGTATAGGGATTTTGAATTATGGGAAAAAACATGGTGGTTTGGCAAGGTAAAAAGTTATCGAATTGTTCGTTTTACTGCCACTCCGATGGTCTGTGTTGACCCTATTGTAACATTATAAGAAACCTTCATATATAGCAATGGAACTTGTTTAGTTATTTAGTGTGTAAGCTTATGTTTCTAGTCTGTTCTCTGTCATCGCCACGTCTATGGTTGATGCAAATATTAAAAAAGAAATTTAAAAAAGTAGAGATGTTTGCCTTGAAATATATTCATTGCATGAATATGTAACATTTGGCGTATTTTAAAATTATAGGGACACAATTGCACGATTGTATATGTTTTAAGTGCACTTTTTCATACATCATCATGCTCATTCTTTGCTTAGATTTGTGCCTTATGGCGTATGCGTTCGCGATACATAAGGAACAGAGAGGAGTCCAGGACTATACAATGCTTAACAGAATCTCTAGTAGTTAGCTATCAAGTTTGATGTTTTGAAATATCTCAAGAATAAAGCGTGGGATTGCTTAAACTTCACGCGTAAAAAGTCTATTCTAGATTGTCTATTCTCTAGCTGTTCCGAGGGAGAAGGTTTAATATCGATTTTTTGCATCTTCTTCCCTACCATGTTTTAACGTTCTTATAAATTTTATTTTTATACGGTATATCGTAAGGCATTTTCGTATTCACAAAGTTAGCTAGCATAATGTTAACGGCTTGGTTTTTGGTTTTTGGTTTTTGTATAGATTGGGAATAAGCAAAAATGTAATAAGCCTAAATTATATTGATAGGAAGTATAGGTTTATTGCCTTCATGTTCAAGTAGAGGTATTGTTAATGTCCTTTGTCTTCGTCATACATTGTGAACTCGACAATCCTTATATTTTTTACTGTGGCTGCAGCCTCTGTTTCTGGAGCTACTAATTGGGTACCTAGTGAATACCTGGCTTTCAGGTAGACAGTATCGGCTACGTATGTACACTTGGTTCTTTTATAAGAATGTTAGCCAGTAATCAAGGTGGTAGCACAGCTAACTGCTTAGGGTGCGTCAACGAAACTAGCATTTGAGTAAATAGGACATCATGCTACAGTTGGTGCCCCTCTTTGTAGAAGTTAGTGAGCTTGGTCGCAGCTGCAGTTTTCGTTGTTACGCATAAACGTAACACTGTCATAGTGTATCCTATGTTTCTATCCTGTTAAATGACTACACTGGTGGCAGCCACGGTCATGAAACGTGCGAGTAGAACGATGTTACAGACACTCGTCCCTTCTTACTCCCACGTTACATACCCGCGCGCCTGCCCCGAAATTTGGTGTTTTGTATATTGAAATAAGTACTAAGTAATACAATGTCTATTTTGTGTACTTTTTGTAACATTTTCATCCACTTGTAAGAAGATGGATAATTTTGTAATCTTTAAATTATAATACTGAATTGTTTATTGTATTTTATATCAGTCTAGGCGTTATGTCAGTGCTATATGACATGGTTTGGTTGTTGTTACCGACTAGCAAAGTGGGGATGAGAATCATGATGCTGATATCAAGGTTTAAAGCATATCACCTTTATTGATGGTCATGCATACCGATGGGCAAGTATCCCTTATGGCTAGTTTACTCAGTGCTAGCTGCTGTCTAGACAGTAGATAGATACTCGGATTGCTTATTCATAAGACAGTAGCTCGGCTCGCTTTAGCTGTCTACACGACGATAGTAGCTGCCTGTCACTTGCGAGGCGCAGCACAATACTATACAGGTTTCTTTCGCAACTGCCTGGTTAACACACCGGTGAGCTCCTGCCGAACGCGTCCGAACGATGCGAGTGATGTCAGTGCTGCTGCCGAGCTACTGGGTTGGGTCGAGCTGTGCGAGTTACTATCAGGCGAACAGGCGAGTGAAAACATAAAATGTTGAAGTAACTCGGATGCGAGCTACTAAACAAAACGCGCGTGACAGTAACTCGCAAGATACGTCCATACGATACAAGTTACTGCACAGCTTCTCGACAGGCTGACTCACACAGTGTAAAAAAGTCATAAGTGACTCTCATAGTTGCTTGTTATTTTTTCAACAATACCCAAGTACAAGTATGGGCAGAGTTTGTAGCAGCAATAAAAAAGGTGTTCCATCCCTAGTTTGTTAGTTCTAGTAACTTATGAATCACTGTGATAAAGGTTTGAACCAATTGGTTTGAAAGTTTCTAGACTAAGATGGATTGGCAAGTTAGTTGGTACTTTTGATAGTGATTGTAGTTTGTAAGGCAGAGAACACTTATGGAGCTTATATAATTGTTTAATAAAAAATATCAAACAAATTTTGGGTTTTATTATTCTTAGATTAAGCAAACTATGTAATAACATTTCTTATTCGACAGCAATGTATTAATTTAAGGCTGTTTACAATAAAGTGAGACAACATATATCACAGAATTGTTTATTATTTTACTTCACATATTAAGTAACCTTCGATCCTCTTTCTCTTACAAGAGCTTTTGACTGTTTGAATAATTTACTTGGATGCACTATGTTAGGGTCGGTCTCGTCTGCTAAGTCATCTAACCTCTTCCTCAATAGCTGCTTTAAATCTTCTATACCCTGACCCCGTCTCAGAGCAGATATACCAATGATATCATCAAAACATATAACATTTTCTGGTCTGACTTCCTCCGGCATTGTGTCAAGCACTGAATTGATATCTCTGTATGCTTCTTTTATACTTTTTAAGGTATCTTCAGTGTCAGGCAAATCAATCTTGTTTACAGCCAGTATGGCAGGTTTTTGCAGAAGTTCTGCATCATAGAGTTCTAACTCCTTGTTCAGTAATAACACTGTTTCTAGACATGACCTCATTGGATGTTTGGGGCTTAGCTGGAAACCTTGCACGTCGGCTATGAAGAGCAGTATCTTTGTCCTCTCTACATGCTTCAAAAAGCTATGTCCAAGTCCAACATTAATATGAGCGCCTTCAATAAGTCCAGGCAAGTCGGCTATAGATATCTGCCTGAGGTCTGGGTAAGCAATAATTCCTTTGTTAGGCTTTATTGTAGTGAATGGGTAATTTGCAATTTTAGGCTGAGCTCTTGATACAGCTTTCAATAATGAACTTTTGCCGGCATTTGGAAAGCCTACAAGCCCAATGTCAGCAATTAACTTAAGGTCCAATCTTATGTGATGTATCTGTCCAAAGCGTCCTAGAAAATTTGTTTCTGGAGTGCCCCCAGGGCCACCCCTCGCTAATATCACTGTTTCACCTTCTTTGTCAACAGATCCTAGAACTTTACCATCTTCTCTATACACTGTAACGCCAAGAGGAACTTCTAGTCTGACGTCTGAGCCTGGATTGCCGACTATTTTCGTTTTTCGACTGTCTTCTCCGTGTCCTGCACTGACTGTTTTGCCGCGATGTTTTCCCATAACGGTCTTGAGGTTTGCATCTTCTTTCCCAACACAGTAAACACAACCTCCTTGCCCTCCCAAGCCGCCAAACTTAGGGAGACCAGTCCCGCCTGTACCACCTTTTACGTGAAGCCTCACTGAATCTAGGAATTTACTACGAAGATAATTTCGCGGTTTCTTTAGTTCTTTTGCAGCAAACAGGGTTCTGAATATGAATACCATTTTATACAAGCCTTGTTTCAGTTCTCAAATAATAAATGAAACAAACAATTCCTAATATTTGTAGGTTATGTCAGCTTGTTTTCGTTTCGACTGACAGATAAATTTCATTTCACTGTAGTTACTGCATTTTTAGTTCCGTTTTGACAATATTATTGAAATGTGAAAATAGTAAAAAATGCTTAATTAAAGTAAATCTATTTATTTGGGTAGTTGCAGTTATTTCGAATATTAATAAATGTTTGACTCAAATTCAACAAGATACCAAAATATTTGGGAATGGGTATGAAACGTAATAATAATGTGTCAAAATATTGACGTCTTTTGAATGAAAAAACTAGACTTGTTGTTATCAGTTGAGAGATGGTCGAGAGTTCGAAATCGAAATATTTATGTTTTTCTTAGCCATGTCTTCTGTTCAGGAAGAATTAATATAGAAAAGTCGAGATGTAAGGTCGATAATGCCCTAGCATTGCCGTTTTATTTATCCCTTTAGGTAGTAAACAAAAAAATCCTTAACTTAAAAGTTATAAACAAAGACCCAGAACATGCATCTAGCTTTTATCGCAATCACACTGGTGTGTGGAATACTTAGTCCCGTATCGTCTAGTATCGGAGACAACTCCCGTGTATATATTGATTGCTGGATGAAATTTGAAAAAGAAAATTGTATCAACAGTAAGTATTTATAATTTTGTTTCTTGTTTCTCTGGATGTAGAAAAAAGTTATTTCATTTAGACTGTACAATTCCCTATGGTAATTAGGAAACATTTTCATAAGTACTGGGAAAAGTAACTAGGTAAAATTGTCAACATTGCCACTAATGAATTATTCATAATAACTTATAGATGGAGCAACGTTTAAACCTGAAGCAGCACTGCAGCAGGACGTCTGGAGCAGCCTGCTACAATGGTCCTGCAGGGAGGAGTGTCGGTACCACTGCATGTGGATCACTGTGAGGAGGTTTCATAGTGCAGAGAGAGAAACTCCTAAGTTCCATGGCAGGGTAGGTGGATCTCTTTATTTTACAGGTAGCTTTTGCCCCTGGCTTCACATGCATTAATATAAAAATTAAAACAATAAAATTATAAGCAGTCATATTCCAGTCCCCATCTATAGATATAATATAACATAATCTATATTGTCTATCATTCAGTCACTCGGTAACGGAAAAATGTATAATCTTATCTATATCTATACTAATATAAAAGCTGAAGAGTTTGTTTGTTTGTTTGCTTGAACACACTAATCTCAGAAACTGCTAGACCGATTTGAAAAATTCTTTCAGTGTTAGATAGCCCATTTATTGAGGAAGGCTATAGGCTATATATAATCACTCTAAGACCAATACGATAAGTTTTATATAATAGGATTGAAGAAAATGACTGACTGAACATCGTCTTTCCCTCAGTGGCCATTTATCCGAATCCTGGGCATGCAAGAACCGGCATCGGCCTTCGCATCGGTACTGAACTTTGCGGCCAACGCGTACATGTTTAGGAAGATACAACGCATGTCCGTGTCGAAAGGCCCCGCCACGCCTTTTATTAAGTTCTGGTGTGCTTTTGCTATGGTAAGTTCCACCACAGATTATCGGTTTCTTTTTTAGTTTAGTGAATATATAAAGTCAACAAAGCTATTTTCAATACAGGCAAAAATATTAATTTTTCCACTGTACTGCCAATATTTATTTGTAATGTATGCATTATAACTTTTTAAGCTTATGACATACGAGTGTGGTGTACATTTATTGTTTACTCAGTACACTCACAACATTGTTTAAAAGTAGTCAGAAGTTAGCTGCCTGCATACCAAATAGATGTGTTGACTGTACCTTCTACTGCCGAGCGTGGGGCCCCGAGTTCGATTCCCAAGTCAGACAAAAAGTGTAATTGTATTTTTCCATTACGTATTTCTCAGTGGCAGCCCCAGACTATCGGAATGCACGTTAAGCCGTTGGTCCTGGGCCTGATCAGCCTGCCTGATCTTTCTCAGGTGGTGTTGGATTACCGTCTCATCGGATTATGCGAGTGATGGAAGAGGGAGTGCATGTGTGTGAACACAAATTTTTAGGGTTTCGTATTTCGTACCCAAAGGGTAAACAACGTAACACTATTTTTCTAAGCCTCCGCTGACCGTCCGTCCATCTATCTGTCAGCGGGCTGTATCTCCAGGCTTAGAACTGTAATAGGTAGGCAGTTGAAATTTCGACAGATTGTATATTTCTATTGCCGCTATAACAACAAATAATAAAAATTAGGGTTTATGGTACGGAACCCTTAGTGTGCGAGTCCGACTCGCACTTGGCCGGTTTTTTTTGCACTTTAATATCTCCCGCATCAATAGCTAGTGTCCGTTGAGATTAGCCATCATGGAAATGAATAAAATCACTATCATTTACATGCAAATTATGTATTACTGATACTGACTGAGTACAGTTGAACAAATTTAGCATATCAAAGCTAAGCGTCGTGCTTTTGGCTAAGGTTTGGTATTAACTAGCAAACCTACATTATCCTTTTTTATTTTGTCGCGTTCTGAGCAGAACTGACCATTATGTTTCGTCCCGCAGGTATGCATGAACGCATGGGTGTGGTCCACCATATTCCACATGCGCGACACGTACTTCACGGAGTTCATGGACTACGCGTGCGCCTTGTCTATGGTCATGGGGCTGTTCGTCGCTGCCATCGTCAGGTTTGACTCATAGTAATAAATTATCTCTTGGACCTATTCTCATTAAGAACACGTTTTCATCTGCAGCCAACTCGCATGCAAGTTGCATAAGGAACTACTCACACTTATTCAGCTCTATTCAGCTTATGCCCATAGAAAACAATGATTTTGTATGGAGACGCGTCCATTCAGCTTTCCGCCTCTATTCAGCTTTCCCGGCAAACAAGTATAAAATGAGGGCAAATGTGTTATTATCATGCGAGTGCTATAGATAGAGTTCAGCGCTGTTCTGCCGCGTTCATATGCGCATACTTACGACGCTGTACGCGGCTGAACTGTATAAGTGTGACCAATATCGGCCAGCGTAACGTGAAAGGAGCTGAATAAGTGTGAGTAGTCCCTTACATTGCGGGCTACCGAAGTATACTGTGATCAATTGCTCGATCGTGCCCCGTAATGTAATTAAACTTGCATTTGAGTTGCTTGCGGGTGGGAAAGTGGTCTAAGAGCTATTTTTTGTAACAAATGGACTATTGGTCTGAATGAATAAATTGATTGATTGATTGATCAAGAGCGGCTACAGGCTGTTCGGACTCATAACATCTTCAAGTATACGAATTAAATGTTTTGTGCAGGCCTTCAGTTCAGACAGAGTTTCTGGAACAAGTAATATCGCAAAGTTAATGTGGCAAATTTTCGAACACACTATAGCAGCTGTCGTTGGTAGTTTTTAAAACTGACAATCGTATCACTGTGCTTTCGTTTTATTAGTATCGCGTCGATAGTATCTTTCCAAATATTGAAAATTGTGTTTTTGGCTGTCTTCACGATCCAGAACATACACCTGGGCGAGAAATGACAAGGAGAGCTGACCCCAAACGGGATAAGGCTAGGCGAAGAGAAAGCAAGCTTTCATAAAATGAATATTGCCCCTCAATGGACCTCAAGTCAAAAAAGCCCTGATCCCAACCGTGTGCGCTTGAGAATAAGCTTCAAATTCGTATGAAACACGTACACATTTACAGAGTATTCTACAAGCGGTCGAAGCCGCTGACGTTCGTCCTACTTTCCGTGCCGCTGTTCTACTTCTCGACGCACGTGCGCTACCTGTACTCCGGCATCATCAACTACGACTACAATATGAAGGTCAACGTCTTCTTCGGTGAGTAAAGGAATTTGAAAGTTGTTGCCTTGACATACAACTCAAAATCGCCATGCAGTAGTTAGGCAAGGATTTCACTAGCTCGCATGCGAGATACATTACATTGCGTGTTCTCTGGTATATTGTGATGAGCCGCTCAAGCGTGGCTCGCAATGTAATTAAACTTGCTAGTTGCTCGCAAGTGGAAAGGTGGCCTTAGGCTCTACAAAAATGTCATTCTATCCGATATAATGATTGGCGATAAGTCAAAATATTTGATTACTATGTGACATTTCGGTGTATTGTTTTGTTTGTCTTTTTGAAAATGGTCACCGTTAGAGTGTTTTGTTAAGTTATCACGTCTGCAGACTTTCGGGACTGGCCATAGGCATACACAGCCTTTTACGTTAGTGAAGAAACCAAGAGTTTCCTGAAGTACCAAAGACTCCTTCAGTAGGCCTATGCGGCCATATATTTCAAAGTATGTAATGGACTGGCTAGTTCTGTATCTACGGCTAAACGTGACTGCGGAATATCTTTGATGACTATGATTTGCGGACTGATAATATAACGAGAATGTCATCCATGTTTTTCATGTCAAAACTGAAAGTCCACCCCTGTCCCCCAGGCGTGTTAGGCTCGGTGATCTGGCTGGGCGTGTCTTGGCGGCAGTGGGCGCGCGGGCGGCGCTACGCGTGGCGCATGCTGGCCTTCACGCTGCTGTCGGGCGCGGCGCTGTCGCTGGAGCTGCTCGACTTCCCGCCCCGGCTGGCCGTCTTGGACGCGCACGCCTTGTGGCACTTCAGCACGGCGCCTTTACCACTGCTGTTTTATAGGTCAGTGTCCAACGGAGCAAATCTACACAGCAACAAAAAGATCCGCGACGCCATCTATCCAACTAGCAGCGAACTATAATCTTGCGTCACACAAGCAGAGTTTACCGTGCGATTTGAACATATACATCAGCTCGAATATCAACTATCAGGCACAACAGCCGCCTGGTCGGTGGATCCTCCCTTTTCAATGGAGGTTTTTGGGACTTTACTCTCTATACCGCTAACCCTCCATACTCGTATCCACTGGGCAACCGACGCGCAACACTAAATACCCAACTTGTTCAGCAACGTGCACAAAGCAGGCGTGCAACATTGACAATGTTACTAAAAAATAGTACAGGCCAATCAACCTTGAACCTAATGCTTTATTTTATCGGACTGGTCCTATTTCAATTTGGTGAAGATCTGATGAAGAACTTCGAAGGTAATAAATGATAGCAAATGGATCGGGATTTCTGAAATCGCATGTCTGTTGATTGTTTACACCAGTTCTAACATAGCATCACGCCATCGCCAGCACGCTGTATTTGTGGTTTCACTTTTTAGTGGTACCTGCGTACCTACCACTAAAAAGTGAAAAATAAAAAAACTTTTTTACAAAAAAGTAAAACCTTCCACCACCGACTTCCGAAATTAAAGTTATTTTTTACTAAGTATATAGTGTTTTTGGAAGTTGGTTTTATTTTTTCATGTCAAAATAACCAATGACAGAGTTACACTACCAAAACCAGCCGTACCAACTGGGCAGTGCAGGATCGAGCGTCGTATTGGTGAGGCCAGAGCGCTAATCGGCAAACTGATCAGCTTCAGGGAGGGCAACACACTTCCTAGAGTGATGCGCTTTGTGAGACGGGCGTTTTCGGGGACGATGTCAATCCCCGAGATTATATATCTCGTGTCACAGAGCGCATTGACTTCCTGAAGCAGAAGCTGTATGCATGGGCAAGCCGTATTCGTAGGTACAGGCGGCGAGTGGAGCGACACCCAGAATCGCCCATTCCGTAAGTAATGAGAGGTGGGTATACAAAGTTGATACGACAGAGGGGCTTTCCTTTAAACTGCCTAGGTACCATTTTCAAGCTCTGTACCAAAAATAAATTAAATAGGAGCAGTAGTTTAGTCGCAAATGATTTTTAAAGTTTTTGCACCGTTTGAACACGATGTCTTTCCTAACAGCTGATTATGTCTAAGCGTAGGTCATGCACCTTACAACGATAAATCTACGATGCGTTATTGCCGCTCTGCGCATTTCGCAAGTACATTCGCTAAAAAGTTGACAATGCAAACAAGGAAGCAATAAATACACACACTTGCACTTTGACGCTGTCCTTTCGGAACGTACGATTTGTCAAATTCGCGCGCTGACAATTGTGATTTTGTTTTGTTATTGTGATAGGACACTAAATAAGTTTAAGACAGTATTTCTTATTTTTATTGTGACAGGACACGTAACTTGGGATTATTATTATTTAGTATTAGTGTTTTTTTTTGTGAATGACTGTTTTTTATGGTGGTAGGACACGTAATTAAACTTTGGTTGTGTGTGTGTGTGTGTAATTAGGGTATTAAACAACGCCTGGTGTAACTTACACGGCGTCAGAATGCCGTGGAAATGCAGCTTTAGCTCTGCGAACGTGCAGAGAAAGGTATGGTGATAGCCGCAATTGCCCAGTGCTTGGCGACGGACAGTGATTTAATTAGTAAAATAAATAATAATATTTTCCGTCAGTATAATTTGTGCATTAAATGGAGGACACATCGAGAATTAAAAAATTTAGTGTGTTTGTTTTTGTGCGCGTACTTCAAAACCTTACCAAACATAAAAGCACACCGCCCCGGCCCCCGCCTCGACACGAGATACCGCACACCGCGCTCCGGCGCGCGCGCGACGTTGCCACTGTGTTACCTAGGTATCTACGGTCAGTCTAATTTATTTATAAAGGTTGGTTGCGTTTTATTCTGATTTGTAAGCTATTTAGTTTGTTTGATAAAAATATTTTCTCATCTTTGGCGCTTTTTATTTTTGTACCGTATCGAATTAATACTATACACGTATAGTATACGTAGTGTAATTTAATGCCCCTCTGACGTATCAACTCTTTATAGGGATTGGGAGCGACCGGACCAAATTGTGACTGACACGCGCTTGCCGGATGATGATGCTATGTGTTCATTTTGGCGCAGGATCTGGTCGGCTCCTGTCAGTCATACTGAGGGTGACTGGACTCGGGAGGTCGAGCGTGTGTGCGATCCGATACCAGAAATGGGGGCAATTTCCATCAGCCCCCAAGATGTAGCTTGTGCAGTCCGTCCGTTCGTCCTAGTCTGCTTTAGAGTCTGGGTCGCTACCCCAGTTCTTAACTACAGGAATAACCCACTTGCTCCATAAATCAGGTAGTACTGCGGAACCTAAAAATTATACACCGGTCACGTATTTACCGACGGTCTATAAAGTTCTTACATCCATTTTGAGGGCAAAGATTAATAGTCATATTAACAACAACAACATCATGTCTGCCTCTCAAAATGGATGTAGGAATGGGTCCCGCGGTACTAAGGAGCTACTCCTTATTGATATGGCCATTAGCCAACAGGTTCGGCGTTCCCGAAAGGGTCTGTCGACTCGGTGCCTCATACATGGCTCATGAACCCTCATGAGCCATGTATGAGGCACCGAGGCTAGAATTTTATAAAGTTAATGCAACGCTACGCACCTTCCTGATGTCATGTATGGGGAAATTGAGGACAGTCCTTCGCTATCCAGGATGTCGAAATATCCAGAGGAATAGCGAACCGGTAAGGATCGAGCGGGATATATCTCACCTCCTGTACATGGATAATCTGAAACTCTTTGCCCCCTCTAATCTGCAACTGAGCTACTGAAGGTAACTGAAACATTCAGTAACGCCATCAGGATGGAGTTTGGTGTGGACAAATGTGCGGTCTTGCATGAAAAGCGTGGAGAGATTATGGAATCCGTAGGAACTCAACTCTCGGATTCCATAAACCTGAGATCCCTCTCTCCAACTGAAACTTATAAGTATTTGGGTATGTCTCAAGCGTTAGTTATCAATGTTACTGACATGAAGCAATCGTTGAAGGAGCTTTTCTTTGGCCGCCTGATAGCCTCCTATCAGGCGAAAACAAGGTGAGCGCTTTCAACGGTTGGGTATTGAAGTACTCTTTCGGCGTACTCAAATGGACTCAAACGGAACTTGACGCCCTGGATAGGCGGGTCCGTACACTGCTTACTGCATATCGAATGCATCACCCACCATCGTCGGTAATGAGACTGTATATTCCGCGATAGTTACTTCTAGGCAAGCGTGCTCCATCTTTGACCACATCATCGCTTACCATCAGGTGAGATGGTGGTCGACGTGGGTATGCATCGAGATGTAGTGGCGGTGGACAAGGGACTCACCCCGCTCTCCTTCGCAAATGAGAACTGGCGCAAACCTGCGGTGCTTGACACTAACGATCGCAGGGCGGTATGGCAGAGTATGGAGCTATACGGACGCTTCTTCCCTACATGGGCCCGACGTAGACCAACTAGCGTCCGTAGCCGGGCTGCGTTCGGTAATCTTTTGGAGAAACCGAAGTTTTTGTTTGTGCAATTATGGACGAAGTTATCATGACGAATAACTACCGGAGATTTATTGTGAAAGACGGCACGGTCGACATATGTCGGGCATGTCACCGTCCGGGAGAATCAATTCGCCACATTATCTCTGGTTGTTCTCGTCTAGCTAACGGGGAATACTTGCATAGGCACAACCTTGTAGCCAGGATTATCCATCAGCAACTTGCTCTGAAATACTCTCTTGTGGAGTCGGGGGTGCCATACTATAGGTATGCGCCCGACCTAGTTCTCGATAATGGCAATATCACATTGTACTGGGATCGTCCATCATCACTGACAGGACTATTGTTGCCAATAAGCCTGATATAGTGGTGGTGGACCGAATTGTGAGGCGTGCAATGATTGTAGACATAACCGTCCCGCATGACGAGAACCTTGTGAAAGCCGAGAAAGACAAAAATATCAAGTGTATTGAATTGGCTCGCGAGGTTTTCCACATGTTCACTTCCCAGTGGACTCCGCAATCATTGTACCGATAGTCGTGTCGGCCAATGGCTTAATAGCCACGAGCCTCGACCAACACCTTAGGAGGCTCTCGTTGGGCACTGGATCAAGGGCTTGATTCAGAAAGCGGTACTTCTGGACACGGCTCGCATTGTCAGGAGGTTCCTTTCTCTGGAGCCCTGACTGCCGGTAGCTTGGACCCTCTTCCCGATATCGGTGGGCTACTATTTTTATATTTTTAAGTGTTTTTTTTATATATATATTGTTTAAACATATATAAATAAGCGAAGAAAATAAATAAAGGAAATAAAACTTTGCTTTCTTAGCAATGGGTAGCTGATAGATGCGAGACGCGCAGGACCGGTCGTTGTTGCGACGCTTGGGGGAGGCCTATGTCCAGCAGTGGACGTCTTTCGGCTGATATGATGATGATTGCTTTTCTTGTTTCCAGGTACGTGATAGACGACCTGCGCTACCTAGGGTCACGGGAAATGGAGAAATTCGCATTCAAGTTGACTTGAGTTGACAGAACTATACATGTTTCAATCATCAAGGGGTATAACGACAATACCGCAGGCTGTTCGTGGATGTACCCTAGGCTGGAGTAACCGACTCCGCGGGATTCAGCATACGTTTTTTTTAATCTTTACAAATTTATTTAAACGCTAAAACTATTTATTAACTTTAATTTTAGTCAACTTTTGCTCAAGTAGAAAAAAAAAATGGATTATTTATTTACAGAATGAATTAAGAGAAAATATTTGCGTGCGTAAATATTGCGTATTTTGCTCATTCTATTTAGATTTTTGCCCATTTTTGTAATTTTGTCAAATTTATTTATTTAAGTATCATATCGTAAAGTTTTCTAAATGAACAGCTAATCAGTGTACTGTGATCGGAATAAACAAAAACTTACAAAGATATACTTTCAGACATTCCATTTGAAATTCCAAAATTCCATTTCCAAAATTAATATGTGACTGATATATTCCCAGATTGTTGTATACGTATACTTAAAAGCATTTAATATACCTATGTATTTTGTACATAGGTATATTAAACCAGAAGAGAAAATATTTGTACTCATAGCAATCAGAAGCGGACGGCAATTGGCTGATAATTATGATGAATGATAGTAAATATTCTTTACTATGAGTACAAATACTATCTCTTCTCAAACTGCGACTGAAATTGTAAGGTTCTTATAATTCTTTCCAAAACAAAATTCTACTTTAAATTTTATTTATTTGCTATACACCTATCACAGTGTAGTATTTTTAACCAAAAGGTTGACTGGTCGGGAATGCCTTGTTGTATTAAATCTGCCCACGTACCACTATTGAAAATGAAGATTAAATAAATAAACCTTATTTTTCTATGCTATTGTTGTTAAATGCAACGTCCTCGCAACGAATCGTGAGCTTTCGAGTCAATGTGCGTGGTTGCGCACACGCTGTCCAAATAGATTTGTTGAAGATTTCGACCAATCAGTCCGAACCTATAAGGTGCGGAGGCGGAAACTTGCAATTAGTATTTTTTACACTTGTGGGAGCTTACCAAGTTGGGCTAAAGAGGTATCAACTTTTTACTTAAGTTGGCACAAAAAATAAAACCTAAACCCCAATGCCGTTTCCTCATTTGTCACCATGGGCAAAACAACTGAAAACCATCATGATAACGCTTTGGGAGGGAGACGGAGTTATACAAGACCAAGACGCATAACACTTTCCCTTTTTCACAGCTTGATCATGATGGCATTACGTACGATTTGTCAAATTCGCGCGCTGACAATTGTGATTTTGTTTTGTTATTGTGATAGGACACTAAATAAGTTTAAGACAGTATTTCTTATTTTTATTGTGACAGGACACGTAACTTGGGATTATTATTATTTAGTATTAGTGTTTTTTTTTGTGAATGACTGTTTTTTATGGTGGTAGGACACGTAATTAAACTTTGGTTGTGTGTGTGTGTGTGTAATTAGGGTATTAAACAACGCCTGGTGTAACTTACACGGCGTCAGAATGCCGTGGAAATGCAGCTTTAGCTCTGCGAACGTGCAGAGAAAGGTATGGTGATAGCCGCAATTGCCCAGTGCTTGGCGACGGACAGTGATTTAATTAGTAAAATAAATAATAATATTTTCCGTCAGTATAATTTGTGCATTAAATGGAGGACACATCGAGAATTAAAAAATTTAGTGTGTTTGTTTTTGTGCGCGTACTTCAAAACCTTACCAAACATAAAAGCACACCGCCCCGGCCCCCGCCTCGACACGAGATACCGCACACCGCGCTCCGGCGCGCGCGCGACGTTGCCACTGTGTTACCTAGGTATCTACGGTCAGTCTAATTTATTTATAAAGGTTGGTTGCGTTTTATTCTGATTTGTAAGCTATTTAGTTTGTTTGATAAAAATATTTTCTCATCTTTGGCGCTTTTTATTTTTGTACCGTATCGAATTAATACTATACACGTATAGTATACGTAGTGTAATTTAATGCCCCTCTGACGTATCAACTCTTTATAGGGATTGGGAGCGACCGGACCAAATTGTGACTGACACGCGCTTGCCGGATGATGATGCTATGTGTTCATTTTGGCGCAGGATCTGGTCGGCTCCTGTCAGTCATACTGAGGGTGACTGGACTCGGGAGGTCGAGCGTGTGTGCGATCCGATACCAGAAATGGGGGCAATTTCCATCAGCCCCCAAGATGTAGCTTGTGCAGTCCGTCCGTTCGTCCTAGTCTGCTTTAGAGTCTGGGTCGCTACCCCAGTTCTTAACTACAGGAATAACCCACTTGCTCCATAAATCAGGTAGTACTGCGGAACCTAAAAATTATACACCGGTCACGTATTTACCGACGGTCTATAAAGTTCTTACATCCATTTTGAGGGCAAAGATTAATAGTCATATTAACAACAACAACATCATGTCTGCCTCTCAAAATGGATGTAGGAATGGGTCCCGCGGTACTAAGGAGCTACTCCTTATTGATATGGCCATTAGCCAACAGGTTCGGCGTTCCCGAAAGGGTCTGTCGACTCGGTGCCTCATACATGGCTCATGAACCCTCATGAGCCATGTATGAGGCACCGAGGCTAGAATTTTATAAAGTTAATGCAACGCTACGCACCTTCCTGATGTCATGTATGGGGAAATTGAGGACAGTCCTTCGCTATCCAGGATGTCGAAATATCCAGAGGAATAGCGAACCGGTAAGGATCGAGCGGGATATATCTCACCTCCTGTACATGGATAATCTGAAACTCTTTGCCCCCTCTAATCTGCAACTGAGCTACTGAAGGTAACTGAAACATTCAGTAACGCCATCAGGATGGAGTTTGGTGTGGACAAATGTGCGGTCTTGCATGAAAAGCGTGGAGAGATTATGGAATCCGTGGGAACTCAACTCTCGGATTCCATAAACCTGAGATCCCTCTCTCCAACTGAAACTTATAAGTATTTGGGTATGTCTCAAGCGTTAGTTATCAATGTTACTGACATGAAGCAATCGTTGAAGGAGCTTTTCTTTGGCCGCCTGATAGCCTCCTATCAGGCGAAAACAAGGTGAGCGCTTTCAACGGTTGGGTATTGAAGTACTCTTTCGGCGTACTCAAATGGACTCAAACGGAACTTGACGCCCTGGATAGGCGGGTCCGTACACTGCTTACTGCATATCGAATGCATCACCCACCATCGTCGGTAATGAGACTGTATATTCCGCGATAGTTACTTCTAGGCAAGCGTGCTCCATCTTTGACCACATCATCGCTTACCATCAGGTGAGATGGTGGTCGACGTGGGTATGCATCGAGATGTAGTGGCGGTGGACAAGGGACTCACCCCGCTCTCCTTCGCAAATGAGAACTGGCGCAAACCTGCGGTGCTTGACACTAACGATCGCAGGGCGGTATGGCAGAGTATGGAGCTATACGGACGCTTCTTCCCTACATGGGCCCGACGTAGACCAACTAGCGTCCGTAGCCGGGCTGCGTTCGGTAATCTTTTGGAGAAACCGAAGTTTTTGTTTGTGCAATTATGGACGAAGTTATCATGACGAATAACTACCGGAGATTTATTGTGAAAGACGGCACGGTCGACATATGTCGGGCATGTCACCGTCCGGGAGAATCAATTCGCCACATTATCTCTGGTTGTTCTCGTCTAGCTAACGGGGAATACTTGCATAGGCACAACCTTGTAGCCAGGATTATCCATCAGCAACTTGCTCTGAAATACTCTCTTGTGGAGTCGGGGGTGCCATACTATAGGTATGCGCCCGACCTAGTTCTCGATAATGGCAATATCACATTGTACTGGGATCGTCCATCATCACTGACAGGACTATTGTTGCCAATAAGCCTGATATAGTGGTGGTGGACCGAATTGTGAGGCGTGCAATGATTGTAGACATAACCGTCCCGCATGACGAGAACCTTGTGAAAGCCGAGAAAGACAAAAATATCAAGTGTATTGAATTGGCTCGCGAGGTTTTCCACATGTTCACTTCCCAGTGGACTCCGCAATCATTGTACCGATAGTCGTGTCGGCCAATGGCTTAATAGCCACGAGCCTCGACCAACACCTTAGGAGGCTCTCGTTGGGCACTGGATCAAGGGCTTGATTCAGAAAGCGGTACTTCTGGACACGGCTCGCATTGTCAGGAGGTTCCTTTCTCTGGAGCCCTGACTGCCGGTAGCTTGGACCCTCTTCCCGATATCGGTGGGCTACTATTTTTATATTTTTAAGTGTTTTTTTTATATATATATTGTTTAAACATATATAAATAAGCGAAGAAAATAAATAAAGGAAATAAAACTTTGCTTTCTTAGCAATGGGTAGCTGATAGATGCGAGACGCGCAGGACCGGTCGTTGTTGCGACGCTTGGGGGAGGCCTATGTCCAGCAGTGGACGTCTTTCGGCTGATATGATGATGATTGCTTTTCTTGTTTCCAGGTACGTGATAGACGACCTGCGCTACCTAGGGTCACGGGAAATGGAGAAATTCGCATTCAAGTTGACTTGAGTTGACAGAACTATACATGTTTCAATCATCAAGGGGTATAACGACAATACCGCAGGCTGTTCGTGGATGTACCCTAGGCTGGAGTAACCGACTCCGCGGGATTCAGCATACGTTTTTTTTAATCTTTACAAATTTATTTAAACGCTAAAACTATTTATTAACTTTAATTTTAGTCAACTTTTGCTCAAGTAGAAAAAAAAAATGGATTATTTATTTACAGAATGAATTAAGAGAAAATATTTGCGTGCGTAAATATTGCGTATTTTGCTCATTCTATTTAGATTTTTGCCCATTTTTGTAATTTTGTCAAATTTATTTATTTAAGTATCATATCGTAAAGTTTTCTAAATGAACAGCTAATCAGTGTACTGTGATCGGAATAAACAAAAACTTACAAAGATATACTTTCAGACATTCCATTTGAAATTCCAAAATTCCATTTCCAAAATTAATATGTGACTGATATATTCCCAGATTGTTGTATACGTATACTTAAAAGCATTTAATATACCTATGTATTTTGTACATAGGTATATTAAACCAGAAGAGAAAATATTTGTACTCATAGCAATCAGAAGCGGACGGCAATTGGCTGATAATTATGATGAATGATAGTAAATATTCTTTACTATGAGTACAAATACGTGTAGTATTTTTAACCAAAAGGTTGACTGGTCGGGAATGCCTTGTTGTATTAAATCTGCCCACGTACCACTATTGAAAATGAAGATTAAATAAATAAACCTTATTTTTCTATGCTATTGTTGTTAAATGCAACGTCCTCGCAACGAATCGTGAGCTTTCGAGTCAATGTGCGTGGTTGCGCACACGCTGTCCAAATAGATTTGTTGAAGATTTCGACCAATCAGTCCGAACCTATAAGGTGCGGAGGCGGAAACTTGCAATTAGTATTTTTTACACTTGTGGGAGCTTACCAAGTTGGGCTAAAGAGGTATCAACTTTTTACTTAAGTTGGCACAAAAAATAAAACCTAAACCCCAATGCCGTTTCCTCATTTGTCACCATGGGCAAAACAACTGAAAACCATCATGATAACGCTTTGGGAGGGAGACGGAGTTATACAAGACCAAGACGCATAACACTTTCCCTTTTTCACAGCTTGATCATGATGGCATTAGCGCGTCATAATAGGGCCCCTGGATAAGTATAAATCGCATGTCCCCATTGCCAACAGCTGTTTTTTTTTTTTTTTTTCAATTTTACACCAGTGAACAAATCGGCAGGACAAATGGGAATACACAGAATTTTCTCATCCCCCGCATATTTAGTTATGTTGCGACTACTGCGCCCACGCATATACCTGCCAATCTCACGTGTCGTTGCGAAGACATCGCACTGTTTTGTATTTTTATAGACTAAGAGCCTGTTTCACGATCTCCGAGTAACCACTACTCACCGAATAAATTCGAAAATGGAACATAATTTGTATGGAATCATCTGCCTAGTAAATTCACGGGCACTTCATCGTAGGTGGTAAAACAGGTGGTACTAAGCTTAGCCAGGTATATGTACTACTTACTGCCTCTAGACAGTACGCGCTAAACAGATTCTGAAAACATATTTTCTTTTTAAAATGTTCCAATAAAAAGATTAACATTGAGACTGAAATTTTTATTAGACATTTTCCACACAGTGCATGTACATTCACAAAGACAGATCACAACACAAAACGACACAATAATTCCAGTATCTGAAAATTTAACTTTCAAGTACAAATTTCTTCCATTGCTCTCCACAATGGATGCCCATCTTATGTTTCTTGAGCCATGCTATTCCCTTGGCGGTAGGCTTCAGGATCGATCTGTTCACATTATCGCTTACTTTAGTCATTTTCGGTTCATTTTTCGGGACATGCGTGTGAGGCTCGACGAGCACAGGTCTAGCCTCGTAGCTTTGATAGTAAGCAGACCTATGAGGGGTTGATAGGCCGGAGTACTGTCTCTCGGAGTACGGCGGCCTCTTGTTTTGGAACATCAGCTTTTCGTCCCAGTACCTCCGATACTCCTGCTCCATGTACGGTGACCTCTTTTTTTCGGGGCTCCTGTCTCTCTGATAAGCTTGTTTGTAGGATATCTTCGAATGAGTTTTGCGCTTCGGCAGGTAGTGCGGCCGGCTCCTGTGCTTCTGATTTTTCTCTATTTTCTGGCTGTACACAGTCTGATAGTCATCGGAGTCGCTCGTGGTCTCTTCCTCACTCTCCGTTCTTTCTTTTTCAACCGTGTTTTTGGGTTTCTCTTTCGTCTTAAACAGCTTAACAGATTTAAACATCTTGGTCAACAAGCCTTGTTTTCCTTTTTTCTGTAAATTAAATAAAAAATGTAATTAAAAATTGAAAATTAGACTGTTAAAGTGACGCATCTAAACTTCATTTGTTGGCAGTGTGAGTGAATGCTTACAATGACGTGTTTATGTTCCGGGGTGGTCTGCTGCGCCTGCGCCACTGCAGTGGTCACAGTGTCGCCCTCGCTGCTTGATTGCTCCGACTCGCTGCTGTAGCTGTTAGCATTCTGGACCGTCGCTTCGCGATACGATTTTTTATCTACTTCATGCAATACGGGCTGCATGTTTCTAGAGCGCATATATTTCTCAAGCCTGTCCTTCCTCGATCTAAGCTCTGTGTCGGTACTATTCACGATGTGAGATCGCATGCTTGTTTGATGAGATGGTAATTTGCTATCAATCGTCGTGTTAAAGGTCTCCGACGTGTCCACCATGTCCTTCTTCATAAACAGTTCTGACACAGCCTGCACTACGTTGCGAATAATTTTTGGTTGTTGCTTTTTTGGCTCAGTTTTTGAAACGTTGGGTGATGTAAAACTATGCTGAGATTTCATCGTTTCATCATATTCGCTTAGCGATGTATTATTTGGAAAATCCATGGTTAGTGCCATGGACTTGTATATTTCCTTAATTAGTTTCTCAGTTTCCTGACTGTGTTTTTCCTTTACTACGTCAGTATTGGTAGCAGTTGTTGTTGCTTGTCTCATGGAACCAGATTTGGCTTGAGAGCTGCGGTAGCAAATGGAACAAGCATTTCGCCCCCCTGGGTTTTGAACGAAAACAGGAAAATTGTGGAAGTATTTCATTCCTCCATGTGGGCAGCAGAACTGACTTGGGCTGACCTGTCGCGAGCACTGTGTGACGTAAGGAGAAGGGCCCATGGAGAAGGGGCTGTACGTCACACTGTTCATGAAACTGGACGCCTGCATGTTGTTACGTGATGCTCCTTTTTGAACGACTGCATCTTTCTTTGATTTATTCTCAATGGCCGAGGGGCCTTTTGTTTGACTGGACCCTTTCACTTCAGCTAAAACAGACTGTAGTATACTTTTGATTTGATTTAACGTTGCTTCCGTCTTATTATCATTCACCGTCACTTCTTCGATGGTGCTCATTTCAGTTTGACATTCACTGTTATTGATAGGTGTAGTCAAACATTCGGCGTTCTTCATGGGTACCTGTTGCCTGGGTAACTGTTGTACACTATCTATTCTCCTAGGTTTCTTGGAAGACTTTCTAGGATAAACATTTCCGAAGTCAATACAACAGCTTCTCGAGGTCTCTATGCTGATTGACCGCTCTCTTCTGTATATTTCCTTCCTCCGCTTTGCTAATATTTTTCTAATTGGTTCTGTTCTGTTGTAGGTGGTCGGCATTTTTCTGCCATAGCTGTCTAGTTTGTCTCTCAGAGTATAGTCATCTCGCGGTCGCGCACTGTAGTGGTTGCGCGGGGCCACAGGATTTAATGCGTGGTAACGATACTTTGTGCGGACATTTTCTGGCCAACATTTCATGTCGATATTGGCTCTTGGTTCTTTTTTTATCTTTACCGGCTTTTCCTTCACCGGTACTAAGTCGTATTGATTGGTGTCATAGAAAGCACTGCCCGCGTTCATCTCCTGGAACATGTAAGTCTGAAGGGTAGCCTGCTTATTGACGTTTGCGTCAATATTGTGGAATTGACCGTGGCAACACGAACATATGTCAGATTCGAAATGGTATGCGCCCTCGCAGGGCTTCCTTGCCTGAGGCTGGACATCCCTGCAGATAGGCGATGAGAACTGACTCTGTTGTGATATATTATCGCCTAACACTTCATGTTTGTATTGCTTGCTGATCATTTCAGCCAAATACGAACGATTCATAGTGTCACTGCTATCATATATTTGAGCTTCTTCTATTAAATTAGACTTAATAAACGGAGAACTATAAGTTTGCGAGTAGTACACATGTGGTGAAGTAACCTTTTTATTTTTAAGGATATTTTTTTTCTTTTTAAAAAGGTTGTGTCGTTGGTTGTTTGGTTGTGGTTCGCACATCTTCGGCAGCGTGGTGTAGTAATGTGCCATGTTGTTGGGGTTCATAGCCTGGTCGTAGTAACGATTCTCGTTGTTGGGCTTCATAGCCTGGCTGTAGTAACGGTTCATGTTGTTAGTTTTCATTGCCTGATTGTAAAAGGGGTCCATGTTAATAGGCCTAACTGCAGACGGGTTGTAATAATGTTCCATGTTAGTGTAAGCTTGGTCGGCGCCTTCAGTGATGTCCAAGTTATCTGTCGAGCGTTTAATAGGTGTCGTATTAGCGTTTGAAGGAAACCCGAACGAGACGTTGGACTTTCCTCTATTTACCAAGCATACTGGTGGACTGCTAAACTGACAAGAGTCTGACGATTTAAACGGACACGGCTCAGCTTCACATACAGTGTTAGAAAAATTGGATTCTACAATAGCTCTGTGGCAGCCCGACTTGTCCAATCTGTTAGATTTGCTAAGTTTTCCAGACTGGTTATCAGGCGATTGTGATTGCAAAGCGTCCGTGGCGTCTTCCAGTTGTTTCTCTAAATGTATTATCTTTTGTTGCAAGTCAGTCACATCTATCGGTATGCAGGATATAATTTTAACTTCTGTTTGCGATGGTGTATTGCCTGAAACAGGAAATTATGCCGTTAGTAACTTACCTGACTGTTGAATTAGTAATATAGTTATTTTGTAATGCTGTATGGTGGTGAAGTTGGGCTCTGAAAGGGTTGGTGAGCTGTAGGAACAAGCTGGCCAACTGATCCATCATCGATACTTCTCTGACAGTGCTGATGGAAGTTAGAAGAGGAAAATGACTAGAGCTGTCCAGATCACCAATCTTCACGAAAATAAGGTATTGTAGTAACTTCTTAGGCCTAATCATATTCGATCACTAGGCTGTAGAAAGCTTGGGTATGAAATGTTTATAGCTTTTTCTATTATACGTTATCTTGTTAAAGTGTAGCAGTTTATTTATGAAATTCTGGCAAATCGAAGGCGCTGCTGGCCTTCCTTGGGGAGCTGGAGTGGATTAAAAAAACACATTTGTCCCACCTGCACGCAAATTACGCCCTTAGTCGTGGAGTTGCGGAAACCGACCTGATTTACGTACATACATCCATACAACTCTAGCAAATAATTCAGAAGTACAGACCGACACATTTAAGCGTTTAATGCACTTGTGCGCAGTTGATTTGCTACGATTGTGTAGAGTGAAACATACTTTACCTAAATTAAATGCGACCCTTTTCAGGAAATTCTCGATACCCTTGAAGCGCTTCTTACACACTCCGGTGTATGCGACGTCTTCTCTGCTCATGTTGCTTGTACACTGCGAATAATTTAGCTTTCGTTAAAACAACCGCTAGGGTCTAAACTGCGAGCATTCTTAAGAGCGCGCCGGGCTTTTGGTTCAGGTATTCTATGCGGTCCATGTGTGTGCATAAGTGCAAGTGAAAACTGTACGTAAGCGCAAGACAGAAAAAATGCCTGACGACCAAAGCAGGATTAAGCAGATAGGGGTGAAGCGAGGCGGCTCTAGCTCTAGAATGGATAGACCGCGCGCTAATTTAGGTATTATCGTTCGTGTTATTGTAACATTTAGAAAATGTGAAGGTATACGTTATAAAAACATATAGTTTTGTTGTTATAAAAAAACTGATTACTGAGAGTTATTTTTTTTTTTAGATATTATTTTAGATTTTTTATATATAGAAAATTACAAGTACCTAATCGTGTTTCTAAAGCGTACGATTTATGGAGTGAATCCTTAAATATCCTAAATATGAATTATATAACTAAAGGTTAAGTAATAACGATGCAGCACGGGATCAAACGAACGCCAATTAGGTACCTATCATTTCCTCGGTGCGCATTTGTCGTCCTTATCGCCCGCGTGTGTAATACCGAACAATTCGCAGCCACATCGCAAGTAACGACAACCCCACAACGAAAACCCTACATCGCAAACACATCAACTTGTAGACCACAACGAAACCGCAAGAAGTCGCAGCGATACTTACACCTAACCATAGCTTGCCCACCTTGTCGCGATGGACTAGGGTGGTTGTGGTACGTGAGAAACAAGCCTAATAGCCAGGGTGGGCGGGCCTTCGCAAATGTTAACATCGACTTACCTCCAGAAAAGGGCAGGCTATATCCGCCTGTCAGCTGAAAGTTTTTCCTCCAACAAATAATTTCATTTTGTGCAGTCCCAGATGTAAATTAACAACAAAACTTAAACCTAAGTTACAAAAACCAGCAATCCAGTCCGCTCACATTTGGCTCTCTGACGTTTGTTACATACTATAGTAGGTAGTCTTTGTTTGTTATATCTTTCAAGCAATGGACGATGGCGCATTCCATTGTGTCAAATTTGAATTCAACAAGAATTTTGCCGGCCAGGTTGTGTGCCATAAACATTTTTTGACGTGATAACGTATTATAAAACGATGAACACACACGAAAAAGGGTCACGTCCACCTGAGCCAAGCGAGGCACGATCGGCCTAAGCGTTCGGCTTTTTTGTTAAGAATTCAACTGTTTTTTTTTTTTGTATGGTGTAAATCACAGTAGAAGTGCAAAGTAGGCGTGGCACGCGTGCCGGTATTACGCGGAGTTACGCGTACCTCAACCCAGTCGTGTTCTAACATCACGACGAACCGTTCGTCTCGCTCACTCTCAATATAAATTTATATTTTCTGAACCATGCCGTATTGTTACATTTTGGAGTGCAAAAATGATAGTACGAGAATAATTCTTATAAATGGAGGTGTTTCATACCATCACTAAGTACGATTTTATTTGATTTCTAATAAAATCTTATCAAATTTGATCTTGCTAAAAACGTAAGTTCAAGTCTAGTTAAAATCCACCTTATCCCATTAGCATAGAGTTTATTTTACGTAGATTCAGTTACTGTTTCGTTCTACGCTACTCAAACATTTGTTTGAAGTTCGTCTAGTAATTTTATTTAAATCACTAAACATAACTTTAAAAATATTTTTAGGTTTCCCAAAGACGCTATCGTCAAAGAAAAATGGATAGATGCACGGGTAGAGCTGATTGGATGCCAAGAAAAACAAGCACGATATGCTCCGAGCATTTTTTAGATAAAAACCGCCAAGTGCTAGTCGAACTCGCACAAGAAGGGTTCCGTACCATGAACCTTAATATTTATTATTTGTTGTTATAGCGGCAATAGAAATACACAATCCGTGAAAATTTCAACTCTCTATCTATTATGGTTCTTGAGATACAGCCCGCTGACAGACATACGGACGGATGGACGGACAGCGGACGCTTAGTAATAGGGTTTCGTTGGTTACCCTTCGGGTACGGAACCCTAAAAAAGGCTATAGATACACAAAAACTTTGTCTGCGTTAAGATTCTGTACCAAACTGGCTTACGATACTATATAAGATAGTATCGCAAGCCACTTGGCATAAAGAGTTCACGGAACAGAAGTGTAAACAACACACCTTTTTTGTCGGCAGCCGAGTAAGATAGGCATGATTTTGTAAGGCTTGTGGTATGAAAAAAAATCTTGCCAAGAGCGATTCGGACTCGCGTTCAAAGGGTTCCGAACCAATTAATTTTTGGAAGGGTTCCGTTTCTTACGAATGTTCGGAACACTAAAAAATGTATGATGTGTGTTATTTTAATGTGTCAAAATCGACCCACAAAATCAAAAGATATTGAATTTTTAAGTTTAGTAAGAGGCTTCCTAATGTATTCTGTTCCTCATGTATTCTGATTACAGCGCCATCTATTGAAAAAGATGAAATTCACGAACGCATGTATAAAACACCAAAACAAATTGTAGAGGTGTGAACTTTTAATACCCACGTGGCAAAATAAAATTGAACATTTTTACACCTTATCGGTATTTATTTTTACAACCGATCCACAAATCAAAATATATTGAATTTTTAAGTTTAGTAGGAAACCTCCTAATGTATTGTGATTAGGAAAAGCACCATATTGAGAAAAATAAAATGCATGAAAACACACATACAAACACATTGTTGAGTTATTTATGGAACTTTTATAAGTTGCAAAATAAAAGTGAACATTTTAATACCTTATGTTGTCATACGGGCTCCTTATTTAACGTCTTCCAATGCTAAACATTTTGTCAGTTTACTTACTTGGTCGATAGATGGCGTTGCACTGATGACGCGTTTTTCTGAATTGCGGTGTTAAGATTTTCTGCTGGAGAATGACCGTCACACGAGTTTGGGTTCGGTCTCATAATTATAGGTCTTCAAAGTCTATTGTAGAGTCTAAATTACCAACATCGCTGTTTTCTGTGATATCTTTAGTTGGATTCGTTTAAAACCAGTATTTTTATAATAGGTATTATTATGATAAAAAAGACTGGCTATAGAGTTTCTTGCACGTTCTTTTACACAGTGATCTACTTACGTTTAAAAAATCCCAAATAGCTTCATGTTTTTGACAGATCTTAACAATTCAATAGTATCTACCTGTAAATAAATGGTTTGAATCTTGAATATCTCCCAAAGTAGGTACTCCCGAGATAAGAATGCTTATGTGGTATTCCAGACTATAATCTACCTCTGTGCGAAATTTCATCCAGATCCGTTCAGCCGTATTGTCGTAATTGAGTAAGAAACATCCAGCTAGCCTCGCAAGCTTTTTGTTTACTAATAAATATTAGTAAACAAAAATTAGAAGTAAGATAATAGGCTGGCATCGACCTAAGCGCACGCGAACGACGTCGCGGGCACAGCTAGTATTTACATAAATAAAATAAAAACCTTTGAAATAATGTTTTTTTTTGTTTGTATCTACTTTTATACAATAAACTGGGAATATTTCGCTTACTCTATTTTTGAAAGTAGAACTTTATTACACGTAACAATGTATTACAAAGCAAACCCGAACTTATCCATTTTAAATGGGTAGCTTATTTCATAACGATTCCAAAAACAAATCTCCAACACCAAGCGAGTCACATTTGGATTTAATTTCGAAAAAAGTTATCTTATTTATCGATATAGACAATGTAAGTCAAAGTTCATGTGTCACAACCGTGATCGAATGGCAACTGTTACAACCCAAACATAGAGTAATGAACCTTATTGCTAAGTAGTTTAAGTTTATAATTGCAACCATTGAAAATACCGCCATCTATGGTCGAATAGCGGAATTTACTCGTAAATTCAACCTAGAATGAATTCAGAAAACGAAACGCCGTGAGTACCTTTCGCCTTAAAGCAAAATAAATCCTACGTGTAAAGCCAAAGGTATATTTTCAAATGTAGGTTCTTTGACTTGTTCTTGTTTTGACCAAAATTGAAACGACCAATCAATCGTACCTATCCTTGATTTGTGGTGAATTATATGATTGTCGGTATAGTTGTGTGAGTGTGGCGACACAGGCAGGTTCCGATACAAATTTCGTCGCATAGCATTTCCACCTGTTTTTTCTGTTCCGTGGTGTAAATGATTTGGCCGTGAAAAGTAAGTTTTCTTGTACCGCGTATCTCTAAGGATCTTTTGGCTCGAGCTCAAAATAAGTACCTACACTCCTTGTGGTGTGGCTCTCTCTTATCTTCTGTCTGTATCAAACTTTGTTGATCCTTATTTCTCCTTTGATTTTTGTCATCATCGACATGGTTTACGATTATATTACCTGTTCGGCCATATTTGAGGGATGTTACCTACAGGGGAAAAACAAGACATGTCACATAAAATTCATTTGACTTGGCAATTACCAAGCCTTACGTAAAGATATAATGCCAGTGAGGTAAACTTGATCTACTATTAGTAATATTAGGTAGGTAATAAAAAAAGTCACATAAACTTAAAATGTAAATTAAAACATTTTTTGTAACATCTCTTGTTTTACCCCTGTAAACCCTTAAGTTTTGCCAGGGTTGCAAAATTAGTTTGAAAGAGTTGTAACCGCGACCCTGTAACGCAAAGAGCACTAGGAGAAACACTTACAGCCAGTTTCTTCATCAAAAGTAACAGCCAAAGTAACGTCATAAAGTAAAAATAATGGTTAAATTCGTTTCTTCACAATTTTTACTCTTGCTTTAACTTTTACTTTTACTGCTCATAAAGGGGCTGTTAAAGCTAAAGTCACTGTAATTTTGACAATATTGTAGGTATAGGTTTCACTGCATTTATTCCTTCATTTTATTTTAGTTTAAAACGTTATCACGAACTTCGTCTAGTGCAAGTTCAAGTTCATCAGACGATGACCTTATCGTTATTTATTTAACTCGTAGACGTAAAAAGTTTAATATTCGCAAAGATCATTTCTTATGGGACGACGCTGATTTTCTGTTTCGATACAGAATTTCAAAGGAAACAGTTACATACCTCAGCATAATGTTACAAGATAAACTGACACCAATCACAGAAAAGTAAGTTGTGGCAACTTTATTGACTAGTCTAGCTGTTACTTGGATGAAGAAACACATTTACTATTATAACAGTAATGGTCAAGTAAAAGTTAATACTTCAACTGATAGTTTTAGTTGTTTTGTTGATGAAGAAACTGACTGTTACAGAACACGGATGAATTTTAGTCAGTAAAGCACGTTCCACACGGATGTAATCCAGCGTCCCATCCTACGTGACTGGTGGGAGCTGGGTTAACATCCGCGAATTATGTTTGAATTTGGATTGCATCTGCCGTCCATATGGATGGCAAAAAGCAAGGTCACCTTGGATAGGACGCTGGATAACATCCGTGTGGAACATGTTAAGGTAGGGTAGCCCGTAGGTGTTGCGGGGAGCTCTTCTCCCGGGCACGAGTGTCATATGCTACGCGGATGACACTCTCCTCACTGCCCGGAGGAAGAACTTCGGGGAGGCGGCCTGTCTGGCCTCGGCTGGCGGGTCCTTGGTGGCAGGGAGGATCCACCGCCTGGGATTGAGGGTGGCGCTGAACAAGACCGAGGCCGTGTTCTTTCACGGGCCTCGGCAGCGCCCACATTGTGGTGGAGGGCATCAGGGTGGGCGTCCAGGCCCAGATGAAGTATCTGGGCCTGGTGTTGGACAGCAGGTGGCGCTTCGGCCCGCACTTTAGCGGGCTGTCGACGCGCCTGCTGAGGGCTGCGGATGCCCTCTCCTGGCTCCTCCCGAACCTGGGGGGGGCCAACGCACGATGCCAGCGTTTATATGCCGGCATCCTGCGGAGCATGGCCCTGTACGGGGCCCCCATCTGGGCGGACTCACTCCACAGGAGGGAGAACGCTACTATGATGCGTAGGCCCCAAAGGGCCATTGCACTGCGGGTGGCGAGGGCCTACCGCTCCGTGGGCTTTTCGGTGGCGTGCGCTCTGGCGGGCACCCCTCCTTGGGAGTTGGAGGCATGGGTGCTCGCCAGAGTGTATGAGTGGACGGCGCGGCGAAAGGCCCTCGGGGAGCGCCCCGTCGCGGAGGAGCGGGAGGCGAGGGACGCCATCATCGTCCATTGGACCTCGCCTCCGCCACCTTTGGCCGCCGAACCCTGGACGCGCTCGGTCCGGTCCTGCGAGACTGGCTCGAGCGCTCCCATGGTTTCCTCTCATTCCGTCTGGTGCAGGTGTTGTCAGGCCACGGCTGTTTCGGCAAGCACCTGCACCGGATCGGGAGGGAGGAGACCCCGGCGTGCCACGACTGCGGCGCGGCGGAGGACACGGCTCAGCACACCCTCGAGGTGTACCCGGCTTGGTCTGAGCCGCGTCGTAGTCTAACTGCGGAGATCGGACAGGACCTCTCGTGAGAGTGAGGGGTCCTGGGCAGCTGTCGCCTCTTTTTGCGAGGATGTCATCTCGCAAATGGAGGCGGCGGAGCGCGCGCGGGAGGACGACCCTCTCGCTGCGCCGCTCCGTAGGCGGAGAAGAGGTCGAAGAAGACGCCGTCTTCTCCCTCCTCATGGTGGTGATGGGCGGGCGACAGGCGCGGGGCCGCCTCCGCCCGCATTGCACTCCACACCACCTTCGCCGGTCATTCTCAGCCCTCCCCTTTAATGGGGAGGACGTGAGGGGCCCGCCGTTTTAGGCGGGTTGTCGTCGGAGAAGGACTGGACGCCCAGGCTGCGCCGATCTCCCAGTCTCCCTCCACTCGGACGATGCGGGAATGCCGCTGGGTTATTTTAGTGGGTATACCAGGTCAGCCCGGGGAGTCCCACATACCCTCCCGTTCCCCCGACGGGAGGAAAAATGTATTACGCATACCCTGCGTAATGCATTTTTTCCCAGCGCAAAAAAAAAAACAAAAAAAGGGTAGCCCGTAGGTAGGTAGAAATTCAAATTTTCTTACGTTTTTTTTTGCAATTTGCAAGTCAGTATAAGGTTTTATGTTGATTAAAGTATGATTCGCGGGCGGAAGAATTATGTATTTTCAGAATTATAACCATCGTCTGCGTCACAATTTTCATTACTGCTCCGCTCTTGTTGCTCTCAGATGATATATTCCTCGATAAATGGGCTATCTAACACTGAAAGAATTTTTCAAATCGGACCAGTAGTTCCAGAGATTAGCGCGTTCAAGCATATAAACAAACAAACATAAACAAACAAACAAGCAAACTCTTCAGCTTTATATATTAGTATAGATACTAACTTGCAAATTGCAAAAAATTTAAGACAATTTGAATTTCGCGGTCTACCCTGGCGGAACCACTTGATCATGTTCACACTCCCTTCTGCTCCACCCAGAGCGGGGAGGAGTAATTTGATGATTTCCCTTCCATAAAAACCCTTCATTATACTCAGCTCTCTGAAAACCATTTGCGTTAACATTGCTTTATTCAATCACGATACCTAGCTCAAACTAGGATAATCAATTCCTGTAACGTCTATATAGGCTGTCTTTAAGAAAGTGGTATTATAGTAATTAAAATAAATGTTTATCGGACTTTTACAATGATCACTCAGATGTAAATCTCGTTATCTTACCTTAAATGGTGTAAATAATAAAGTGTTTTCTATTATATTCTATTCTATTCTATTCTTATCTACCACTTTGCTTGGCCTATGTCCATAATATCTTACAACTATATGCAAAAGAGTGGATGGATGTTTGTTACTCATCACTCCGAAACGGCTGAACGGATCTGGATGAAATTTGGCATAGAGATCAATATCTTTTTATCCCAGGACTGTGTTCTCTTGAAACATTTTCCGACATTCCGGGCGAAGCCGCTGGCAGAAGTTACTCTATACTTAATATATAAAGCTGAAGAGTTTGCTTGTTTGTTTGTTTGCTTGAACGCGCTAATCTCAAGAACTACTGGTCCGATTTGAAAAATTATTTTAGTGTTAGATAGCCCGTCTATCGAGGAAGGCTATAGGCTATATATCATCACGCTAAGACCAATAAAATCGGATTAGTATTGAAAATTGTGACGCAGACGAAGTTGCGCGGGTCAGCTAGTCGTTCATGAAATAAAACACGTTAATCACTTTTTAACGAATATTCTTAAAACAAAGGTCAAACACAATAATTTCACTGACTTCAAACACAATCACAAAAACATCCGTGGTCTTAGACCTTTCGCTATTGGTTCCCCGTAACTCGACTTGTCTTTCCCTAACAATGTCCGTACTATGAGGTTCCTCGGAGAGAATGGATTCCTTTTGTAAAACAATTTCTTCAGCATGACATTTCTCAACTTTAGATCACCATCAGCTAATTCCCTCTCAGTCTTCAAAGAAAACTTCATTGGATCACGGTCTAGCTTATTGTGTTCTGCCATGGCTTTAGCTTGCAGTTTCTTCCAGTTAATCAACGGCTTCATTAGCGGTCGTGTCGGCTTGGCTTGAGGCTGCGACGCCTGCGTCTGCGTGGAGCAAGTGTTTTGGTAGTCGACTCCGACATCAGCTGGTGCTTGCATCTTCTTTTTGATCTTTCGGAAGATGGAAAACTTTCTTTCGCTCTGTGTGCCTATACTTTTCACTTCAATTTCTTTCAAACATAGAGGAACTTGAGGCTGTTGCATTGGTTTATAGGGATTATCGTAGGCGGTGTGAAGCGGTGGAGCTGTAGGCCGGTGTTTGGAAGGAAAGGGAGGAGCAGAGGCTTGTTCCCGCATCCTTGAGTGCAGCGCAGGGGGTGCGTACATATCATGGAGCGGTGGCGGTTGCGCGTAGTCCGGTGCACCGGGATTGTATGGAGGGTTGTATGGCGAGTTGAATGGCGGGTTGTATGACGGGTTGTAATCTGGTTGGTACTCATTAGGCCGCCGATAATTTGACGGCATAGGCGGTGGATGATAGTACTCCGTTCCATGCATCATATAATTTGTAATATCTTGTCTGTACGGGTTGTGAGATACTCTTGGTGACCTTTGCTTTACTTCTACATCAATAGCACTTTCGCTCTCGCTAAGTTCTTCAATCACATCTCTTTTCTTCTTCTTGAAAAGACCAATGGACCGCAGAACATTCGAAAACGTTTTCTTCTTAGACTGAAAAACCAAAAGGGAATAATTTTATCATCAGAAAGTCATCATATGCCTAGCCTTTTCCCAACTATATTGGGGTCTGCTTCCAGTCTATCCGGATTTAGCTGAATTTACGTGGAGCGTCTGCCTACCAGACCTCCATACAAAACACACACAGGGTAACTAGGTACTTCTTGGCAAGACTGGAGTCATATTTATTGGCTTCTGACAATCTGTAATTACTGCCAAAGATCTTCAAATGACAGCTGGGATCAACGGCTTAAAGTGCTTTCCGAGGCGCGGAGGAAACTCGGTATGTTTTATCAATGGTGAATGAAAAAAAAAATTATGGTCACAGATCAACTTTGGCAAGCGTGTATTTAATCATTAGAAAGTAAAAAACCTAAAAGGTGCCCCTTGTAGCTATCGAAAAAGCTATTGGATATTTTGAAAATAGTAAGTTCCTACCTTATCTTCAGTAGTTGTTGTTTCCAATTCAGTTTCAGACGTCGACTGCGTCACTTGTAAACTTAGCTTTTCTAAAATAGTATCTGAATAACTAGCATTAGTTCCGCTCATATATGGTTCGGAACCCATTCTGGATCCTATCGCTTCACAACTCTTTGAATAACATTTAAGCGGGGGTGTTCCCACTTTGACATCGTGCTTAGATTTAGTAACTCTAGTACTTTCACCGACGCTTCTTGACGTCAGCAACTTGGCTTCGGCTCTCCTAGCTTCATGTCTATCAAAACTGTTTTCATGATCTTTTCTTCTTACCGGTCCTTGGGCTACGAATTTGTAAATTTCTTTAATAAGATTCTCGGTTTCAGTGTGACTCGTTTCTGCTTGGCAGCTTGTGGTAGTGTTCTTATTACAGCAATTTTCATTATAAACAGATTCCTTGGTAGTATTGACACAGTTTGTGCATGTGTAACTTGCGCTGGGCATCATATAGCCGTTCTGCATGGTCATGGGATAGTTCATTGGACAGACCGGCATCATAGGGTAGCAGCAAGGATTTTGAAACGACGACATAAATGGGGAAGCGCCGCACCCTACTCCAAAATTGTTAATACTATGACGCCTACTGTTAGGTATTACGCTGCCATTTAACTTTGCATTTTCATGTTCGTTTGTCAAATGCATTCCGTTGTCCCCAGTTTTTGAGGAGTCATCAGATTTTTCACATTGTGACGCAATTGTTTCTTTCTTTATTTCGTGTAGGAAACTTTGCAGGATATCCTTTATTTCGCATAATGCTTTGTCTGTTTTATCAACAGGTGTTTCTTGCCTTCTCGTTTCTTCAGTTTTATGAAACGTTGCATCAACAGTATCATTAGCTTGATCGTTTGCATAAGGTACATATTGAAAACTAGTGGCGGTATCTTGTTGACGATGTCCTTTTTTCTCGAACTGACATGTCATGTGTTTGCGCGTTTTGCGTGGTTTCTCTTTGATATAATTTGGAACTTGTAATGATGTCACATCACTGTCTGTCAGTAGGCGCTCGCGTTGATCCCTTCGCCTGTACCGTGACCCCTTCTTATATGACTGCTTGACGTGAGCTATGTAATCTTCATATTCTGAGTTATATTGTGATTTCAGATTAAGCCGGGGTCTTAATGTCCTAGGTGACGGAGGAACTTCCCTATAATATTCATATGGCAAGACATTAACCTCACTGAATTTCCTTCGAGTCTTTGGACTAGACTTCTCTTTGACGGGAATGAAGTCGTAATCATCAGAGTTATTAAATACGTGACTCCTGCGATGTTTTCCTCGGGTATGTTTCTTAGAGCTGTAGAGGCGTGTGTCGCAAATACTTCTCATTTCACTGATGTCGCCGTGTTTCCTCCTGTGCTTGTGTCCATCGTAGCAACATGAACATAACTCGGTGCCCTCCTGAATGTCTTCACGAATCGAATACTCTTGATCCCGGCAAACTGGTGCTGAAATCTGACTAAAGTCAGAATGTTTCCTGCCGAACATTTTCACCGGCCTATATTGCCTTTTTATAATATCAGTGATAAAATCTTGATCAAGTTCGCGAATGTGATGTTTTTGCTTTCGGATTTTGATTGGTTTCTGTTCGTAAGATTCTTTGGGCACATCATTCTTATTCCTTTTCGGGCGTTCTTTGTATTTCTTCTCTTTATGGTGATGCGGAGGCACAGGCTCCGCGTGTTCTTGTTTTAGGTACTTCATATCATTCAAATTATCTGTGTAACCTGGGTGTGAATGATGTATGCGAGGGTTTATGAGTGAACGGAAACTACTGCTAGAGTTAGCAGAAGCAAAGTTCTCGTAAACAGACCTTGTTCTATATTTATGTAGTTTAGCGCCGTAATCAGATAATCTATTCAGTTTGCTCTTTTTTGTTTTTGCTTTAGAAACGTGTTCTTCATAATCGTCGATCATCCCTTGAGTTTGGGTTGTGTCAATTACATCTTGGGTTCTAGAAGTGTGTCCGCTCTCTTGAGATTTTCCATATTGAACGTTTGAAGACTTTCCGCACTGAACGTTCGAAGATTTGTATAACAATTTAGTTTCGGTGCAATTCAATATTCTGTCAATGGACGGTTCAGTTTTTTCGCTGATCGTTTTTATCTCTCGCTTTACTTCAATCGGGATGCAGCAGTTGGACTCGTTGGCGTGCCTCGTGTTCGCCGGGATGCTGTAGTTAGACTCGTTGGCGTGTTTGGTGTTCGCTGGGATGCAGTAGTTGGACTCGTTAGTGTGGTTCGTGTCCACCTGCAGGCAACACTCTGATGACCGCGAAGAGCTGTCGAGACACGTGACGTTCTGACAGTTCTTGTTAACTTCGTCTAACTGTTGCTCGAGACCGATTATTTTGCGTTTTAGATCGGTAACATTTAATGCTATACTGGAACTTATTTTAATATCCGGTTGCGATGAGCTACCTGCAAGATTAGCAGAAGGTAAGAATCTATGTTGATGCATTATACTTGGTGATTTTTATGATTGGTTGGTTACCTAGCGCCCGCCGGAAGAACTCCCGTATGGCTCGGTACTTGCGCCTGGTGCGAGGAGAGATGCGACGTCGAGGAGTGCGCAAGTTCATCACCGACCCTCACACCGACGACGTCTGAGAACCAAATGATCTCAAGGTGAGTGAATTAGCAGATTACCGTAGATGATAACAGACCTATCTGAAAATGACTAGATCGTTACTTTTAGGAGATCGTATAAGCTAACGAAAACAACAAAGTTGATAATACATACTTGTCTTGTTCTCCTACGCGATAATTTATGAATCTCGCAGAAGTAGTCCATAGCACAAAAAAAACATATTTGCCCGAAAATAGTAATCGAAGTGACAATTATTACGCTTATTATTAAATTTTATTTTGTTATAGTTAAATATATGTTTGACTTTTGAATTTCATCTGACTTTTGCGTCATCAAATTTTTTATTCATCGACAACACATTTACGGCCAGTGGTGGTGAAATATGAGATGTGTGATGAATAGAACTATCAATCAAAACGAAGTGATGTAGTGTTGCCTTGTTCGACCTACCTCCTTTCTGCTCTCAATCTTTTTGATGTGTAGCAATGTGTGCTACACATCAAAAAAATTCAAGAGTGCTGGCTGAAACATTCAGCACACACATTCAATACAGATGGTTGAACTCCAAACCACACTACTGAAGGTAAACCTTAAGGCGTCCCCGCACAGACAGGCGGCTTGCTTAGCGGCGAGTAGTTTAGTATAACGAACGTCCTAGCATGTTTGAGAACGGCCGCATTGCGCGCTTGGCGCCTAGCCACTTAGCCAGTCGCTTAGCGTGTATCGAGGTAAACAGACGTGTTGGTTTTTTGTCACGAGACGCGAAGCATTTTAGAAGAAACAAATGAACGAAATATTATTACATCAGTTTTTAATAGAACCTCTGTGGAATCCAGCTAAAGAACTCCATAAAAATGCAGTTGTCCGGTTGTCCTAAAGAAACTATGGGAAGAGGTAGCAGTCAAAGTAGACAAATATGGTTGGTACTAAAAAAGTTATTTATTTATTTATGATGCGATAATAATATTTTTACAATGAATTGTTAAAGCTGTGAATGTACGTTATTATGACGTTTTATATTTTCAGGCAATGAGGAGCTCGTGGCTAAATAATAAATGCCGCACAGGTCGATCTTTAAGGTTAAGCAACGCTTGCCAAGGTTGGTCTGTGGATGGGTGACCATCTTAACATACCGAGTTTCCTCCGTGCCTCGGAAAGCACGTTAAGCCGTTGGTCCCGGCTGTCATTTGTAGATCTTTGGCAGTCGTTACCGATTGTCAGGAGCCAGTTAATCTGACTCCAGTCCAGCCAAGAAGTAGAGTGTTAGCCTGTTAATAGGTTGTGGATATCTGGTAGGCAGCCGCTCCACGTAAAACACTGGCATTCAGCTAAATCCGGTTTGACTGGAAGCCGACCCCAATATAGCTGGGAAAAGGCAAGGCAGATGATGATATTTTCAGGCAATGAGTGGTTCTGCCAGATAATCGATCCAATTCCTATATATCGAAATAATTCAACACATTGTCTCTAGTTTGTAATGTACTGTTTGAAAATCTATATTGAGTCCTTGTGGATATTGGTCCACTAGTAAAATTAGATTCCATGTCCTGTTGAAACGTAGATCGATCTTCCGTTATAACGTAGTTGTGTAGAATGCATACAGCTTTCGTAATTGTCACAGTAGTATTGACCTTGGTTTCAACAGTGGTTTCTGTAAAATCCCATCCATTTTGCTGCCATTATACCAAAACAGCATTCTACACTTCTGCGAGTTCTTGAGAGTCGGTAGTTGTAAATAGTTTTTGTGTCATCAATATTTCTTAGTGAAAAAGGCCTCATTAAATAAGTTTTATTTTGTAGTAAATTAGTGGATAACCACCATGTCCAAGACAAATGGTATTTTAATATTAGTATTAGGTGTTTCTTTCTCCGGTGGAATATTGAGGCCATTATTTTCTAACATATAAAACAAAGACGAACTCCTAAAATTTCCAGCATCGCACTGACGCCCCTCTGCTCCGATATCTATTAAAATAATTTTACAGTCCGCATCAACTACAGCTTGTAGTAAAACCGAACAATATTTCTTGTACTTATACGAGTAGTACAAAGATCCACATTTACCCATGTAAATGTGAATCTTTGTAGTGTTTGTTGTTTGAATTGTCCAAACACTTTACCCTTATATGTTTCCCAACAATAGCATCAATGCAATTGGGGAAATTCCACTTGTTATAGTACAATTTCGTACAACTTCTCCATCGTCGGAATCGACATGTATTCGTCTTTCAGTGTACTCCACAAAATGTTGCATGTCTCGCCACCATCTCAGACACTGTAGTGCGACCTAAGCGGAAATGAAAAGCAAGAGACCTATAGGACTCTCCAGTAGCCAAATATCTGAAGAAATAGTTGAAAGTTTGAACAATATAATAATTTCTGGTTTTTGTTTCAGTCAAAACAGAAAAAGCAAGATGGAAAAATCTGAGAGCGTATTTTTTTAAAGAATGTGGAAAAATTTATAAGCCAAAAAGTGGAAATAGCGCTGATAAAATATGTAAAAGTACGTGGCAGTATTATGATCAATTATTGTTTTTTAAGAGCAAGAAGAACCAGAGTGAGAGCTCTGCAAGAGATTCAAACTTAAGTACAGATAATGATAATTATTCTACAACCGACTCAACATTAGAAGAGCTGCATAATTCAGGTTCTGTGCAGACCGATTCTACTTCAGAAATAATTACAAGTGATACTCTAGAATCTCAAAGTTATAATTATAGTCAAACATCACAAAGAAAGAAAATTCGTATGAACAGAACCGAAAACAATGATCAACTTTTAGAAATAGAAAAGAACAAGCTTGAGATTCTGAAAGTATTAAAGAAAAAAGCGATGAGTTACTGTCTTTTGCGTTAAATGGAAAATATTCTATTAACGTTAACTAAGTTTAAGATCGAAGGTTCAAGAATTAATTTTGACTGAAATTGAAGCGGCAGAATATAATATTTAACAATCTGTACAAGCAATGCATATTCCTGTGCCAAATGTAAATACTCAACAATCAGTGGAATATGAGTTGCACGTCGATGAATCGCTGCGATTCATCTGAACAAAATTTAATTCATAATATATCCATGCAAATTGAGAACGATTCGGCTTTGATTAGTTACGTAAACAATTACAAATAATTCAATGAAGAATTGTTTTTCCTTTTATTGTTTTGTTAAGTTTTTTGAATAAATATAAATAATATTATGTAAGTATTTAAAGTTTCACTTACCTCAATGTAACCACTAGTCGTTCTTCGGCTGATATGCTTTTTTTAAGGTGAGTATCTAAATGAGTTAATTTCCCTTGAACCTTATAGAGAAGTAGATCAAATGTTTCTCTGGTCATACGCAAATAATCGTAAATTTTTTCATCAAAATCACGCAATTCTTTATACAGAACATTAAACTCCCCATGACTTGACCGCGACTTATTTATGTCGTGAACCCAACATGACGGATAAGGCCGTGAAATAGTATATTTTCAAGATTTCTGTAAGCAGTTTTAGAGCTATTTTTGAAAGTGACATCTCGTCAACGTGCTGACAAGCAAATGACCAAGGCACCTAGCAACTCACTATGCAAACCACCTCAGTAGCCAGATTGTAAGCCACTAAGCTCTAGGCGCTAAGCAGGCCACCTGTCTGTGTGAACGTAGTCTAAGATGAGATGAGCACAGGGGCAAGCAAGACAGTTGGAAACTTTGAAAAAAAAGGCGTCGGATCTCTTTGGACGCAACGAACTCTTCACTTATCATGTTCTCTATAACTATTTGATTATAGAATGTTTTGACGTTGTCATGAACGTCATTTACATTTTGTATATATTTGGAAAAATAAATATTTAAAGTTAATGCTTCAATTTGCATTAAAATGCTTTCAAAATTCTTAAGAACTACGTATAGATCTCATGTGGAAATGCTTCTGGCGAGAAAAGTCACTCCAAAAGTTAATAATGTGCGATACGCGGACATGATACCACCCACGCAGTACGATATACCCTTCCCAAGGAAGCTGAGATTAACATATACGCTCAAAACATATTGGGAAATAATACCGCTGTTCCTAACGACATGCACTGCGCTATCTTTAATGGTCGGTATGATCATATGGGCATGTAAAAATAAGGTAAGTCATTTATGTATGACCTGTGTCTTATCTTAGCAGTACAGTTGTTAATGTGAAACATTGGGCTGTTTGCATCCTACATCTCTACCGAGATTTGTGCAAGACACTACAGAATATCTTGCCACAGGTACCTATAGTTCAGGCAGTTTAATAGAAACGTGGCAGTACTGAGTGTTTGAAGGACTGCTCAGCGTGATGTCCCGGGCTCGATGCTCAGGCCAGCCAAACGGTTTTATTGGTAGTCTGGGTTTGTGCCCGTTCGAGCAGTGCGTTCGTAGCTCGTAGCAGTGGGCCCTCTACTCTGTAACATGGCTCTCTGTATACTTCTGAGTCGTTAGCCCGTTACATTGTGCCAGCCGGGGTTGTGGAATTGTTTGTAAGAGTAACCGCGGCACTGGAAGGCAAAGGGCATTTGGAGGAACGTGATGGATTTTAGTATGTGTGTGACACACCCTTCCCCTCCTCTCGGAGCGGAAGGAGCCACTTGTTGATTTCCCGTCTAAAAAAAATCTCGTAACATTAATATGTAACTGAACAAAGAGCTTATACCTATTGTTCAATTAAGTGTAGGTATTCATCCAATGTTTCTAAACTTTTGGAAAGTAGGATTTAAAACGTACAATGCTTGGTTATAGGTCGACACCGTGTTCACATCGCGCAGCCGCGAAAATATCTCTCGCACAATGGACCTGCGGAACCCTTCCATCCACAAGCTCCTCATCATCAACCAGAGATACGAGCCCTGGTGCGAGATGGCGGATGTACTGGACAAACTAAAAGACGCAGAGAAGCGGGCTCTGATGAGAGCACAGTATTGCACGTACCCATAGGACTGGCCCGAGGATGTATAGAACAAGTTTAGGAAAACAAGCAAAGGCGGTTCATTAAACAGGCTAGCTCCTTTTTGAGGCCAGCTAGATTACAACAGCAAACAAAACTGGCCCCTTATATTTGATGGAAACTATGTTGGGATAAATTAGAAAGAATAAGTTCATGAAAATGTTAGTTTTAGTGATCAGCAACTTCTCTCTTCATATCATATATCGAAATGACAAACTGTAAATCAAAAGTTGTTTTTGTGATCGTTGTTTCAGTCGTCGACAAACATGTAAACTGGCTTTGTTTATCGATTTTGTTTTTGTATTTGGTATTGTATACGTTTTGAATATACATTGTTTAATCACAGTCTAAGTTTTTTCATTTCTTTTGGATATACGACACAAGTTTTCTTGCACGGTGTTAACGCGGTCGCCATATTAGTCCAGACAAATTAGATGTTTCACCTCGGAATGAGAGATGGTCGGCTATAAAATTGTATAAACCTTTATTAAGGAAAGAAAAAGAAAGAAAAAGCGTTTATTTGCGCCAAGCATGACGCATACCAAAAAAAAAAAAAAAATACGCACCCTTAAACTTGTTTCAAAACCTACTAGTTGTAGGGTGTCCGCGACTACAGATATTCAAGGTCAAGTGTGAAAAAAACTTTACAAATTTCAAAAGAAATAAACTTTACAGACCTTCGTTATTTCGACGGCGACGTTAAACTGGTGGATGCCAAGCTACAAAGCTTGGCTCATCGCCGTAAGGTGCTTGCTTGTCGGTCTTCTACAGATTGTACTTCGGTGAGTGTGCCCAAGAACTCCACGACCTCATCCCACCGACTCCCTTCTACCATCGGACATCCAGACGCACTGCATCTTACCATCCCTACCTTGTGGCTATTCCACCAATTCGCACTAAGCGTTTTCAAAGGTCTTTTATAATGCGCACAGCAAAGGAGTGGAACTCTCTGCCTGCGTCTGTGTTTCCGAAAGCTTACAACCCTAATCTCTTCAAAGTTAGAGTTTACAGGCTCCTTCTGGGTAGGCTCGCTCCATCGTAGACTTTGTCTCTGTCATCTCTGACATAGACTAGAGTCAAGAGCAAACCCATTACAAATAAAATAAAAAAAAAGATTTTATATACGTGAATGCTCAGAACATGGTATTGGTGTCTTGCGAACGACGTATTATGTTGTACACCTGAGGAAACATATGTTCTCTTCCTAGGGTCAGACGGTGGTAAGCAGCCATGTATTCTGCGAACAGAATGAAGAAAAAAGACCTGCCGAACTGTGAATAATTTGCAGTCAGTGTAAAGTTCCGTTGTTGAGTACCTATATGGTTTCCTTGTCATGACTTTAAGTACCGCCCGCTGTGCCCTCTCTGCTCTCAAAAAATAATTCTTCGCTGCTCCACCCCATACTGTTATGCAATATGCAATGATCGATTGGCATAACGCTAAGTAGACCATTTTGAGGGTGTCAAAACCGGCAGATTCACGAAGAGACTTAAAGATGTGGATAAGTCGAAGTGTTCGATTTGTTAGTGTATCAAGTTGCTTGTCCCATCTTAACCCATCGTCTATATGCACACCCAGGTATTTCACACTGTCAGCTCTAACAATGCTAGGGCATGAGCACAAATCCAACTGATTCTGGCATGAGTGAGCTTTTATTGCGAACGTCGGATTGCAAAGGGTAGATAATAGGTTTTACTAAGATTTAGTGTCAGCAAGTTTAGGTCAAGCCAGTTCATTATTGCAGACAGACCGTATTCCGCCCTTGTTTTCACATCTTCCCAATTACGCCCTTGAACCAGAATCGCGGTGTCATCGGCATATGCATAAATCATACAAGATGTAATTGACATACTCGTACTACAGAGGTCGTTTATGTAGATTTGAAATAGTGTGGGACCTAGTATTCTTCCTTGGGGTACACCGTAAGACACACTTCTTCATCGCTATAGTTAGAGTCTATTTTAACTCGCTGGCTACGATTTTTCAGATAATCTTTAAAGATCTCCAGTGCTATACACCCAAATACTTTAACTTAGAAATTAGGATTAGGGAATAGAAACTGTATCGAAGGCTTTCGACAAATCCAGAAAAATACCAAGGCACTTTGTTCTGCTGTTCAGTGTTTTAGCAATAGATTGCGTTAAGTCCAATACAGCATCTTTAGTTGAGACTCCTGAGCGGAATCCGTATTGGTTATCTGCTATAATTTTATACTTATCAAGAAAACTTTTAGATTTTTGTTAAGAATCCTCTCTAGAATCTTTGAAAGCGATGACAGCACTGATATGGGTCTGTAATTATCGACACAGTTTCTTTTCCCTCCCTTATAAATTGGGTAGACTATGGCCTTCTTTAGAGAATCTGGAAAAACTCCTGTCTGTATGCAAAGATTACAGATATATGTTATCGGAGGTACCAAGATGTGCCGACATGTCTTAAGGAGCGACGCTGGTACTCCATCCCAGCCCACAGCACAGTCACTACGTAATTGCATTATAATCGATTCTACGTCACATTCGTCGTCTTTTTGTATAACGAGCGAATTGAGAGGTGAGTTCAATGTGTTATTTTCGCCAGCGCGAGGGATGTTACGGTTTAGTCGCATTTTTGCTGTTTGTACATGAGTTTTTATATGTTTGTAAACGTATCCACGATACAGGAGAAATTCCTAGTGTGGGGCAACGTTTTAACTTAAAAAAAAAAAAATATATATATTTGGATCATTCAGTATTTTTGATGCCATGTTTTTACCTATATTACTATTATTATTATTGTTTAGGGAAGACTTAGAATTATCGCTTATTTTTAGTAGTTCAACGGGGCTAGAGCGTATTTTATCAGTATTAGTTACTTCCTTAATTGTTCTCCATAGTGCTTTAGGATTATTCTTTGACTTTTCTATTTCACTCTTCTCATAATTTCTCTACAATTTACGCAGTAGCGTATTGCAAAAATTTCGATATCGCGTGTAAGTTACATGTAGTATTAGGTTGTCTGGTGTTTTTTTTTTTATTTTGTGTGTAGTTTATCTCGATGCTTAATACATTTTAGGAGGCCTGGAGTTATCCACGGTTTTATGGTTCTTTGTTTTCTAGGTACGCTGATTTATTTTGTATGTTTAGTTATTATTGATGATAGTATTGTAATTAGTTTAGTCATAGCTATATTGGCGTCTTCAATTATGTAAATATATGTAAAATCTGTGTTTTCTATTTCTGTCTTAATGGCTTCAAAATTTGATTGAGATATGGTATAATTATAACTTCGTGTCGGGTTGGTGCTTGAAATCATAAAAACAATTGGTTTGTGGTCTGTGATGTGTGATTCTAATACTAAAGTGGTGGCATTTAATATTGTTTTTAACAAGATGTGATCGAGGCAATATACCATTCTAGTAGTTCATAGGATGCGTTTAGAAGAAGATAATCTCGTGCACGGTCATTTCTACTACCCAGCTTAATGTCAATATTCAAATCACCTACGGTTGTAATATTGGTTGAATTGGTTAATCCAGCATAAATATTGTTCAGGCTAGTCAAAAAGCTATCGAAGTGATCTTTGGTGTTATTCGAAGGAGAGCGATATACTGCTACTACCGTGAACTTATTTTCAATTTGACATACGCGTATAAGACTATTCGCATAACTTATGTTTGGTTCCCAGACCGTGACGTTTAACCCACTTTTAATGTACACTATTACCCCATCATTTTGATTTTCTATGTTTTTTTGTAGAGTGCGGCTGATATCCGTTTAGTACTGGGAGATTATTTACCTTACTCAGCCAGCACTCGGTCAGAACAATCATGTCGAAGTCAATGTTAATTAAGCATAACAATGCTTGAAGACTATCGAAATTTTTACTAACACTACGTATGTTAATAAAAATTTCGTAATGCAATAATTTTATGCTACTGTCAGTAGAATTTATATATTTAGTGTATTCGTGCGGGTCACAAGAAAAAGAGTTTTCGAGGTTAAGGTTGTCAAGGTCATGATTTATACTATTTATATTAGCCATTTGAGATGATAACTAGCACGGAAAGAGGAGACATAGAATGTGATACTGTTGGTGTTTGGTATCCAAGAATAACATCAGCTTTTTGTAAAAATAATGAAGGTAGGTTTATTTATGTGTATTATATCCATGATGTGTGTGTGAGTTGGGTTTTTTAGTGTGTGATATATGTTTATTAGTGTATAATGTAAAAAAATATTGGAGTTTAGATATAAAGTTTATGAAAAGTAATATAAGTAACCAAAGATTTCTAAGTGACGATTGGGGCTTTAGTTCAAATAGTCACATATTCTTCCCATCGAGATCATGAAGACTTTTCTCCGAGTTTATAAGCAACTGTTTGTCGCCCGTTTGCCTACGAAGGAAGATGATTCCATTGCTTATCCAGCAGAACGTATAGCCGTTTTTCTTCGCGAAATCTCTCGCTGTTCGTGTGGAGACAACTGTTCCGCCACATAGACCGCCTGCCGTTTACCTGGTATAAGTACCGATCAATTCAGTGTTTAATTTGTTTTCCTTTGATTCCCTGTTGTTGTAGGAACGGATTGCCGACAACATATTTTGTTTTGCTCGAACTGTAGTGAATTCAGCAAAGATTGGGCGCGCGGTAGGGGACGCTGTGCCCGTAGATCTCCCAGGCAGACGATATATGTCACGAAGTTCGGTTTCGGGTACAGGCACTCCAACTAGTTTACCTATGTTGCAGACTATCTTTATTAGGCCAGTTGTACTCTCACTGTCTGTTTGTGGAATGTTTTTTATTTCGATTCCCGACGACCGGGACTTGTACTGGAGATCAGTAATCTTCTTCTCAAGGTTTTCTATATAACCTCGCTGTTCCTGACGCTCTTTCTTGAGATCTTAGATCTTCGAATTTTTGGTTCATGAAGGACATTGATCGCTCAATTTCTGCATTGGTTTTACAAATGTTAGCATTTGACTCCTGTATTTTTAAATTATGGGCCTTAATCTCACTTATGTCAGTATCAAATTTTGACATTAATGTGGTTTTGTCTTCTAACATCTTAGTAATGCGGGTGTCTTGATCTCTTTTCCAAGTATCAAATAAGTCTTGTATATCTGAGAGAGGAGAGTTGTCCACCGCCACTACATCTCGATGCATACCCACGTCGACAGCTAGGAAATATTCCCTGAGACTGCATATCTCGCGATTGTGGAGAGTCTTAGCATTTAAATACCTCAGCCTCCACACTTTCGCGGGATGTACAGTCTCATTACCGATGATCGTGGGTGATGCATTCGATATGCAGTAAGCAGTGTACGGACCCACCTATCCAAGGCGTCAAGTTCCGTTCGAGTCCATTTGAGTACGCTGAAAGAGTACATAGATAACGGCATGACCCAACCGTTGAAGGCGCGCACCTTGTTTCCACCCGATAAAAGGCTATTGAATACCTTCTTCAGGCGGCCAAAGAAGCGCTCCTTCAACGATTGTTTCTTTTCAGTAACATTGATACCCAACGCTTCCAACATACCCAAATACTTGTAAGTTTCAGTTGAAGAGAGGGATCTCAGGTTTATGGAATCCGAGAGTTGAGTTCCCATAAATTCCATAATCTCCCTACGCTTTACATGTATGACTGCACATTTGTCCACACCGAATCCCATCCCATGTTTTTACTTTATAATGCAGGAAAATTAAGGAAATTGGTACAGATGTTCCGTGAGGTGTCCAGATGAACATACCAAAAATCCCCGAGGGTAGGGGTGAGCCGGAGGTGGGGGAGGGGTAAAGGTACCTTTTTTCATTGTATCTCCAAAACCTTTAAAATATCTCCTTGCTCACTTCTACATTAATTACGTACATTAAATATTCTAGACATTATCTTGTCTTTCACATTTAACTGTAGGAGTCCGCGCGAGCCACTGCGAGGACGTGTTTAGCGAGCGCTCCGTTGTCGCTTCGTGTCGATCCAAGGTCACGCGCCGTCAACGGTTAGCGGAATATTCCACTGTTTGTGTTATTGTATATTGAGTAAAGAACACTGCAAAATGTGACTTTAGTGAACAATGAGTGTATAAACTATTACTACTACTTAAATAATAATAACTATAAATAGACAATAGTAAATGTGAAAGCGACTCTTCAACAATGGAGACGGACTTATTAGTTAATAGTCAAATAGTTAAATTAGATCATCAAGTTACGTGCGAAATAGTGAGAGAACTGTCAACAAACGATGATGGAACTTTTACCGTACAGTGCAACCAGTGCAATTTTGATAAGAATTTTATCAATTTTTTTTAGAATGGACAAATTGACAATCTAAAATAAAAACAATGAAATGCAAAAAATGCACCAAAACCAGTGTAATAAAGATTTGTGTATTCGTGAACCATCGTCACATGAATGGCAAGTTTACACCAGACCTTTAAGTTTGAGTCCGCAAACTGAGTTCACATCTCAAGAAGAATACGTATGTAACTGTTTAAAAATAAAAAAAGTTCAGATAAAACCTAGCGAACTAAGCCTAAGAACTAAGAAAAATACTAAACGGGAATAAATTAAAGTTCCTATAACACCCAAGGCGGTGGCTGATGCAATACTGACTCAAAATCAGTTTGCTGTGCTTCAAACTAGCTCGAACCAAGTAAAAAGAGAAGGAATCGTGCTATCTTGCTCACACTCTGCTTCATCAGTAAGCGACCATCCACCGAGATCGCGAAGCCAGTCAATGAAGTGCCCTCACCCGTACGAAGGAGAAGGCGTATCCCAGGCAAAAAAAGCTACAAGGCGAACAGAAACACACCATAGTTCACCTAAGCAATCAACCTTGCAAAATAAGCCAACTAAGAATGGTACTCATGTACCACCAATTTTAATCACAGACATGTTATACAAATACAAAGATAATAGGGACCCGAAAAAGATGTTGAGTGACCAACTTGTGAGGGATTTAACAAAGATAATAGACAAGTATCATGGCCGTATTATCAGAAATGAGAGAAGCAAAAATATTCTCATCACACTCACTGACTTAGAGAAGACAACAAAGGCAACAGAAGTCATCAAGAGCTTCAAACCAGACATCGTGTTCATAGCACCAAAACCTAAGGCTGAACAAATAAAAACAACAAAAATCAAAACTAGAAATATGACTATCCAATCGAAGAACAAAAAGATGAGATGGAAAAGTGCATAGGCATTCGGCCTCTCAACATAAAAAAGATAACGAGCGATGTACAACTGTGCATATTCAGCGGCGACTTTTCATACAACGAGATATTCAAATTTTAAATTCAAAGCATTTTATTTCAAATAAACCATTCACAGGCACTTTTGAAGCGTCAAGGTCGGTCAGTCAAAAACGTGGAAGCTATTTGCACGTTCCAAAGCGTAGATCTCTATGGAGAAGAACGTGCAAGAAACTCCACGGACACTTTTTTAAATCATGTTCTGTTTTACAAAATTCTAAGTTACATATACTTGTTGCTTCTGCATGTGAGTACAACGCAAAGGAAAAAAAAGCTTATTATAAGAATTTAAAATTTAAAGATAATATAAAGAAAATAAGCCGATGGCAATTGGCTCATCTGAACCTAAGCCAACATCACAAGTAACGAATAGGAAACGACATCTCCAACACGCAGATCGACTGTTGTTAAGGATACTTCGTATGCACAGGCAACGAGAAGTTTAATCGACAACAGCGATAGCGAACAGAGCCAGCCATGTGAAAAACTAAGTAAAGAAGAAAAAAGTACTACATTCAATAAAACTATAGAATAGTTTAAAAAACTAATGAAAGAACTCAGAGAAATTCTACTCGACTAAAATCAGTAAGAAACATAAAGATCCTGCACATCAACGCACAGACACGTAATAAATAGCAGTTGATTCAGGAATACCATATAGATATTGCCATCATAAACGAAGCAAAAATCAATCTGGATAACCAAAAATTCAATATACTCAATTACGATATGATATATAGTATGAACAAAAAGCCAACCACCTAGGTACTATTATGTACTATATATCAAAAGTGGCATGAGGTGGGCTCAAACCAAACTTATCAACTCCTTCAATTACGATGAGAGAAACATTGAAGGATGCAGCATACGAGTTTTCACCAATTACGTAACTGGAGAATACATCACAATAAAAAACTTTTTGACAAAAAATACAACAGACTTCCAAAACCAAAACACTACAAGGTACAAAATAACTTCGGAAGAAAGAAAAAAACTTTAATTTCGGAAGTCGGTGTCGGTGTTTTTGGTTATTTTTTCGTTTTTGACACCAGACTTCCGAAATTAAAGTTTTTTTCTTTCTTCCGAAGTTATTTTGTACCTTGTAGTGTTTTGGTTTTGGAAGTCGGTTGTATTTTTTGTCAAAAAAAAAAATATTTTTCACTTTTTAGTGGTACCTAGGTACCTGCGTACCCATTAACAGCGTACCGGCGGCGCAATGTTATGTTAAGAACTGGTGTAAACACTAAAAAAACATGCGATTTCAGCAATCCCGATCCCTTTGCTATCATTTATTGAAGAGTTCCGTTGCCTACCTCCGAAGTTCTTCGTCAGATCTTCACCAAACTGAAACGGGACCAGTCCAGGAAAATACTCATTCAAACAAAAAAAGAATCATCCAAATCGGCTGACAATTGGCTAAAGTATCGCTGAACAAACATTTTTCATGGGATCTCATCATCAGATCCTAATTTATACCTTTCATCATCGGCTCAGCAATATGAAATGATGATCGCCAGTCACAAATATCTGAATTGCGTTAGAAAATTCATGAAAAACATTGTATATGCCTATAAAATTTGAGGGTTGCTCTCGATTTTCGTGGGATCCCATCATCAGATTCTGACATGGTGACAATGGGACCAATCGAGAAGTATATATACCCTTTCAGATGATTCAGATGAAATAAAATTTTTTCAAATCGGTTCATAAATGACGGAGTTATGAGGTAACAAACAAAAAAAATACAACTGAATTGAGAACCTCCTCCTTTTTTTGAAGTCGGTTAAAAAGGCATCTATGTCCCAATTCCGAATCAAAGTGAATTATCCTATGAATTCGAGCAATTGCTTAGAGAGGAGGGTGCTTTTATCATAGAGGACATGAACCTGAGTGTCAACGCCTAGCCCTGAGATGCGTGGGGGGTCCGCTCGGCCCTACCACGCGACCCGGGCCTATATATACGTGTGCGCCGAATCATTCACCAGAAGAACCATCGCGAACGACCACTAGTATTATATTCATTATTACGCATAAAGAACAAATCAGTTTGTAAAATCTACAAAGGAAATAAATAAGTAGTATTTTGGCAGTCCGAGTTTATTTTCAGCTCCGCACACTTACCTGACACCACAAGTATATAGTCTAGCCCTAGACATTTTGGTGCCGTGACCAGGATATCAGGATATTGGAAATTGTGGAAATCAAAAAGGGAACAAATAGAAGGACAAAGCAAAGGATAAAGGAAAGAGAGAGTATACCAAAGGGACATTTACGCTATAATTGGTGAGCCCATTCCTTTTTTCCTGACTACCTACGTTTTCCTAGTGCCGATTTTCGATAGATTTTGTGGTAAAGTTTCTGATATTCTGGTGTTTGTTTGTGTAGAACCTGGGTATTGTATATTTTAATTTTATATTTCTGGGTATTGTATATTCTTTAACGGCCAGAAAAAGTGCCGAGCCAATAAAACGGCGCAGCTACATAAAGGGTAGATTGACAATTTTTAAATCGTATTTAGAAGATATTAACGATTTAGAAAAACTATCAGATCAGCAAATTTCAGAGTTACGATTAAGATTATCTAAATTAGAAGCGTGTTTTTCAACTTTCGATGATTTACAGTCTGACATTGAAATTGAATCTGAAGATCCAAGCGAACAGATGAAGATTCGTTCCGAGATCGAAGGTCAATTTTATTCTTTAATTTCTCAAGGTCAATGCATTTTAGATAAATTAGAAGTTCATGCTAAACGAAAAATTATAGCCCATCAATCGTTTAGGCAATCTGGAAGTTTCGAAAGTGCCGATGCATTTACCAGTTCTATAAAATTACCCACTATTAATTTACCTACGTTTGATGGGACTTATAGCAAATGGTTAGAGTATAGAGATAAATACGAGGCATTGATTCATAAAAATGAGAATATTGACACAATAAATAAATTTCATTATTTGCGATCATCATTAGAGGGTAGTGCTGCATTAATAATTAACTCATTGTCGTTTTGTTCAGATAATTACTTCGTTGCGTATGACTTACTGTGTCAACGATTTAACAATAAAATACTTTTAATAAGTAATTATATGAAGGCATTATTTAGTATAGAAGGTGTTACAAGAGAGTCTGAAAAATCTTTGCGTTTTATGATTGACAATATAACTAAGAATTTAAGAGGCTTAAAGACGTTAGAACAACCGGTAGAACACTGGGATACCATGATAATTCATTTAGCCGTAAATAAACTAGATAATGTAACTTCTAGAAAGTGGGAGGAATATAAAAATACCTTAGGAGATGTACCTACCCTCGAAGAATTCTTTAAATTTTTACGTGATCGAGCGGACGTAATCGAAGCTAGCCGGTCGTGTAAAACAAGTGGAAATAGTAAAAATGAAAGAACCACGAACTTGGTTGCGTCTGCTCAAATTAGCAGTAATCGTCCTTCGAATTGTGTCGTTTGTAATCAAGATCATCGCTTGTTTGAATGCACGAGGTTTCTTTCTATGAGTTTGGCAGAAAGAAACGAAGTAGTTTCAAAAAATAAACTGTGTCTCAATTGTTTCAAACCGGGTCATCGAGCCTATAATTGTAAATCTTCTGGCTGTCAAACATGCAAGTATAAACATAATTCTCTGTTGCATAGAAGTAAACCTCAAACAGCAAATATAAATAATAATGTAAACACGACCAGCGGTGTGCATCAGGCGATAATCGAACCGGCGCGGACTTCAATGCCCGCCGAGTCGATCACTGCGCCTAAGCAACATGCGCCCGCTCCGGCGGCGCCGGCGCAGCTCGCAGCGGAACCGGTTTCCTTATCGACGATCGCCACTAAACACGTACTTCTTTCAACCGCGCTAGTTAAAGTATTTAGCAAAATAGATAACAAACATTATGTAGCACGCTTATTGTTGGATTCTGGTAGCCAAATATCGATAGTAATTGTAGATTTATGTAATAAGTTAGGGTTGTCGTGCAAAGGAACTGATCAAAATTTGAATATTTATGGTATAGGAAATAGTAAGATACAAGTAGCAAACAGCTGTAAGTTAGTAATAAACTCACTGCGAAACGATTTTTCGGTAGAAGTTAACTGCATGGTCTTGCCAAAAATTACGAATAGGTTACCCAATGTAAAGGTAAATGTAAATGATTTGAATATTCCGGGTGACATATTCAGGGATTTGGCGGACAGTAGATTTTATGAACCTGCCGACGTAGATATATTAATAGGGGCAGATTTGTTTTGGGATTTAGTGACCGGTCAACAAGTAAAGTTAGGTAAGGGTCTACCCGCATTGCAGAATTCTAAGTTAGGTTGGCTTGTCACTGGTCCGGTGTATAGTAGAAATGCTCCACCATCTGAAGTGAAATGTAATTTAACTAGAAGCATTAGTGAACAATTAGAGAAATTTTGGAAAATTGAAGAAGTATTAAATATAAACGAAAAACAGTATAGCACTGAAGAAGAATTTTGTGAAAAACATTTTGTAGAAAATACCTGTAGAATGAGTGACGGTAGGTTTTGTGTGAAGATGCCATTTCACACCCCTCCGTCCGTGTTAGGCGATTCATTAGGGATAGCAAAATCGCGTTTAATTAATTTAGAAAAAAGGTTTAAAAAGCAACCTAGTGTAAAAAGTTCATATACACAATTTATAAAGGAATATGAACAATTGAATCACTTGTCTGAGACTTGTAAGCCTGCCTCTGCATATTATTTACCGCATCATCCCGTAATACGCGAAAAAAGTGAGACTACGAAACTTCGAGTCGTGTTTAACGCATCACAGAAATCAAGTAGTGGGTACTCGTTAAATGATATACAAATGGTTGGTCCAGTGATTCAAGATGATTTATTCAGTCTATTGACCAGGTTTAGGCAACATAAATTTGTCATGACGTCAGACATTGAAAAAATGTATAGGCAAATATTAATATCTGAAAGTCAAAGAGATTTGCAAATGATAGTATGGAGGGATAATGAGCACGACCCGGTTAAGTATTTGAGGTTAAACACTGTTACATACGGAACCGCGTCTGCCTCGTTTTTAAGTACTCGTTGTCTTTTGCAGTTGTCAAATGAGTGTGATGATTTAGAAATTAAAGAAATAATTAAGCGGGATTTTTTCATGGATGATTTAATTACCGGGCATCAGACTGAGGAAGGGTTAAATCGAATTTGTAGAATTATTACTAAAATCTTAAGTTCAGCCGGATTTAGTTTACGAAAGTTTAGATCAAACGCTACTAAGTTGTTTTGTGAAAACAAATCTAATGAAGTGCAATCAATAACGGAATTCAAAACGGTAACTAGCACTTTAGGGTTAACTTGGTCTCCTCAGTCTGATGTATTCAAATTTTGTGTACAAATAGACAACCATGAAAAAATTACCAAGCGAAGTATATTATCTTCTATTGCAAGGATTTTCGATCCTTTAGGTCTTTTAAGTTTTAAGGCTGCAGGTTAGCGTTGGTTAGGCGCCACTTCACTCACACCAGCTCTAAACTTTATAACGCAATACATAAAAAAATTAAAATATACCCTATGACTAGGAATGTATTGAAGAAAAAAGTGACCAACTGGCTTAAATGCTTATCCTATGATGAGACTGAGCAACTTATAGTGTCATAAACGCGGTACACACACACACAAAGACTCACCTCATCCCCACCTCCACTCTACACATATACAACACAGTAACCACATAGTGTACATTGTATTTTTGTATTATTTCATTCCTTTTGTCGTTCTTAAATTATAATTTAACTTATGTTAGGTTAATCTGGAACAATCTCTGATTCCATGTATCTTGAATTGGGCGCTGATAGCTGCGCCACAGTTTTTACTTTTGTAGCTATCTTCGTTTCTCCTGTGTAACCTGTAAACTTAAGTTGTTCCAAATAAACATTATTATTATTATTATTATTATTATTATTAAGTATATTTGTGATTAAGGCTAAATTAATTTTACAGAAGTTATGGTTATGTAAACATGGGTGGGACGAACCCGTAACCGATGAAATACGGACTTGGTGGCACAACTTTATTAAAAACATGAATTCTCTTATTTGTGTTGAAGTACCTAGGCATGTCATGTGTGAAGATGCCGTACATATTGAAATTCATATCTTCTCTAACGCTTCCATGTGTGCATATGGGACGTGTGCCTATGTGCGCTCAACTAATCGGAACGGAGATATTCATGTACAATTACTCTGCGCTAAATCAAGGGTCGCTCCATTAAAAAGTCTAACTATACCTAAACTCGAGTTGTGCGGCGCGTTATTGTCCGCCGAGTTGGGAAAACGGGTGACTCAGTCCTTGCGTTGTAATGTAGTTCGTTGTGTGTACTGGACAGACTCGATGATCGTGCTCGGCTGGTTGCGTACTGATCGCGCAGTTTCAAAACAATTAAAGGTGTTTGTTGCGAACAGAATAATTAAAATTAAAAATTTAACAAAGGATAGTGAATGGCGATACGTACCAACCGATGTGAACCCAGCTGATTACATTTCACGAGGGGTAGACCAAATGAAGGATTCAGTGCAGAAATTATGGTGGAACGGGCCATCTTTTCTATCGTTCTCAGAAACTGATTGGCCAATGGTAGATAAGAATAAATTAAAAAATGTACAGTTACCCGAAGTGAAATTCGTAGGTTCATTGGTAACAAATGTAAATATTAAAAATACTTTAATTGATTTTGATCGTTATTCTAAGCTGAAGAGATTACAAAATACAATGGCCTACGTACTTAGATTTATTAAGAATTGTAGAATTAAGAATCGTGAAAATAGACTTACTTGTAGTTATATAACTGTTGACGAGTTAAATGATAGCATGCTTATTTTAGTTAGATTGTCGCAGTTAGATTCATTTAGTAACGAGTATCATCAGCTATTAACGAATAAGCCTTTAAGTAATAAAAGTAAATTGTTATCTCTTAGCCCGTTTTTGGACTCTGAACTTAAGGTAATGCGGGTAGGAGGTCGTATTCGTAACTCACCTCTTTCTTATGATAAAAAACATCAGTTTCTTTTAGATTCCACTCACCGATTGTCAAGGCTTATTTTTGATAACGAGCATAAAAAGTTATTTCACGGTGGATGTCAATTAATGGTATCAGCTGTTCGAGAAAAATATTGGGTAATTAATGCTCGTAAAGTAGCTAGGAGCGTAGCTAATAGTTGTATAGTATGTAAGCGATTTAGGTTTAAGTCAATATCGCCCATTATGGGGAACTTACCCAAACAGCGTTTGAGTCCAGGGACACCTTTTGAAACTTCTGGAGTCGACTTAGCTGGTCCTTATCTCATCACTGATAGAAAGGGTCGTGGTTGTAGAATCAGTAAGTGTTATATGTGTTTATTCGTTTGTTTCACAACCAAGGCTCTGCATTTAGAAGTTGTCAGTGACCTTAGTACTGAAGCGTTTTTATTGGCACTCAGAAGATTTATTTCGCGGCGTTCAAAACCTAACACTCTATATTGCGATAATGCGACAAATTTTTTAGGTGCTAGTAATGAACTAAATAAATTTTTGTTGGTAAATAAGGGAGAAATAGATAATTTTTGTTCAGATAAAGGTATGAAATTCGCATTCATACCACCATATGCCCCGAATTTTGGAGGTTTATGGGAGGCAGGGGTAAAGTCTGCCAAATTTCATATAAAAAGAGTATTAGGGAATAGGCACTTGACATATGAAGAACTTTCCACATTATTTGTTCAAGTAGAAGCCATATTGAATTCCAGGCCTTTATTTCCCATGTCATCCGATCCTAATGATTTCCAACCCCTGACTCCTGGGCATTTTCTCGTCGGTAAACCACTGATAGCTCTTCCTTCTCCTGACTTGTCAAATATTCATTGCAATCGACTCCACAGATACGAACAGTTAGAACAGATGAGACAATGTTTTTGGATGAGATGGCAGCATGATTACGTCACTGAGCTTCAGCATCGCACCAAATGGCGTAAGGCGGATACAAGACTACAAATTGGAGATATGGTCATTATCAAGGATAACAACTTGCCTCCTCTCAAATGGAAAATAGGATGAGTACAGGCCTTGCACGTAGGCAACGATGAAGTGGCCAGAGTAGCAGACGTGAGGACGGTGAATGGTATCGTTCGTCGTGCAGTCAATCGCTTGTGCCCATTGTTCAACCCAGATGTTTGTTTGAAGGAGCAACCTTCAAGGCGGGAGGATGTCAACGCCTAGCCCTGAGATGCGTGGGGGGTCCGCTCGGCCCTACCACGCGACCCGGGCCTATATATACGTGTGCGCCGAATCATTCACCAGAAGAACCATCGCGAACGACCACTAGTATTATATTCATTATTACGCATAAAGAACAAATCAGTTTGTAAAATCTACAAAGGAAATAAATAAGTAGTATTTTGGCAGTCCGAGTTTATTTTCAGCTCCGCACACTTGCCTGACACCACAAGTATATAGTCTAGCCCTAGACACTGAGGATGAAACTACTCCGTCACCCAAATGATGGAGGTCTTGGAATTCTATTACGAGAAATACACAACAACGGAGACTGCAGAATCAAGACCTACTAGCATGGGCAACAATCATATACTAGATATAGCAATCACAACATATTAACACTCAGACTTGGACATAAAATCATGAAAACAAATACAATCCATAGCCTCGGACCACATGCCTTGGTTAACCACAATCAACTTGGAAAACGACTACGAGATACCTCTCAGTCAACCTTTAAAGTATTAAATCAAACATGAAAAAACGAGACGAGTTTGAACAATTTCTAGCAACTAAAATAGACCCACACGCCATAATAGAAACTGACGCAGACTGCGACGAAAGTATCATGAAGTTGGAAAGAGTTCAAACGCTAGATGAATTCGCACCGCTCAAAAAACTAACCTCAGAGAAAATCTCCCCGAATACATTCAAAAGTTCATCGAAAAGAGAAACAAGGCGAAAAATATAGCATGGCGTCTAAGATTCACAAACAGATAAAACGAACTAAAGAGAGAATATAACAGATTAAAACGTCATCTAGCTATGAAAATTGCAGAAAATAGAGAAGAAACATGGAATAAAGTTTTAGAAAATAAGACAGACAACAGAAGGAAATGTGGGGTATACAAAGAGCCATGGAAAGACCACCTCAAAGGCTCCCCCATATAGAAAATTGCAACACAGAATTGAAAATTGTCGATAGTCTAATAAACACGGCAATCGTTCACATGTCTGATGTCGCTCAAAAAGATGAAAATACAGAAAAATATACACCATTCCATCCATTAGAAGCGACACCACATGCAGAGTTAAAAGCAGCCCTTCGAAAGTTTAAAAATCAGAAAGCACCTGGCCTTGACGGATTAAGAGCGGACGTTCTAAAATTAGGAGGCGATACGATGATAGCCAAATTCAAGCGAATTATGGATTATATTATTAATACGGGATACTTCCCTAAGAGATGGATAGAAAGCACCTACATTTTCTTGCATAAACCAGGAAAAGACTACAGACAACTCGAGTCATAAAGACCCATAAGCCTTCTTAATATCATGGGAAAATGGGCCGAACGCATCATTCTCTCGAGTATAAACACGGAAATCAACGAATTGATTCCCGAACACTAACACGGATTCGTCCGTTAAAGAGGCACAGGAACACAAATATTGAAGACTGGCAAATACATCACCAACGCCCTAGAGAAAGGACATAGTGTGGCTATGATATCAACTGACCTCAGCAAGGCATTTGACTCCATAAATCATAAAGGTCTTATAAAGAAAATGTATGAAGCAGGAGCACGAAATAACACCGACCTACCAAAACCACGAATTGCTGGTCAGTGATACTCTCTCAATATGCAGATGACCTATGTATCCTCAACGTAGCGGAGAAGCCATGCCTCAAAGCGTGCAGAATGGGCTGCGGAGGAACTTATCGATTATTATAAGAGATGGGGCCTTCAATGTAACGTGGATTAAACGGAGTGTATCATGTTTTCTCATAAAAGACCTAGGCGAGGGAACATAAACAGCGCATGCAGAAATTTTATCCAATTAAAAAATTAACGGATTGAATATAAGCGCCAAGTAAAATACCTTGGTGTCGTATTTGACAAAAGATTATTTATGAATAAAAACACAAAAGAAAGAGTAGAAAAGCCAAAACGTGTAAGAGGTACCCTAAACTCCATCATAAGGTACCGATCGACCAAAGTGAACATTGCCACGAAATTGCTCATCATACAGACATGCCTCTTGCCGGTACTCGATTATGGAGTCATCCAACTTCTACCGAGATACAGCAAGAACAATCTGACAAAACTAGAAAGGCAATACAGAATGGCACTGAAAGCCGCAGGTGACTTCCCACGTCGTACTGAAACCAAAATCCTCTGGGACATGCTTGGACAAGATCCATGGCATCTCAGAGCACACGATCTTCATCGCGATATGATTGGAAAACTAAACTCACTGATGATCAGCGGCCTAGAAGATCCCGGTCCCGCTTACACGAAATATGGACAATTCAACCCGTTGCTTTTCTCAAGTAGAATATATGACATAGAATATATAAACAAATCCGAGAGAGGCAAACTGCTCCACAAAAGAACGGCCCTCCTCCGTCAGCACAGGCTTTGACTCACTCCTAGTTTATAAGTAACCTCAGGTCTAGGACCTGACTTCTCACACTTTCTTTATATAATTTAACCGTGTGTGAAAAGAAATAATAATAATAACCGAAACTTACAAGTATTTGGGTATGTCGGAAGCGTTAGGCATCAGTGCTACGGACATGAAACAATCATTGAAGGAGCGCTTCTTTGGCCGCCTGAACAAAGTACTTAACAGTCTTTTATCAGGCGGAAACAAGGTGCGCGCCTTCAACGGTTGGGTCATGCCGGTTTTGATGTATTCTTTCGGCATACTCAAATGGGCTCAGACGGAACTTGACGCCCTGGATAGGAGGGTACGTTCACTGCTTACCGCAAATCGGATGCATCACCCACGGTCATCGGTGATGAGGCTGTATATCCCGCGGAAGTGCGGGGGTCGTGGCTTCTTAAATGCTAAGACCCTGCACAACCGCGAGGTATGCAGCCTTAGGGAGTACTTCCTAGAGGCCGACGTGGGTATGCATCGAGATGTGGTAGCGGTGGACAAAGGCCTCACCGCGCTCTCCTTGGCTAACGAGAACTGGCGCAAACCTGTGGTATTAGATACTAACGACCGCAGGGAGGTATGGCAGAGCAAGGAGCTGCACGGACGCTTTTATCGGGTCCTACATGGGCCCGATGTAGACTTCTTAGCGTCCGTAGCCTGGCTTCGTTTTGGTGACCTCTTCGGGGAAACCGAAGGTTTTGTCTGTGCAATTATGGACGAAGTTATGATGACTAATAACTACCGGAAATACATTGTGAAGGACGGTACGGTTGACATATGTCGGGCATGTCACCGGCCCGGGGAATCCATCCGCCACATTATTTCCGGTTGTTCTAGTCTGGCTAATGGAGATTATTTGCACAGGCACAACCTTGTAGCCAGGATTATCCACCAGCAACTTGCTCTTAAATACAATCTTGTGGAATCGGAAGTACCGTACTATAGGTATGTGCCCGACCCAGTTCTCGAAAGTGGTAGTTGCACATTGTATTGGGATCGGTCTATCATCACTGACAGGACTATTGTTGCCAATAAGCCTGATATAGTGGTGATAGACCGACTAGAGCGTCGCGCAATGATTGTTGATATAGCAGTCCCTCATGACGAGAACCTCGTGAAGTCAGAGAAAGATAAACAAACGAAGTATCTTGACTTGGCTCGCGAGGTTGTCGACATGTGGGATGTGAACACAGCAGTTATTGTGCCGATAATCGTGACGCCAATGGCATTATTGCCAAGAGCCTCGACCAACATCTCAAGAGGCTCTCGTTGGGCAGCTGGATCAAGGGCTTGATCCAGAAAGCAGTACTCCTGGACACGGCGCGCATCGTTAGGAGGTTCCTCTCTCAGAAGCCCTGACCACCGGTAGCTTGGACCCTGTTCCCGATACCGGTGGGTTACTATTTTTTATATTTTTAAATGTTTTTTGTATTTTTATAGAAATATTTAAAAATGTAATTTGTATGTATATATAAATAAATAAATAAATGGAATAATAATAATGATCTGTGGTCCGTCTGTCAAGTTGACTGACAGCATAAATTTTCATCCCGAATTTTTTATATTAATTTTAATAAATACCAAGCTCCAAAATGATAAAAATCCAGGACACATCCAGGAAAAAATTAATAAAAACAATATACAGTTGAATTGCAACACAAACTACACCCACTTGTAAGAAAATGCTGACAAGACGCCGGGCACAATTACTAGCCGCACAAGAAACATCTTCGGGTTCGTCGCTCAGTTCCGCCTCGCAGCCGCCGGGACCTGCTCCAGCCGTAAATCCTGATGTTCCGGTAGCTGCAGTTGCGTCGAGCTCGAGCAACGAGTACTTCTCGCCGCCGACGACACCACCAGCTGCGCGTCGGCGCGGGCGAGGCCGACCACCGGCCAGCTTAGGACCTCGAGGCCCACCAGTCTCTGACAGGGTCCCCGCTATCGGTGGAAGTGTGCAGCGTATAAAATGGACTCAAGCCATAAATGAGAATGTTATACGCTCATACTTTGGGGCTACAGAGGGGGGAACTAACCTGACTGCGTACCGTGGTCGGATGCTCTCTCTGTTTCAGGTACTTGAACCAGCTGTCAGCGTATCGGCCCAACGACTGTCGGATCAGGTGCGCGTCATCCAGCGCAACCGTATGTTGGATGATAGTGTGCTTGATCGCCTCCGCACTGAAATGTGTAGCCATGTCATTGCTCCTCCGTCGCAGACTGTGGCACCAGCACAGTCAACCCAATTGCCCAGCCACGCTGACGAGGAGAGTAATGACAGGGTTACAAACGTAAGTACCCAGTGCAATGACGAATTGAGGAGTGCTTTGGAGTGTGCTATTCGGGAATACCGCTACATGCCGCCTGAACATAGACCACGCTTACCTCGTTTGCCCATGCATAACAAGAACAGGGCGCTGGTGGCTGCTCTGGATTCGCAGTTGTCAAGCCATTTTGATAACTGTGATAACCTCACCGATGCACATTCGATCATGTACTGCGCGGCTGTAGCGGCATGTCGTGTAGCTCATGTCAAAATAAAAATAATCAATGACAGAGTTACACGACCAAAACCAGCCGTACCAGCTTGGCAGTGCAGGATCGAGCGTCGTATTGGTGAGGCCAGAGCGCTAATCGGCAAACTGATCTGCTTCAGGGAGGGCAACACACGCCCTAGAGTGATGCGCTTTGTGAGACGGGTGTTTTCGGGGACTGATGTCAATCCCCGAGATTATATATCTCGTGTCACAGAGCGCATCGACTTCCTGAAGCAGAAGGTGTATGCATGGGCAAGCCGTATTCGTAGGTACAGGCGGCGAGTGGAGCGATACACCCAGAATCGCACATTCCGAAGTAACGAAAGGTGGGTATATAGGGATTGGGAACGACCGGACCAAGGTGTGACTGACACGCGCTTGCCGGATGATGATGCTATGTGTTCATTCTGGCGCAGCATCTGGTCGGTTCCTGTCAGTCATACTGAGGGTGACTGGACTCGGGAGGTCGAGCGTGTGTGCGATCCGATACCAGAAATGGGGGCAATTTCCATCAGCCCCCAAGATGTAGCTTGTGCAGTCCGCCCGTTGCCTAACTGGAAATCTCCAGGGCCGGACGGGCTGCACAATTTCTGGATTAAATGGTTTACGAGATCGCACGCTTGCTTGGCGTCTCAATTCCAGTCTGCCTTAGAGTCTGGGTCGCTACCCCAGTTCTTAACTACAGGAATAACCCACCTGCTCCATAAATCAGGTAGTACTGCGGAACCTAAAAATTATAGACCGATCACGTGTTTACCGACGGTCTATAAAGTTCTTACATTCATTTTGAGGGCAAAGATTAATAGTCATATTAACAACAACAACATCATGTCTGCCTCTCAAAATGGATGTAGGAATGGGTCCCGCGGTACTAAGGAGCTACTCCTTATTGATATGGCCATTAGCCAACAGGTTCGGCGTTCCCGAAAGGATCTGTCGACATGCTGGATAGACTATAAGAAGGCCTATGACTCGGTGCCTCATACATGGCTCATGAGGGTGCTAGAATTGTATAAAGTTGATGCAACGCTACGCACCTTCCTGATGTCGTGTATGGGGCAATGGAGGACAGTCCTTCGCTATCCAGGATGTCGAAATATCCAGAGGAATAGCGAACCGGTAAGGATCGAGCGGGGTATATTTCAGGGCGATAGTTTGAGTCCACTTTGGTTTTGTCTAGCCTTGAATCCTCTTAGCACACTGCTGGAGAATTCAGGGCTAGGCTATCGGTTGAAGAGAGGTGGTCAGGTTATATCTCACCTCCTTTACATGGATGATCTGAAACTCTTTGCCCCCACTAATCTGCAACTGATGGAGCTACTGAAGGTAACTGAAACATTCAGTAACGCCATCAGGATGGAGTTTGGTGTGGACAAATGTGCGGTCATGCATGTAAAGCGTGGAGAGATTATGGAATCCGTGGGAACTCAACTCTCGGATTCCATAAACCTGAGATCCCTCTCTCCAACTGAAACTTACAAGTATTTGGGTATGTCGGAAGCGTTAGGTATCAATGTTACTGACATGAAGCAATCGTTGAAGGAGCACTTCTTTGGCCGCCTGAAGAAGGTATTCAATAGCTTTCTATCGGGCGGAAACAAGGTGCGCGCCTTCAACGGTTGGGTCATGCCAGTATTGATGTACTCTTTCGGCGTACTCAAATGGACTCAAACGGAACTTGACGCCCTGGATAGGCGGGTCCGTACACTGCTTACTGCGTATCGAATGCATCACCCACGGTCGTCGGTAATGAGACTGTATATCCCGCGAAAGTGTGGAGGTCGAGGCTTTTTAAATGCTAAAACTCTCCACAATCGCGAGATATGCAGTCTTAGGGAATATTTCCTAGCTGTCGACGTGGGTATGCATCGAAATGTAGTGGCGGTGGACAAGAGACTCACCCCGCTCTCCTTGGCAAATGAGAACTGGCGCAAACCTGCAGTGCTTGACACTAACGATCGCAGGGCGGTATGGCAGAGTAAGGAGCTTCACGGACGCTTTTTCCGGGCCCTACATGGGCCTGACGTAGACCAACTAGCGTCCGTAGCCTGGCTGCGTTTCGGTGATCTTTTTGGAGAAACCGAAGGTTTTGTTTGTGCAATTATGGACGAAGTTATCATGACGAATAACTACCGGAGATTTATTGTGAAAGACGGCACGGTCGACATATGTCGGGCATGTCACCGTCCGGGAGAATCAATTCGCCACATTGTCTCTGGTTGTTCTCGTCTAGCTAACGGAGAATACTTGCATAGGCACAACCTTGTAGCCAGGATTATCCATCAGCAACTTGCTCTGAAATACTCTCTTGTGGAGTCGGAGGTGCCATACTATAGGTATGCGCCCGACCCAGTTCTCGATAATGGCAATATCACATTGTACTGGGATCGGTCCATCATCACTGACAGGACTATTGTTGCCAATAAGCCTGATATAGTGGTGTTGGACCGAATTGTGAGGCGTGCAATGATTGTAGACATAACCGTCCCGCATGACGAGAACCTCGTGAAAGCCGAGAAAGACAAACAAATCAAGTATATTGACTTGGCTCGCGAGGTTGTCGACATGTGGGAAGTGGACTCCGCAATCATTGTACCGATAGTCGTATCGGCCAATGGCTTAATAGCCACGAGCCTCGACCAACACCTTAGGAGGCTCTCGTTGGGTAGCTGGATCAAGGGCTTGATTCAGAAAGCGGTACTTCTGGACACGGCTCGCATTGTCAGGAGGTTCCTATCTCTGGAGCCCTGACCACCGGTAGCTTGGACCCTGTTCCCGATATCGGTGGGCTACTATTTATATATTTTTAAATGTTTTTTTTTTTCTAATGTATATATTGTATAAAAATGTTTAAAAATATATAAATAAGTAAAGAAAATGAATAAAGGAAATAATAATAATAATCTGTGGCTCGACTGTCAACTAAAGTGACCGAAAAAATTTCCTACGAATATTTTACGAAAAATTTATAGAAATAAAACAAAATGAAACGAAATAAAGATAAATACAATAGCGACAAACAAATTTAAATAGTAAAGATATCAAAATACAAAAATATGCAATGAAATTATGACCACCTCCACCACAATAAGTCGAAAAGAAATATGTTGACAAGCTCGTCGAGCACGCCCACCATCTCCGGCCTCGTCGCTTAGCTCCGCCTCGCCGCCGCCGGAAACCAGCCTCACCGTGAGTGCTGTGACATCGGCCGTGGCAGTCGCGTCGAGCTCCAGCGACGAGTACTTCTCGCCGCCCACGACGCCACCACCTGCTCGTCGGCGAAGAGGACGCCGGCCGCCGGACGGCTTAGGACCTCGAGGCCCACCGGCCTCTGACAGGGTCCCAGCTCCCGGCGGAAGTGTGCAGCGTATGCGATGGACACGTTCCATAAATGAAAATGTGATACGCGCATACTTTGGGGCTACAGAGGGAGGAAACAACCTGACCGCGTACCGTGTTCGGATGCTCTCTTTGTTTTGTTTGCTTGAGCCAGCAGTCAACGTATCGGCCCAACGTCTATCGGATCAGGTGCGGGTCATCCTGCGTAACCATATGTTGGATGATGCTGCACTTGATCGCCTCCAAGCTGAACTGAGTAGCCGTGCCATTGCCCCCTCGTCGCAGACTGTGGTACTACCACAGTCTCTCCAAATTCCCAGCCATGTTGACGAGGAGAGTAGTGACAGGGTTACAAATGTAAGTACCCAGTGCAGTGACGAATTGAGGAGTGCTTTGGAGTGTGCTATTCAAAGTCAAAGTCAAAGTCAAAACGTTTATTGCGAACTAAGTGTGTAGTGTGTGTGTGTGTGTGTGTGTGTGTGTATGCTGCCTGAACTTAGGCCACGCTTACCTCGTTTGCCATGCATAACAAGAATAGGGCGCTGGTGGCTGCTCTGGATTCGCAGTTGTCAAGCTATTTTGATAACTGTGATAGCCTCACCGATACACATTCGATCATGTACTGCGCAGCTGTGGCGGCTTGTCGTGTAGCTCACGTCAAATTTGCTGATCACAGGGCTACACGACCAAAAAAAGCCGTGCCGGCTTGGCAGTGCAGGATCGAGCGTCGTATTGGTGGGGCTAGAGCACTCATCGGCAAACTAGTTTGCTTCAGGGAGGGCAACACTCGCCCAAGAGTGATGCGCTTTGTGAGACGGGCGTTTTCGGGGACTGATATTAGTCCCCGAGAGTATTTGTCCCGGGTCACAGAGCGCATCGACTTCCTGAAGCAGAAGGTGTATGCATGGGCAAACCGTATTCGGAGGTATAAGCGGCGCGTGGAGCGATACACCCAGAATCGCACATTCCTGAGTAATGAAAGGTGGGTATACAGAGCTTGGGAGCGACCGGACCAAGGTGTGACTGGCACGCGCTTGCCGGATGATGATGCCATGTGTTCGTTCTGGCGCAGCATTTGGTCGGTGCCTGTCAGTCACACCGAAGGTGGTTGGACTAGAGAGGTTGAACGAGCGTGCGATTCAATACCAGAAATGGGGGCAATCACAATCAGCCCCCAAGATGTAGCTCGTGCAGTCCGTCCGTTGCCTAATTGGAAATCTCCAGGACCAGACGGACTGCACAATTTTTGGATTAAGTGGCTACAAAAGTCGCACGTTCGGTTGGCATTTCAGTACCAGACTGCCTTGGATACCGGCTCACTACCCGAGTTTCTTACAACAGGAGTTACCCACCTGCTTCACAAATCTGGTAGCACCACGGAACCCAAAAATTATAGACCGATCACGTGCCTACCGACGGTCTATAAGGTTCTTACATCCATTTTAAGAGTTAAAATTAACACTCATATAGACAGCAACTCGATTATGTCTGCCTCTCAGAATGGATGTAGGAATGGGTCCCGCGGTACTAAGGAGCTGCTCCTCATAGATATGGCCATTAGCCAACAGGTTCGGCGTTCCCGAAAGGATCTGTCGACATGCTGGATAGACTATTTTTTTTTTTTTTAATCTATTTTTTATTTAGAGGCTTTTATCAAAAGATATGTCAGCCCCATCGTACCCTTTTACATTAATTGGCTTACTTACACAGCATTAGTTTATAATATTACTTAAGGCTAGTGAATTAGAGTTATTCATGGAGGACCGTAATTAAATGACAACTTTTTAATTATATCCGAAGATGGTACAGATAAGATGGATTGGATTATGCCTACATCAAATTTATTTATTTTAAAATCCTTCATGAATAACTCGCGTTCTACTCCGTTTCGAGTACACTCCATCAGCAAATGTTGCACATCCTCGATTTGGTTGCAAACTGTGCAATTAGGAGAATCAGCCTTTTTCATAAGAAATGCAAACTTTGCCGATGGATAGTGCCCAGAACGGAGTCTTAATATCAATTTAACATAATTTCTATCAAGTTTAGTGTTCTCGAACCAGGGGAAACGAGATGGCTGACCTTGAATGCTTTTGTACCAAATGCCTTTAACCAGAGAAATTTTGAAAAAATGTTGTTTCCAGGAATTAAAACATGCAGATTTAAATTTAGTTGTATATTCCCAATAATCAGGTATATAATTAGTTATGCATCCGTTCACAACCGCTGATTTGGATATACGGTCAGCCTCCTCGTTACCGCTTAGTCCAATACGTGCTGGAACCCATTGCAATCTACATTCTATATTATTATTTTCAAGTATAAGTATAAGTTTTAAAATATCATACGCTATTGATGTACCTCTGCTGGAACCAGAGGCGCATCGAGCGATATGCTGGAGTGCGCTTTTGCTATCTGAAAAAATTACCACTTTATTTAAGTTTTGGTTCAAGACGTAATTTATTGCTTTGTAAATTGCTATGAGTTCCAGCGACATAATTGATATATCACAATTAATCCTATATCCAAACTTATTCCCTAAACTCTGGTCAAATAACAGCCAGCAGGGCAGCAGGGGCTCCTTGTCCCTGAGCACTTTTGGATAGACTATAAGAAGGCCTATGACTCGGTGCCTCATACATGGCTCATGAGGGTGCTAGAATTGTATAAAATTGATACAACGCTACGCACCTTCCTGATGTCGTGTATGAGGCAATGGAGAACAGTCCTTCGCTATCCAGGATGTCGAAATATCCAGAGAACTAGCGAACCGATAAGGATCGAGCGGGGAATATTTCAGGGCGATAGTTTGAGTCCGCTTTGGTTTTGTCTAGCCATGAATCCTCTAAGCACACTGCTGGAGAATTCAGGGCTAGGATATCGGTTGAAGAGAGGTGGTCAGGTTATATCTCACCTCTTTTACATGGATGATCTGAAACTCTTTGCCCCCACTAATCTGCAACTGATGGAGCTACTGAAGGTAACTGAAACTTTCAGTAGCGCCATCAGGATGGAGTTTGGTGTGGACAAATGTGCAGTCATGCATGTAAAACGTAGAGAGATTATGGAATCCGTGGGAACTCAACTCTCGGATTCTATAAACCTGAGATCCCTCTCTCCAACTGAAACTTACAAGTATTTGGGTATGTCGGAAGCGTTAGGTATCAATATTACTGACATGAAACAATCGTTGAAAGAGCGCTTCTTTGGCCGCCTGAAGAAGGTATTCAATAGCTTTCTATCGGGCGGGAACAAGGTGCGCGCCTTCAACGGTTGGGTCATGCCGGTATTGATGTACTCTTTCGGCGTACTCAAATGGACTCAAACGGAACTTGACGCCTTGGATAGGCGGGTCCATACACTGCTTACTGCGTATCGAATGCATCACCCACGGTCGTCGGTAATGAGACTGTATATCCCGCGAAAGTGTGGAGGTCGAGGCTTTTTAAATGCTAAGACTCTCCACAATCGCGAGATATGCAGTCTCAGGGAATACTTCCTAGCTGTCGACGTGAGTATACATCGAGATGTAGTGGCGGTGGACAAGGGATTCACCCCGCTCTCCTTGGCAAATGAGAACTGGCGCAAACCTGCAGTACTTGACACCAACGATCGCAGGGCGGTATGGCAGAGCAAGGAGCTTCACGGACGCTTTTTCCGGGCCCTACATGGGCCTGACGTAGATCAACTAGCGTCCGTAGCCTGGCTGCGTTTCGGTGATCTTTTTGGAGAAACCGAAGGTTTTGTCTGTGCAATCATGGACGAAGTTATCATGACAAGGAACTACAAGAAATTTATTGTGAAGGACGGCACGGTTGACATATGTCGGGCATGAACTGTCGTGAACGTGTCGTGAACATCGAACTGTCCTGTGTTGAGCTAGATAAGCATATCATAGTGTGCGTGTACAGACCCCCAAACCCTCAAAACTTTGCTTTATTTGAGTCAACAATGGAAGATATCCTTGCGAAACTTGCAGCAGGTAACAAGCCCGCGATTATTTGTGGGGATTTTAATATTAATATTTTAGAAATTAATTCAAATAGCAGCAGATTTATAAGCCTTTTTAAATCGTTTAATTTGTCTAATGTGTTTACAGAACCGACTAGGGTAACACCAACTTCTTCAACCTGTATTGATAATGTATTCTGCGAATGTGAATATTTAGATAAAGCCATAGTTAATTACCTTCCCTCTGATCATAGTGGTCAATTGGTTACATTTCATTTTAAAGCAGCCTTGGAAAAAATTCATATACAATATAGGCCAATTACAACTGGCAAACTAGCTAAATTCAATAGTACCTTACAAAATAAGTTAAATTTTCTAGGCCATAACATAGAAGATGCTAATAAATTTTATGATAATTTCTTTTCAGTGGTTCTTAAGGAATTCAATGCAACTTTTGAAAAGAAGTCTAAGGATACTTTCCCTAAGTATGTATTTAGTGACTGGGCGACTAAAGGCATTAGGATAAGTAGGGAAAGACTATATGAGCTATATGGCCTTAAGCCTGTCATAAACACTGATTCTTTTAATAAGTTTGTAAACAAATATTCTAAAGTGTTCAGAAATACTTGCAAGGTAGCTAAAGCCCTATATATTAGCAAGAAGATCAAATCGTCAGAAAATAAAATAAAGACAGTTTGGAAAGTTATTAATAATGAAACTAATAGAAATAAAAAACGAAACACTGATTATTTACTGGAGACTACACATGGTGCCAAAAGCTCTAATTTAGAAGTAGCTCAAGAATTTGTAAATTTTTTCACCAATATACCAACTAAAACTACGGAATATTTAAATTCTTCACCTGAGGTCTCATATAATTTATTAAAAGCTAACGTTCCAGGTTGTACGGTTGAATTCCAGTTCAAACATATCAACCGGCGGTGTATCGCTTGACACCTAGATAAACAAGCTCCGTATTTACATCTGATTTAAAAATATTTAGAATCTCGCTTTTTTGCCAAAAATCAGTGAAATATAAGTATAAACATCTAAATTAGCAGTGGAAACGTTATTAAAGTTATACGTTCAAGAATAAACAAAATAATTTGTGTTAAAATAATAACCAGGACAATCTGTAATAAAAAACGAAAGTGACAATTACAAGCAACAATAACAGTGATATCATCCAAATGAATATAAACAATCGACCAAACTGTATTAAAAGTGAACATTTGAAACATAAAAAGTGCTCACATTAGTGTCTTAGACTAAAACGTACTTGAAGTGAAGTGAAAAAAATCCTAACATATTAGTCATAACAACCGCTTTGCAAAATTTAAATTTTTCCACCTATAACATACGGCACTTAAATTCAACACTATTGAACAGTCGGCGTTTGGTTAAGACAACTTTTCGGCTACCTGTGACGCAAGAGTGCCCAAGTTCAAATCCAGGTCACACATTCGAAGACTTTTTGTGAGATTTCAACTTCATCAGTTTTAAATAAAATCACCTATAAATTAAAGGTAAGAACGTTTTACGGAGTGCGCTTCAGTGATATAAACAGCACCACATAACTATAAATAATATGGATACCGACAATATCACACTTCGCAGGCAGAAAACTGGATCATTAACCAACTTATCTTTTTTAACAAATGACGATGAAAAAACAATACTTGACACGACGATGATGAGCATACCTGACAGCCTGCATGATTGTAATAATGACGACACTATGAACCACTTGACCGAACAAATAAATACACTAAAGATGCAACTTTTGAGTGCTCATCAGGAAATAGACGACCTCAACAGCGAAAACTTCCGATTGAAATCCGATTTGCAAAAAGCCCTTAAAACCGTCGAAACATATAAAAAGATCTGCACAACACCTAGTAGAAAAAATGGTACACCATCATCATCAAGCAAACATAAATCCAATCGAGAAAAACTTCAACCAATAGCTACAAATAATGACCCCAATACTTCCATCAATTCTAATTCCAAGGATATAAAAGTCGACACACAAAGCAAAGAAACTCAGACTTCCGAATATGATATATTGACACAAAACAAAAACCTGACATTATCTTCACACCTGGGTAATGTTGCTCCAAAAAAACCAGTAGGCGTATCACGACCGAAAAATAAAATCGCTTTAATGAGCAGTAGCTGTACTAAAGGAACGCTACCATTAATCGAGGAAGTCTTCTCCGAAAAATTTGACTACTGTCATTATTTGATAAATAACGCTACCACAGAAGAGTTGTTACACACCGTCGAAGACAGCTTACAAGACTTCACAATACAAGACTATTGCTTTATCTTCATTGGAGAAAACGATATAAAACATAGCGATTATCAAGATATCCTCGAAAATTTGAAAAAATCTCTGAAAGACTGTAAACACACAAATATTGTTATATGCGCACCGACTTATATAAGAGGTGCGCTAATACATAACTATAAAGTCGAGTTATTTAACAATCTCTTGAGTTTGGACATAAAAAACCACAAATATGCATACTTTTTTGACAGTAATCGCACACTAACCCTTGACATGTTTTCTTATAATACAGGAAAATTGACCAAATACGGATGGAGACACATTTTTGACCATATCAAATCAAATATATTAATTGACTACGATCAATATTATTCTAAAATTAGTGACGATAACCTTAGTGGTACTGACAACACATTGAACATAACTATAAATGATAAATCTAATGACAACTCTGATTTTTTTCTTTGATAATAACATGTACATTGTAAACGACGATCTACCATTTAAATTACTGTTCCAAAATTTTCAAAGCCTTAATAATAAACAAGATATATTTGAAGCATTTATTGACGAAAACTCACAATATAAGGCAATATGTATTTCAGAAACTTGGCTAACTCAGGAAAAACTAGCTCTGATTAAATTTAGTGGATATAAATGTGCATCCTCATACTGCCGCAGCACTAGAACAGGTAGCGGTGTATGTATATTTTTACAAGAAGATATTGAAAGCATCCATAGAAACGATATTTCAGACATGTCTATTGAGTATGTGATAGAACTTTGCGCCACGGAATTGCCAAAAGAAAATGTATTAATTGTAACTATGTACTGGAATAGAAGAGAGGAGGAAGTATTTTATCAGCAATTAAAACAAATCCTAAAATATATAAACAATAAATACCACAAATTAAATATAATTATAGGGGGCGATTTTAACGTTGATGTATTATCAGACAATTTAAAAACTACTCAATTTCTAAACGTAATGCAAGAATATAATTTTACTCAACATGTAAAAAGCCCTACACGTGTTACATCAAACACTGCGACATGTCTAGACCTAATATTTACTAACTTTAACCACAAAGATATGTACGCAACTACAGAAGAATTGGGCTTTTCAGACCACCATAGCACAATTTTACATTTAAAAATACCCGAAAAATCAGAAAAAATAATCTGGTACTCCATGAAAAGGCTATATAATGATTCAAATATACTAAAATTTAAAGAAAAAATACAAAATCTTAATTGGAATAATATTCTTACCACTGATAATGATATTAATGTTAATTATAAAAAATTCAATGACATACTTATTTCTATTCTTAATAAATGTATACCATTACGTAAACTTAAATTAAAAACAAAACATAAAAAATATTGGCTCACTACTGGAATAAAAAAATCTTGCACAAATAAAAGACTATTAAAAATATTAACATTAAAAGCAAAAAATCCTACATTAACAAAATATTACAAAAAATACGAAAAAATATTGAAGAATACGGTCACGGCTGCAAAAAAGCTTCACTATAAAAATAAAATGATGCAATCTAACAATAAAGTTAAAACAATGTGGGGAATTATTAATGAACGTACAAATAAGATAACAAAAAGTGAAAAACGCAATATAACACTACAAATAAATAATAGATTAATTTCCAAACCCGAAGATGTAGTAAACACATTCAATCGCTTCTTTGCTTCTATAGGTGGGGATAGCACTACAAAACCTACCGGCAATAAACCAAAAGGACTACCGATAAGCTCAGCTACACAAAATACATTGTATCTTAGCCCAGTAGATCCCTATGAGGTAAATAGAATAATAAAAAATCTTAAAAATAAAAGAAGCCACGGAATTGACGAACTTCCACCAACTCTGTTAAGACAATGCGCCGACGAATTAACTTTACCTTTTTATTTACTCATCAATCAATCTTTTGAAGAAGGCGTATTTCCCGACTTGTTAAAAAAAAGCACTTATAAAACCGATCCATAAAAAAAATTCAAAAACCGACCCAAACAACTACCGTCCAATTGCTTTGTTACCAACGGCCTCGAAAATATTTGAAAAAGCTATGTGCGACCGCGTCTATGCATTTTGTGAAAAATATAATATATTCAACGACAGTCAGAATGGTTTTCGAAAAAACCGATCAACGACTTTGGCTGTTTACAAATATATCCAAGAGGCCCTTAACACAATTAATAACAAAAAATATGCTATAGGATTGCTGTTAGATATGACGAAAGCATATGATAAAGTTCAGTTTGATATATTACTAAATAAGCTATATAAAATCGGCATCCGCGGAAAAAGTCATGATTTGTTCACCTCGTACCTAAAGAACAGAGAACAAGTCGTAGAAATTGAATATTACGATAGCAAAACAAGAGAAATTAAATTAATTCGATCTCAAAACATACCCGTAAATGCATCAATACCACAAGGAACAGTGATAGGATGTCTACTGTTCCTTATTTACATCAACGATCTCCCTAACCACATAAATGAGCCATGCGTGTTGTTCGCCGACGATATTTCTATTTTAACACCATGTGAGAATAATATTGATTTAAACCAAAAACTGACTTCCATACTTGACACTACAACACACTGGATGAACGAACACAACCTTGAAATTAACTTCACTAAGACAAAAATTATAACTTTCTACCCTCGACAAAAGAAACCCTTAAATATAATTTTCAATTACAACGGACAAAACTTAGAAGTAGTAAATAAATTCACCCTTTTAGGCCTAGACGTAGATTCACACATAGATTGGAAACCCCACATTCAAAAAATAAGAGCTAAACTATCTAAGTTTACATACGCCCTCAGAGAAATAAAAAAAACCACAGACCTCAAAACAGCATTAGTTACCTATTACTCATACGCGTTTGCATGGCTCAAATATGGAATTATCTTATGGGGAAATAGCACAGACGCGCCTACACTATTCACTTTACAGAAAAAAATGATAAGAATATTAATGAATATCCAAGATTCCGACTCCTGTAAACCCTACTTCAAAAAGCTAAAAATATTAACTGTACCCTGTCTTTATATACTGGAAATTTGCAAATTTGTTCGAAAATATTCACAATTCTATACAAAAAGAGAGGACATTCAAACTAAAATCACACTTAGACATAAAAATAGGCTTAACATACCCACTTCACGATTGAAAATGCACTCTTCTAGTGCATTTGTTATGTCTATTAAAATATATAATAAGTTACCAGAATTCATCAAAAATGCAGACAGTAATAATATGTTTATCAATAAACTAAAACAATTTCTAATAGACAAATCCTACTATACTATAGATGAATACTATAACGATAAATATAAACTACAATAAAAACTATTAATTATATACTGTATCACTGTAAAAATGTATCTACTTACAATAGTGAATAACATATAAATTAAATTTACACAAAATTAATTTGAATAAATACATAATTTAAAACTGATGACGATACAAATACTTGACATTTAATTTATTATACAAAGACATTACATACATAAATTAATTTAAATAATAACATAATTTCATAATAATGATGACAAATGAAATAACTGATATAATTTAATAATAATGATGACAGAAACAAATTGAAATATCTGACATCATTTATCAAGACTACACACAGACATAATTATAATATTTATACATAATTAATTTAAATAAATACATAATTTAATAATGGTGACGATAAAAATAAATAAAAATAACTCAATATTAATAAAATTTAAAATAACGATGACAAAAATAAATTAAAGTATGGAACATAATTCACCACACAATAATATACATATAAATCTATTAACATTTTAACCATCTAGTTACCTGTAATAATAATTAATGAATTCCATGAATTGTTACTTAGTCTTCGTCCTCTCTCCTAACTTTGCTGTGCCCGACAGTTACAGACCCGAGTATTGAGTAACCCTGTGACAGTCATAAAAGCTTTCCGGCAAATCAAAATCAAATTGACCGAAGACATATGGGGAATGTCTATTAAAGTGTGCACGTCCATAATTGAAACTATAGCACCATACTTGGCTTTAATATTTAACTAGCTGACCCGCGCGGCTTCGCTCCCGTCCGTCAACCTACCCTACCTACCCTACCTACCCTACCTACCCTACCTACCCTACCTACCCTACCTACCCTACCTACCCTACCTACCCTACCTACTCTACCTACCCTACCTACCCTACCTACCCTACCTACCCTACCTACCCTACCTACCCTACCTACCCTACCTACCCTACCTACCCTACCTACCCTACCTACCCTACCTACCCTACCTACCCTACCTACCCTACCTACCCTACCTACCCTACCTACCCTACCTACCCTACCTACCCTACCTACCCTACCTACCCTACCTACCCTACCTACCCTACCTACCCTACCTACCCTACCTACCCTACCTACCCTACCTACCCTACCTACCCTACCTACCCTACCTACCCTACCTACCCTACCTACCCTACCTACCCTACCTACCCTACCTACCCTACCTACCCTACCTACCCTACCTACCCTACCTACCCTACCTACCCTACCTACCCTACCTACCCTACCTACCCTACCTACCCTACCTACCCTACCTACCCTACCTACCCTACCTACCCTACCTACCCTACCTACCCTACCTACCCTACCTACCCTACCTACCCTACCTACCCTACCTACCCTACCTACCCTACCTACCCTACCTACCCTACCTACCCTACCTACCCTACCTACCCTACCTACCCTACCTACCCTACCTACCCTACCTACCCTACCTACCCTACCTACCCTACCTACCCTACCTACCCTACCTACCCTACGGGATAAAAAGTATCCTATGTCCTTCTCCTGGCTCTAAACTACCTCCCTGCCAATTTTCAGCTAAATCGGTTCAGCCGTTCTTGAGTTATAAGTGAAGTAACTAACACGACTTTCTTTTATATATATAGATTTATGTGTGGACCAAGGAGTCTTTCCGGATATAATGAAATATAGTAAGGTTATACCACTATTTAAGTCGGGCGACAGCAAAGACACCAATAATTATAGACCTGTATCTGTTTTGCCGGTTTTTAGCAAAGTGTTTGAAAAAGTAATGCTCAATCAGATGCTCAATCATTTTAACATCAATAAAATTTTACACGATCAACAGTATGGTTTTACCAGGGGTCGTTGTACGACTGACGCTGGTGCCACGTTGTTGAAACACATATACTCAGCGTGGGAAGAGGCACAAGATGCCATAGGAATCTTTTGTGACCTCTCCAAGGCATTTGATTGTGTAAATCACGAAACCTTGCTCCTAAAGCTAGGACATTACGGACTAGGTAAACTTGCACTCAGTCTAATGAAATCTTACTTAAATGATAGACAGCAGCAAGTTCAAATAAATGGTGTCAATTCACGGGGTTTAAAAGTCAAAATGGGGGTACCACAAGGCTCTATTTTGGGTCCTTTCCTCTTTCTAGTATATATTAATGATCTACCCCATCTTTTAAAAAATCAACCTCATATGGTATTATTTGCTGACGATACGTCCTTAATTTTTAAGATAGATAGACGTTCCATAAATCTTGACGACGTAAATAACGCCCTACAGCAGGTCCAAAATTGGTTTACTGCTAATAATTTAGTATTAAATGGGAAAAAAACTAAATGCATCAGATTTGCCTTACCGAACGTTAAAGGAAATGATTGCGACATAGTATTGAACAAGGAGAAACTTGAATTCGTCGAAAACACGGTTTTCCTGGGGATTACGCTTGACTCAAGGCTACAATGGGGTCCTCATTTAACATCTCTTGCGGGACGGCTAAGTTCAGCAGCATACGCTGTCAGAAAAATCCGTCAATTTACCGATATAGATACCGCGAGGCTGGTCTATTTTAGTTACTTTCATAGTATCATGTCTTACGGTATCTTATGGGGACGTGCTGCAGACATCGAGTCTATATTTATTCTGCAGAAAAGAGCCATCAGAGCCATTTACAATCTCCGTCGGCGTGATTCCCTAAGAGAACTGTTTAAGGATATCAACATCATGACGGTACCTTGTCAATACATTTACGAAAATATTATGTATGTTCGGAAAAATCTTCATCTCTTTAGCAAGATTAGTGACAGGCATAATTTTAATACTAGAAATAGGAACAAATTAGATAAACCCCGATTCAGATTGGCCAAAGTACACACTTCTTTTATGGGGTACTGTATTAAATTTTATAATAAAATACCAGTTGATATTCTCGAACTGAATGAGAGAAAATTTAAAGCATGCATAAAACGCACACTATGTAGACAAGCGTATTATAAACTGGAAGATTATATCCTCGATAAAAACGCTTGGCTAAATGCTGGTCCTGCTCCACAGTCACAGCTGCTTAGGTCCACTTTTTAGGTTTTTATGTTTTTATATTTGGAAGAGATGCTCGCTCCTTTTAGAGGTTCTTACATTATTTCGTTTATTTATTCTTATATACATACAAATTATATTATTATATTAATTACTTATTTATTATTTTTGATGTAAGAACTTAATCGTTCTCTTTATTAATTTATTTTTCATTATTTGGTCATTGACAACCATAGTTTTGTGTAAAGTAGAAGCATATTTTTCAAATTTTGTAAATGTGAGTACCATGAAACCATTTACATTTTATGTGAGTAGTTATAGTTTTACTTGTTGGACATGAACGAGCATGGTGGTTGAGAGCATGTCATGCTCACTCAAATGTCTCGCTGATGGCGGCGCGTGGGTTTGATCATTCGGTTCCCTTCGAAATGGTTGAGCTGAAGGGTGCCGATTCACGCGTCATGTTCGTGAACAGGCGCCGTCGGTTGAGACTGGTCATCTCTTAACTGCCATTGGCTTATTTTAATCTTTATATTTAAAATTCTTATAATAAGCCCTTTTTTTTTCCCTTTGCATTGTCCTCACATGCAGAAGCAACAAGTATATGTAACTTGGAATGTTGTAAAACAGAACATGATTTAAAAGAGTGTCCGTGGAGTTTCTTGCACGTTCTTCTCCATAGAGATCTACGCTTTGGAACGTGCAAATAGCTTCCATGTTTTTGACTGACCGACCTTGACGTTTCAAAAGTGCCTGTGAATGGTTTATTTGAAATAAAATGCTTTGAATTTGAATTTGAATTTGAATGAATTTGAATTTGAATTTGCATGTCACTGCCCGGGAGAATCAATTCGCCACATTATCTCTGGTTGTTCTCGTCTAGCTAACGGAGAATACTTGCATAGGCACAACCTTGTAGCCAGGATTATCCATCAGCAACTTGCTCTGAAATACTCTCTTGTGTAGTCGGAGGTGCCGTACTACAGGTATGCGCCCGACCCAGTTCTCGATAATGGCAATATCACATTGTACTGGGATCGGTCCATCATCACTGACAGGACTATTGTTGCCAATAAGCCTGATATAGTGGTGTTGGACCGAATCGAGAGGCGTGCAATGATTGTAGACATAACCGTCCCACATGACGAGAACCTCGTGAAAGCCGAGAAAGATAAACAAATCAAATATATTGACTTGGCTCGCGAGGTTGTCGACATGTGGGATGTGGATTCCGCAATCATTGTACCGATTGTCGTATCAGCCAATGGCTTAATAGCCACGAGCCTCGACCAATACCTCAAGAGGCTCTCGTTAGGCTGCTGGATCAAGGGCTTGATTCAGAAAGCGGTACTTCTGGACACGGCTCGTATTGTTAGGAGGTTCCTCTCTCTGGAGCCCTGACCGCCGGTAGCTTGGACCCTGTTCCCGATACCGGTGGGCTACTATTTATTATATTTTTAAATGTTTTTATAATTCTTTTTTTCAAATATTTAAAAATGTAATTGGTAGGTGAATATGTTGAATAAAGGAAATAATAATAAATTATAGACCGATCACGTGTTTACCGACGGTCTATAAAGTTCTTACATCCATTTTGAGAGGAAAGATTAACCATCATATTGATATTAATTCAATAATGTCTTCTTCTCAGAATGGATGTAGGAACAGGTCCCGCGGTACTAAGGAGCTGCTCTTCATCGACATAGCCATTAGCCAACAGGTTCGACGTTCCCGAAGAGATCTGTCGACGATGGCTCATGGCTGGAGCTGTACAAAGTTGATGCAGTTTTACGCACCTTCCTGATGTCGTGTATGGGGCAGTGGAGGACGGTTCTTCACTATCCAGGGTGTCGACAGACCCAGGCGAACAGCGAACCGATAAGGGTCGAGCGTGGCATATTTCAGGGTGACAGTCTGAGTCCACTGTGGTTTTGTCTGGCCCTCAACCCTCTCAGTACATTGTTGGAGGGTTCGGGCCAAGGCTACCGGTTGAGAAGAGGTGGTCAGGTCATATCGCACCTCCTTTACATGGATGACTTGAAACTCTTTGCTCCTAACAACTTGCAACTGATGAAGCTACTGAAGGTAACAGAAACCTTCAGTGGCGCCATCAGGATGGAATTTGGTTTGGACAAATGTGCGGTCATGCATGTAAAGCGAGGGGAGATTATGGAATCCGAGGGAACACATAGAACTTAGGTCCTTCTCCTCAACCGAAACTTACAAGTATTTGGGTATGTCGGAAGCTTTAGGCATCAGTGCTACTGACATGAAACAATCGTTGAAGGAGCGCTTCTTTGGCCGCATGAACAAAGTACTTAATAGTCTTTTATCAGGCGGAAACAAGATGCGCGCCTTCAACGGTTGGGTCATGCCGGTTTTGATATATTCTTTCGGCATACTCAAATGGACTCAGACGAAACTTGACGTCCTGGATAGGAGGGTACGTTCACTGCTTACCGCAAATCGGATGCATCACCCACGGTCATCGGTGATGAGGCTGTATATCCCGCGGAAGTGCGGGGGTCGCGGCTTCTTAAATGCTAAGAACCTGCACAACCGCGAGGTATGCAGGGAATACTTCCTCAAGGCCGACGTGGGTATACATCGAGATGTGGTAGCGGTGGACAAAGGTCTTACCGCGCTCTCCTTGGCTAACGAGAAATGGCGCAAACCTGTGGTATTAGATACTAACGACCGCAGCGAGGTATGGCAGAGCAAGGAGCTTCACGGACGCTTTTATCGGGTCCTACATGGGCCCGATGTAGACTTCTTAGCGTCCGTAGCCTGGCTTCGTTTTGGTGACCTCTTCGGGGAAACTGAAGGTTTTGTCTGTGCAATTATGGACGAAGTTATGATGACTAATAACTACCGGAAATACGTTGTGAAGGACGATACGGTTGACATATGTCGGGCATGTCACCGGCCCGGAGAATCCATCCGCCACATTATTTCCGGTTGTTCTAGTTTGGCTAACGGAGACTATTTGCACAGGCACAACCTTGTAGCCAGGATTATCCACCAGAAACTTGCTCTTAAATACAATCTTGTGGAATCGGAAGTACCGTACTATAGGCATGTGCCCGACCCAGTTCTCGAAACTGGTAGTTGCACATTGTATTGGGATCGGTCTATCATCACTGACAGGACTATTGTTGCCAATAAGCCTGATATAGTGGTGATAAACCGACTAGAGCGTCGCGCAATGATTGTTGATATAGCAGTCCCTCATGACGAGAACCTCGTGAAGTCAGAGAAAGATAAACAAACGAAGTATCTTGACTTGGCTCGCGAGGTTGTCGACATGTGGGATGTGAACACAGCAGTTATTGTGCCGATAATCGTGACGGCCAATGGCATTATTGCCAAGAGCCTCGACCAACATCTCAAGAGGCTCTCGTTGGGCAGCTGGATCAAGGGCTTGATCCAGAAAGCAGTACTCCTGGACACGGCGCGCATCGTTAGGAGGTTCCTCTCTCAGAAGCCCTGACCACCGGTAGCTTGGACCCTGTTCCTGTGTTATATTTTTAAATGTTTTTTGTATTTTTATAGAAATATTTAAAAATGTATTGAGTATGTATATAAATGAATAAATGGAATAATAATAAAACTTTATTTCAGACCATCTCAGATCCATATACACATTAAAAAAAAAAAATTAAATAGTTATTACAATAAAAAAAAAAAAACAAAACCAGAAATACACATAATGCGCACGGATTTAAAAAAAAATTTATTCAATAAATATGTTAAAAAATAGTTACGATAAAAAAAATACAAAATTCACTTCATTAAAAAAAGGTAAATACATAATAGGTTGCAAAAGATCCCTCCCGAACAAATAAAATACACCGAATTGCACTTTTTAAATCCGATTTGTAAGTGACATGTCACCTTTATATTTTATCCAATGAAATAAATAAATATTCTATTCTGTAGGATCAATACTTTAGGAGGTAGAGGGTATCTAAAATTGTCAAAATATGTTTTTTCATAAATAATACAAAGACTATGGTAATTTCTGACCTAGAAGCCGATAGAGTTGAAACCAATCGTCGTTTTGTTTGTCATTTAAAATAGAGCAAGAATAACAATTTTTATTTTAGATTTCGATGGCTAATGCATTGCATGAAATCTCGAAAGTTATTTTAAATCCATTCTTACAAGTATGCCGGTCGTATTTGGGCTCAACGACCTGATGGTGGAAACCATAAAATCGAGTAGTGACTCAGTTGACTACTCTTATACCCATTGTGTTTGGGCTCATATGAATTGTACATATGGGTTCGATCCATTGCAGCTAGTAACAATACGATGGAAACCACAAAGATGAATAGTGGCTCTCTTAGTTGACTACTCCTGTAACCATCGTGTTAGAAATGTTCGTTAAGTGTGCTCTTAAGAGCATAGGTTAATAATTTCTGACACTTCGAAAGGCGTGATTTAGCCATTTAGCCAGAAGATCCCTCTCTCCCCGAGCGCACCGCACACTCTCCTCGTTCTCCTTCATCAAAAGTTAAAAAAATCGAATATAGCGACACCCCGTCAGCTAATTCATACCGCCAAATGATCAGGGTTGCTTACAAGCAAATTATATTAACATACAAGCAAGCATGCAAGGTGAAACTAACCACCTGGTTACAGGAGTTAAGCTACGACGACACCGAAGGACTATTTACCGTAATAGTGTAGGCCTCTGTATCCCTCTCAACCACTTACACACACTTTTTCACGTACACTTACAATCACGCACACTCGCACTCACACACATAACCTTAGCTAAATGTCAAGTTTTTTTTTCATACTTTCTATGTCATTTGATTTGATTTTAATTTTAGATTTTTCTTTCTTTTCTATATTTAGTAAAATTTCTGACCACAACCTTATGTGAAATCCTGTGCACAAACTGTAACCCATAAAGGAGGAGGCCTGGTGTCCTGAAACACAGGCAATAAGCCTAGCTTAGGCACCAGTCTCCCACCATATAAATAATAATTATATTGATGTACAATGTGTAAAATATTTGTATTGTGGCGAGAAAATAAACTATTTTCTTACTTACTTACTTACTTACTCTTTTTAAAGGTAGAATAAAATGTATTGGCTTCTGACTGCAAAAGATCTACAAATGACAGCTGGGACCAACGGCTTAACGTGCTTTCATGCAGGCATGGAGGCATGGAGGAAACTCGGTGTGTTAAGATGGTCACCCAATCACAGAACAACCTGGGCAAGCGTTGCTTTAACTTGAAGATCGACCCGTGCGGCTGTTATTCTTTAGCCACGAGCTCCTCCATTCGTGTTATACGCGTGTTATACGAGTATAAGGTGGTCAAATCGAATGTTAAACTATATTTTGCCCCCAAGCTAAGGCCACAGATTGCAGTTCAAAAGCCGCCATTTTATTTTCGGGAGTTTTCAACACATTGATCATTGCATAAACTTCATTCGAAAGTTCAAATACAATTGAAGAACTTCCAAATCATATTCATCGCTGATCATCATCTGCCTAGCCTTTTCCCAACTATATTGAGGTCGGCTTCCAGTCAAGCCGGATTTAGCTGAATACCAGTACCTATTTTACGAGGAGCGGCTGCCTACCAGACCTCCACAACCCATTACCTGGGTAACACGGTACTTCATGGCAAAACTGGAGTCAGATTTACTGGCTTCTGACTATCCGTAACGACTGCCAAATGACAGCCGGGACCAACGGCTTAACGTGCTTTCTGAGGCACGGAGGAAACTCGGTATGTTAAGATGGTCACCCATCCACCTTGGCAAGCGTTGCTTAACCTTGAAGATCTACCCGTGCGGCTTTTATTATCTAGCCACGAGCTCCTGACATCATTATATTCGAGCTCCTCATATTCATCGCTGATGGTATGTAATAATGTAAGAGCCTATGCTCACGGCGCTATAGATGAAAGGACCAAAAACCAGATTGTCGCATTTGTATCGATTCAAACGCGCGTACAAAGCGATACAAACACGCGCGACAAGCGCATTCAAAGTTCGTGTATCGAGATTGTTTATTAATTGTCGGAGAAAGGTGTGGGGGAGGGGCACTGCATGGTTCACTTGTCACTCACACGACATCCGATAGCAGTTCGAATTTTCCTCTCATCATTTATTTATTTATTTATTTTATTCAGGTTAACCAACAACTGTTTACACCAGTACATAAACAGCTTATAATATGATGAGATACAATTGCGGGTGCAACAACTAATTACAGGTTAACACCGCTAGCACAGAAAACATTGGTAAAACATTAATTATTAAATTATGAGAAATTCATATAAATACAATTTAATTAAAATTGGGAAATTAAATTATATTGAAAAATTAGATTATAAATTAAAATAAAATAAATTGACTATTTATCAGATTAAAACAGAAACAATTAAAAGTACTGACTTGGCAAGGCATAAAATATTCATTATATTTAAACTAACAGTAGCATTAAGATTTGAGTATCTATTAAAAATAATTACTGTGTAAAATAAAAATAAAAACAAAATAAAAATGTAAAAATAAAATAAAATGTAAACAGCAATATCCCTACAAATGTGTCGTTTCACTGTTTAATAAAACTACTTTATGAACTGCACCTACACTGTCGTGGTGAATATCTAACAAGACACTACAGCTATTGAGGATCTTGCAAAACCTAGGAATTGGAGAGTTTGCACCAAGTATAGACCTTCGATATGGTGGGCACAGAGGCGTTATGCTATTCCTAGGATATCTAGAAGGTGCCCGAAATCTAATTAAGTTAAGTAAATCGGGACAGTCAATTTTGCTACGTAACAGTTTAAATAAAAATAAAACATCTTTAAATAAACATAAAACATCTGCATCTATCATTTATGTTAGGGCAATGTTTTAAAAGTTGTTTTAAAATGACCATCACTCAATCTACTTTCGCTCATGAATAGGTTTATCCAATAAAATCGCTTATTTTTATACTATCAGTAATAAAGCCAGCGTAAGCAGTGCTGTCTCGTCAGACTCCATTTTACTATTATGTCGTTTTTTTTCGAACAAAATGTGTCTGCGTAACACTGCGGCACTATCTATGTTGTATGTAATCGCGCGTTTACGGCATTATTATTTCTTAGTTCTAACTATGCTCACGCGCGCATAATAACATCTTTTTCCTCACTCGCCAATGGCGGCAACTGGTGAGCCTAAAAACGGTAGCCCTCATTTAGGACCCACGGTAGCCCTCATTTAGGACCCGTGGTAAGATATAATCCGTGGTGCTTGGCAACTGGGCTTAACCAAGTTGTATATGTCCCTTGGTGCCTATTGGCCTAGTTCTATTCTCCTGCCTGATACGGAGGGAAATGGAAATTATATTTTTTTTCCTACTCCTCCGCTGTACTTTTCTGATTAATTTCGTTGCAGGATCAAAGACAGTTGAATCGTTTCTCTGGGACTCGTCGGGTTTCGTTGCCTCGGCATTTTTCTGGTGGTCGCCACTGTTGATTCTGGCTTTCAGGAGTTGCACTGGTTGGGAATGTGTGGCGGGCTTTTCCTAAAAAAAAAATGATAGAAAGATACTGATTTGCTGAAAATCGCGAAAAATACGTTTTTGTGACCTTTAACCTCAAGTAATTTTTTTTTCGAGGTATCGGATCAATAAGGCCTTTTTAGATTTCACTTATGATAATGTTTTGAACAATCCTACCAATTGAGATAAAAGCTATAATAAACAAACACACCAGTCTAAAAAAAATGCTATTGCTATATTACTTTACGTGAGGGAAAAATAATGTTTGTGGACGTTTTATACACAGAAGTGAAAATGATGATTTGATCATGATTTGCCGGTGCTATTAGCCACTATTAATTTCCGGTGATATGAATCCTTTGTTGCGTTCAGGTATGTTCCCAAATATTGTGCTTCAGGCACTTTTAGTCTTTTATTTCAGAACATTTTTATAAATAATTTCAATGTTGGTACGAATATAAAATAACTACGAATATAAACAGTCCAAGGTCGCAAAAATACACACTCACACGGTGGAAATAATTTTATATCACAAATAACAACTTTATGCTGCGGATCTATGTAAATTATTGTTAAAAAAAATTAATTATGAAAATTTGACAGCTCTGATCTGCAAAAAAAGTGACATAGGTATTACCTCGACAAGGCCCACGGACCATCTGAATTTATCTGAATAGACAGTGATGCATGATGGGGTCCTCATTTAACATCTCTTGCGGGACGGCTAAGTTCAGCAGCATACGCTGTCAGAAAAATCCGTCAATTTACCGATATAGATACCGCGAGGCTGGTCTATTTTAGTTACTTTCATAGTATCATGTCTTACGGTATCTTATTATGGGGACGTGCTGCAGACATCGAGTCTATATTTATCCTGCAGAAAAGAGCAATCAGAGCCATTTACAATCTCCGTCGGCGTGATTCCCTAAGAGAATTGTTTAAGGATATCAACGTCATGACGGTACCTTGTCAATACATTTACGAAAATATTATGTATGTTCGGAAAAATCTTCATCTCTTTAGCAAGATTAGTGACAGGCATAATTATAATACTAGAAATAGGAACAAATTAGATCAACCCCGATTCAGATTGGCCAAAGTACACACTTCTTTTATGGGGTACTGTATTAAATTTTATAATAAAATAACAGTTTATATTCTCGAACTGAATGAGAGAAAATTTATAGCATGCATAAAACGCACACTATGTAGACAAGCGTATTATAAACTGGAAGATTATATCCTCGATAAAAACGCTTGGCTAAATGCTGGTCCTGCTCCACAGTCACAGCTGCTTATGTCCACTTTTTAGGTTTTTATGTTTTTATATTTGGAAGAGATGATGCTCGCTCCTTTTTTTTTTTAGAGGTTCTTACATTATTTCGTTTATTTATTCTTATATACATACAAATTATATTATTATTATAATTACTTATTTATTATTTTTGATGTAAGAACTTAATCGTTGTCTTTATTAATTTATTTTTCATTATTTGGTCATTGACAACCTTAGTTTTGTGTAAAGTAGAAGCATATTTTTCGATTTTTTTCGACCGATCACGTGCCTACCGACGGTCTATAAGGTTCTTACATCCATTTTAAGAGTTAAAATTAACACTCATATAGACAGCAACTCGATTATGTCTGCCTCTCAGAATGGATGTAGGAATGGGTCCCGCGGTACTAAGGAGCTGCTCCTCATAGATATGGCCATTAGCCAACAGGTTCGGCGTTCCCGAAAGGATCTGTCGACATGTTGTCGACAGATCCTTTAGAATTAGAGTTATTCATGGAGGACCGTAATAAATGACAACTTTTTAATTATATCCGAAGATGGTACAGATAAGATGGATTGGATTATGCCTACATCAAATTTATTTATTTTAAAATCCTTCATGAATAACTCGTGTTCTACTCCGTTTCGAGTACACTCCATCAGCAAATGTTGCACATCCTCGATTTGGTTGCAAACTGTGCAATTAGGAGAATCAGCCTTTTTCATAAGAAATGCAAACTTTGCCGATGGATAGTGCCCAGAACGGAGTCTTAATATCAATTTAACATAATTTCTATCAAGTTTAGTGTTCTCGAACCAGGGGAAACGAGATGGCTGACCTTGAATGCTTTTGTACCAAATGCCTTTAACCAGAGAAATTTTGAAAAAATGTTGTTTCCAGGAATTAAAACATGCAGATTTAAATTTAGTTGTATATTCCCAATAATCAGGTATATAATTAGTTATGCATCCGTTCACAACCGCTGATTTGGATATACGGTCAGCCTCCTCGTTACCGCTTATTCCAATACGTGCTGGAACCCATTGCAATCTACATTCTATATTATTATTTTCAAGTATAAGTATAAGTTTTAAAATATCATACGCTATTTATGTACCTCTGCTGGAACCAGAGGCGCATCGAGCGATATGCTGGAGTGCGCTTTTGCTATCTGAAAAAATTACCACTTTATTTAAGTTTTGGTTCAAGACGTAATTTATTGCTTTGTAAATTGCTATGAGTTCCAGCGACATAATTGATATATCACAATTAATCCTATATCCAAACTTATTCCCTAAACTCTGGTCAAATAACAGCCAGCAGGGCAGCAGGGGCTCCTTGTCCCTGAGCACTTTTGGATAGACTATAAGAAGGCCTATGACTCGGTGCCTCATACATGGCTCATGAGGGTGCTAGAATTGTATAAAATTGATACAACGCTACGCACCTTCCTGATGTCGTGTATGAGGCAATGGAGAACAGTCCTTCGCTATCCAGGATGTCGAAATATCCAGAGAACTAGCGAACCGATAAGGATCGAGCGGGGAAAATTTCAGGGCGATAGTTTGAGTCCGCTTTGGTTTTGTCTAGCCTTGAATCCTCTAAGCACACTGCTGGAGAATTCAGGGCTAGGATATCGGTTGAAGAGAGGTGGTCAGGTTATATCTCACCTCTTTTACATGGATGATCTGAAACTCTTTGCCCCCACTAATCTGCAACTGATGGAGCTACTGAAGGTAACTGAAACTTTCAGTAGCGCCATCAGGATGGAGTTTGGTGTGGACAAATGTGCAGTCATGCATGTAAAACGTAGAGAGATTATGGAATCCGTGGGAACTCAACTCTCGGATTCTATAAACCTGAGATCCCTCTCTCCAACTGAAACTTACAAGTATTTGGGTATGTCGGAAGCGTTAGGTATCAATATTACTGACATGAAACAATCGTTGAAAGAGCGCTTCTTTGGCCGCCTGAAGAAGGTATTCAATAGCTTTCTATCGGGCGGGAACAAGGTGCGCGCCTTCAACGGTTGGGTCATGCCGGTATTGATGTACTCTTTCGGCGTACTCAAATGGACTCAAACGGAACTTGACGCCTTGGATAGGCGGGTCCATACACTGCTTACTGCGTATCGAATGCATCACCCACGGTCGTCGGTAATGAGACTGTATATCCCGCGAAAGTGTGGAGGTCGAGGCTTTTTAAATGCTAAGACTCTCCACAATCGCGAGATATGCAGTCTCAGGGAATACTTCCTAGCTGTCGACGTGAGTATACATCGAGATGTAGTGGCGGTGGACAAGGGATTCACCCCGCTCTCCTTGGCAAATGAGAACTGGCGCAAACCTGCAGTACTTGACACTAACGATCGCAGGGCGGTATGGCAGAGCAAGGAGCTTCACGGACGCTTTTTCCGGGCCCTACATGGGCCTGACGTAGATCAACTAGCGTCCGTAGCCTGGCTGCGTTTCGGTGATCTTTTTGGAGAAACCGAAGGTTTTGTCTGTGCAATCATGGACGAAGTTATCATGACAAGGAACTACAAGAAATTTATTGTGAAGGACGGCACGGTTGACATATGTCGGGCATGTCACTGCCCGGGAGAATCAATTCGCCACATTATCTCTGGTTGTTCTCGTCTAGCTAACGGAGAATACTTGCATAGGCACAACCTTGTAGCCAGGATTATCCATCAGCAACTTGCTCTGAAATACTCTCTTGTGTAGTCGGAGGTGCCGTACTACAGGTATGCGCCCGACCCAGTTCTCGATAATGGCAATATCACATTGTACTGGGATCGGTCCATCATCACTGACAGGACTATTGTTGCCAATAAGCCTGATATAGTGGTGTTGGACCGAATCGAGAGGCGTGCAATGATTGTAGACATAACCGTCCCACATGACGAGAACCTCGTGAAAGCCGAGAAAGATAAACAAATCAAGTATATTGACTTGGCTCGCGAGGTTGTCGACATGTGGGATGTGGATTCCGCAATCATTGTACCGATTGTCGTATCAGCCAATGGCTTAATAGCCACGAGCCTCGACCAATACCTCAAGAGGCTCTCGTTAGGCTGCTGGATCAAGGACTTGATTCAGAAAGCGGTACTTCTGGACACGGCTCGTATTGTTAGGAGGTTCCTCTCTCTGGAGCCCTGACCGCCGGTAGCTTGGACCCTGTTCCCGATACCGGTGGGCTACTATTTATTATATTTTTAAATGTTTTTATAATTCTTTTTTTCAAATATTTAAAAATGTAATTGGTAGGTGAATATGTTGAATAAAGGAAATAATAATAAATTATAGACCGATCACGTGTTTACCGACGGTCTATAAAGTTCTTACATCCATTTTGAGAGGAAAGATTAACCATCATATTGATATTAATTCAATAATGTCTTCTTCTCAGAATGGATGTAGGAACAGGTCCCGCGGTACTAAGGAGCTGCTCTTCATCGACATAGCCATTAGCCAACAGGTTCGACGTTCCCGAAGAGATCTGTCGACGATGGCTCATGGCTGGAGCTGTACAAAGTTGATGCAGTTTTACGCACCTTCCTGATGTCGTGTATGGGGCAGTGGAGGACGGTTCTTCACTATCCAGGGTGTCGACAGACCCAGGCGAACAGCGAACCGATAAGGGTCGAGCGTGGCATATTTCAGGGTGACAGTCTGAGTCCACTGTGGTTTTGTCTGGCCCTCAACCCTCTCAGTACATTGTTGGAGGGTTCGGGCCAAGGCTACCGGTTGAGAAGAGGTGGTCAGGTCATATCGCACCTCCTTTACATGGATGACTTGAAACTCTTTGCTCCTAACAACTTGCAACTGATGAAGCTACTGAAGGTAACAGAAACCTTCAGTGGCGCCATCAGGATGGAATTTGGTTTGGACAAATGTGCGGTCATGCATGTAAAGCGAGGGGAGATTATGGAATCCGAGGGAACACATAGAACTTAGGTCCTTCTCCTCAACCGAAACTTACAAGTATTTGGGTATGTCGGAAGCTTTAGGCATCAGTGCTACTGACATGAAACAATCGTTGAAGGAGCGCTTCTTTGGCCGCATGAACAAAGTACTTAATAGTCTTTTATCAGGCGGAAACAAGATGCGCGCCTTCAACGGTTGGGTCATGCCGGTTTTGATATATTCTTTCGGCATACTCAAATGGACTCAGACGAAACTTGACGTCCTGGATAGGAGGGTACGTTCACTGCTTACCGCAAATCGGATGCATCACCCACGGTCATCGGTGATGAGGCTGTATATCCCGCGGAAGTGCGGGGGTCGCGGCTTCTTAAATGCTAAGAACCTGCACAACCGCGAGGTATGCAGGGAATACTTCCTCAAGGCCGACGTGGGTATACATCGAGATGTGGTAGCGGTGGACAAAGGTCTTACCGCGCTCTCCTTGGCTAACGAGAAATGGCGCAAACCTGTGGTATTAGATACTAACGACCGCAGCGAGGTATGGCAGAGCAAGGAGCTTCACGGACGCTTTTATCGGGTCCTACATGGGCCCGATGTAGACTTCTTAGCGTCCGTAGCCTGGCTTCGTTTTGGTGACCTCTTCGGGGAAACTGAAGGTTTTGTCTGTGCAATTATGGACGAAGTTATGATGACTAATAACTACCGGAAATACGTTGTGAAGGACGATACGGTTGACATATGTCGGGCATGTCACCGGCCCGGAGAATCCATCCGCCACATTATTTCCGGTTGTTCTAGTTTGGCTAACGGAGACTATTTGCACAGGCACAACCTTGTAGCCAGGATTATCCACCAGAAACTTGCTCTTAAATACAATCTTGTGGAATCGGAAGTACCGTACTATAGGCATGTGCCCGACCCAGTTCTCGAAACTGGTAGTTGCACATTGTATTGGGATCGGTCTATCATCACTGACAGGACTATTGTTGCCAATAAGCCTGATATAGTGGTGATAAACCGACTAGAGCGTCGCGCAATGATTGTTGATATAGCAGTCCCTCATGACGAGAACCTCGTGAAGTCAGAGAAAGATAAACAAACGAAGTATCTTGACTTGGCTCGCGAGGTTGTCGACATGTGGGATGTGAACACAGCAGTTATTGTGCCGATAATCGTGACGGCCAATGGCATTATTGCCAAGAGCCTCGACCAACATCTCAAGAGGCTCTCGTTGGGCAGCTGGATCAAGGGCTTGATCCAGAAAGCAGTACTCCTGGACACGGCGCGCATCGTTAGGAGGTTCCTCTCTCAGAAGCCCTGACCACCGGTAGCTTGGACCCTGTTCCTGTGTTATATTTTTAAATGTTTTTTGTATTTTTATAGAAATATTTAAAAATGTATTGAGTATGTATATAAATGAATAAATGGAATAATAATAAAACTTTATTTCAGACCATCTCAGATCCATATACACATTAAAAAAAAAAAATTAAATAGTTATTACAATAAAAAAAAAAAAACAAAACCAGAAATACACATAATGCGCACGGATTTAAAAAAAAATTTATTCAATAAATATGTTAAAAAATAGTTACGATAAAAAAAATACAAAATTCACTTCATTAAAAAAAGGTAAATACATAATAGGTTGCAAAAGATCCCTCCCGAACAAATAAAATACACCGAATTGCACTTTTTAAATCCGATTTGTAAGTGACATGTCACCTTTATATTTTATCCAATGAAATAAATAAATATTCTATTCTGTAGGATCAATACTTTAGGAGGTAGAGGGTATCTAAAATTGTCAAAATATGTTTTTTCATAAATAATACAAAGACTATGGTAATTTCTGACCTAGAAGCCGATAGAGTTGAAACCAATCGTCGTTTTGTTTGTCATTTAAAATAGAGCAAGAATAACAATTTTTATTTTAGATTTCGATGGCTAATGCATTGCATGAAATCTCGAAAGTTATTTTAAATCCATTCTTACAAGTATGCCGGTCGTATTTGGGCTCAACGACCTGATGGTGGAAACCATAAAATCGAGTAGTGACTCAGTTGACTACTCTTATACCCATTGTGTTTGGGCTCATATGAATTGTACATATGGGTTCGATCCATTGCAGCTAGTAACAATACGATGGAAACCACAAAGATGAATAGTGGCTCTCTTAGTTGACTACTCCTGTAACCATCGTGTTAGAAATGTTCGTTAAGTGTGCTCTTAAGAGCATAGGTTAATAATTTCTGACACTTCGAAAGGCGTGATTTAGCCATTTAGCCAGAAGATCCCTCTCTCCCCGAGCGCACCGCACACTCTCCTCGTTCTCCTTCATCAAAAGTTAAAAAAATCGAATATAGCGACACCCCGTCAGCTAATTCATACCGCCAAATGATCAGGGTTGCTTACAAGCAAATTATATTAACATACAAGCAAGCATGCAAGGTGAAACTAACCACCTGGTTACAGGAGTTAAGCTACGACGACACCGAAGGACTATTTACCGTAATAGTGTAGGCCTCTGTATCCCTCTCAACCACTTACACACACTTTTTCACGTACACTTACAATCACGCACACTCGCACTCACACACATAACCTTAGCTAAATGTCAAGTTTTTTTTTCATACTTTCTATGTCATTTGATTTGATTTTAATTTTAGATTTTTCTTTCTTTTCTATATTTAGTAAAATTTCTGACCACAACCTTATGTGAAATCCTGTGCACAAACTGTAACCCATAAAGGAGGAGGCCTGGTGTCCTGAAACACAGGCAATAAGCCTAGCTTAGGCACCAGTCTCCCACCATATAAATAATAATTATATTGATGTACAATGTGTAAAATATTTGTATTGTGGCGAGAAAATAAACTATTTTCTTACTTACTTACTTACTTACTCTTTTTAAAGGTAGAATAAAATGTATTGGCTTCTGACTGCAAAAGATCTACAAATGACAGCTGGGACCAACGGCTTAACGTGCTTTCATGCAGGCATGGAGGCATGGAGGAAACTCGGTGTGTTAAGATGGTCACCCAATCACAGAACAACCTGGGCAAGCGTTGCTTTAACTTGAAGATCGACCCGTGCGGCTGTTATTCTTTAGCCACGAGCTCCTCCATTCGTGTTATACGAGTATAAGGTGGTCAAATCGAATGTTAAACTATATTTTGCCCCCAAGCTAAGGCCACAGATTGCAGTTCAAAAGCCGCCATTTTATTTTCGGGAGTTTTCAACACATTGATCATTGCATAAACTTCATTCGAAAGTTCAAATACAATTGAAGAACTTCCAAATCATATTCATCGCTGATCATCATCTGCCTAGCCTTTTCCCAACTATATTGAGGTCGGCTTCCAGTCAAGCCGGATTTAGCTGAATACCAGTACCTATTTTACGAGGAGCGGCTGCCTACCAGACCTCCACAACCCATTACCTGGGTAACACGGTACTTCATGGCAAAACTGGAGTCAGATTTACTGGCTTCTGACTATCCGTAACGACTGCCAAATGACAGCCGGGACCAACGGCTTAACGTGCTTTCTGAGGCACGGAGGAAACTCGGTATGTTAAGATGGTCACCCATCCACCTTGGCAAGCGTTGCTTAACCTTGAAGATCTACCCGTGCGGCTTTTATTATCTAGCCACGAGCTCCTGACATCATTATATTCGAGCTCCTCATATTCATCGCTGATGGTATGTAATAATGTAAGAGCCTATGCTCACGGCGCTATAGATGAAAGGACCAAAAACCAGATTGTCGCATTTGTATCGATTCAAACGCGCGTACAAAGCGATACAAACACGCGCGACAAGCGCATTCAAAGTTCGTGTATCGAGATTGTTTATTAATTGTCGGAGAAAGGTGTGGGGGAGGGGCACTGCATGGTTCACTTGTCACTCACACGACATCCGATAGCAGTTCGAATTTTCCTCTCATCATTTATTTATTTATTTATTTTATTCAGGTTAACCAACAACTGTTTACACCAGTACATAAACAGCTTATAATATGATGAGATACAATTGCGGGTGCAACAACTAATTACAGGTTAACACCGCTAGCACAGAAAACATTGGTAAAACATTAATTATTAAATTATGACAAATTCATATAAATACAATTTAATTAAAATTGGGAAATTAAATTATATTGAAAAATTAGATTATAAATTAAAATAAAATAAATTGACTATTTATCAGATTAAAACAGAAACAATTAAAAGTACTGACTTGGCAAGGCATAAAATATTCATTATATTTAAACTAACAGTAGCATTAAGATTTGAGTATCTATTAAAAATAATTACTGTGTAAAATAAAAATAAAAACAAAATAAAAATGTAAAAATAAAATAAAATGTAAACAGCAATATCCCTACAAATGTGTCGTTTCACTGTTTAATAAAACTACTTTATGAACTGCACCTACACTGTCGTGGTGAATATCTAACAAGACACTACAGCTATTGAGGATCTTGCAAAACCTAGGAATTGGAGAGTTTGCACCAAGTATAGACCTTCGATATGGTGGGCACAGAGGCGTTATGCTATTCCTAGGATATCTAGAAGGTGCCCGAAATCTAATTAAGTTAAGTAAATCGGGACAGTCAATTTTGCTACGTAACAGTTTAAATAAAAATAAAACATCTTTAAATAAACATAAAACATCTGCATCTATCATTTATGTTAGGGCAATGTTTTAAAAGTTGTTTTAAAATGACCATCACTCAATCTACTTTCGCTCATGAATAGGTTTATCCAATAAAATCGCTTATTTTTATACTATCAGTAATAAAGCCAGCGTAAGCAGTGCTGTCTCGTCAGACTCCATTTTACTATTATGTCGTTTTTTTTCGAACAAAATGTGTCTGCGTAACACTGCGGCACTATCTATGTTGTATGTAATCGCGCGTTTACGGCATTATTATTTCTTAGTTCTAACTATGCTCACGCGCGCATAATAACATCTTTTTCCTCACTCGCCAATGGCGGCAACTGGTGAGCCTAAAAACGGTAGCCCTCATTTAGGACCCACGGTAGCCCTCATTTAGGACCCGTGGTAAGATATAATCCGTGGTGCTTGGCAACTGGGCTTAACCAAGTTGTATATGTCCCTTGGTGCCTATTGGCCTAGTTCTATTCTCCTGCCTGATACGGAGGGAAATGGAAATTATATTTTTTTTCCTACTCCTCCGCTGTACTTTTCTGATTAATTTCGTTGCAGGATCAAAGACAGTTGAATCGTTTCTCCGGGACTCGTCGGGTTTCGTTGCCTCGGCATTTTTCTGGTGGTCGCCACTGTTGATTCTGGCTTTCAGGAGTTGCACTGGTTGGGAATGTGTGGCGGGCTTTTCCTAAAAAAAAATGATAGAAAGTTACTGATTTGCTGAAAATCGCGAAAAATACGTTTTTGTGACCTTTAACCTCAAGTAATTTTTTTTTCGAGGTATCGGATCAATAAGGCCTTTTTAGATTTCACTTATGATAATGTTTTGAACAATCCTACCAATTGAGATAAAAGCTATAATAAACAAACACACCAGTCTAAAAAAAATGCTATTGCTATATTACTTTACGTGAGGGAAAAATAATGTTTGTGGACGTTTTATACACAGAAGTGAAAATGATGATTTGATCATGATTTGCCGGTGCTATTAGCCACTATTAATTTCCGGTGATATGAATCCTTTGTTGCGTTCAGGTATGTTCCCAAATATTGTGCTTCAGGCACTTTTAGTCTTTTATTTCAGAACATTTTTATAAATAATTTCAATGTTGGTACGAATATAAAATAACTACGAATATAAACAGTCCAAGGTCGCAAAAATACACACTCACACGGTGGAAATAATTTTATATCACAAATAACAACTTTATGCTGCGGATCTATGTAAATTATTGTTAAAAAAAATTAATTATGAAAATTTGACAGCTCTGATCTGCAAAAAAAGTGACATAGGTATTACCTCGACAAGGCCCACGGACCATCTGAATTTATCTGAATAGACAGTGATGCATGATGGGGTCCTCATTTAACATCTCTTGCGGGACGGCTAAGTTCAGCAGCATACGCTGTCAGAAAAATCCGTCAATTTACCGATATAGATACCGCGAGGCTGGTCTATTTTAGTTACTTTCATAGTATCATGTCTTACGGTATCTTATTATGGGGACGTGCTGCAGACATCGAGTCTATATTTATCCTGCAGAAAAGAGCAATCAGAGCCATTTACAATCTCCGTCGGCGTGATTCCCTAAGAGAATTGTTTAAGGATATCAACGTCATGACGGTACCTTGTCAATACATTTACGAAAATATTATGTATGTTCGGAAAAATCTTCATCTCTTTAGCAAGATTAGTGACAGGCATAATTATAATACTAGAAATAGGAACAAATTAGATCAACCCCGATTCAGATTGGCCAAAGTACACACTTCTTTTATGGGGTACTGTATTAAATTTTATAATAAAATAACAGTTTATATTCTCGAACTGAATGAGAGAAAATTTATAGCATGCATAAAACGCACACTATGTAGACAAGCGTATTATAAACTGGAAGATTATATCCTCGATAAAAACGCTTGGCTAAATGCTGGTCCTGCTCCACAGTCACAGCTGCTTATGTCCACTTTTTAGGTTTTTATGTTTTTATATTTGGAAGAGATGATGCTCGCTCCTTTTTTTTTTTTAGAGGTTCTTACATTATTTCGTTTATTTATTCTTATATACATACAAATTATATTATTATTATAATTACTTATTTATTATTTTTGATGTAAGAACTTAATCGTTGTCTTTATTAATTTATTTTTCATTATTTGGTCATTGACAACCTTAGTTTTGTGTAAAGTAGAAGCATATTTTTCAAATTTTGTAAATGTGAGTACCATGAAACCATTTACATTTTATGTGAGTAGTTATAGTTTTACTTGTTGGACATGAACGAGCATGGTGGTTGAGAGCATGTCATGCTCACTCAAATGTCTCGCTGATGGCGGCGCGTGGGTTTGATCATTCGGTTCCCTTCGAAATGGTTGAGCTGAAGGGTGCCGATACACGCGTCATGTTCGTGAACAGGCGCCGTCGGTTGAGACTGGTCATCTCTTAACTGCCATTGGCTTATTTTAATTTTTATATTTAAAATTCTTATAATAAGCCCTTTTTTTTTCCTTTGCATTGTCCTCACATGCAGAAGCAACAAGTATATGTAACTTGGAATTTTGTAAAACAGAACATGATTTAAAAGAGTGTCCGTGGAATTTCTTGCACGTTCTTCTCCATAGAGATCTACGCTTTGGAACGTGCAATTAGGTTTATTGTAACTGCCCACTTAAAATCTATGGCTATTTCTTATGAAGCAAAGGTAATATCGGGAGACGAGTTTTGGAGCATATTGTTTACTAATTTTACTCTAGTGGCTTGTCCATTGTTTAAAGATATAAACCCGTTTTCTGATGCCGCGTCAAATAACTGTATACCTCTCTGATCGTTTTTATGGGAACAATTCGTATGGTGACCGTTAAAGTCCCCGGCTATGAATGTTTTTTTTGTAGCTTTTCTAAAAATGTTTTTTCAATCTGACTGAGACGTTCGTACCGACGAAGGGCAGTATATTGAAATAATATTATGTAATTGATTACAGTTTATTAATTTAACATGAATTGCTTCGATACCTGTATTTATTCCGCTAACGGAGCAATCATGAGACTGTTTGGATTTGTGAACAATTATAGCAACGCGTCCGTAAGAGTCAAATCTGTCATTGCGATATATATTATATCCACTAATATGGAGACCAGATTCCATGACCAACCACGTTTCGCTAACTATAGTAATATGGAACATTTTTTTTATTAATAATGTATCTAAATCAGCTGTATATCTTTGATCTAAGACTTTGTGAGTTCCACTGGAAGATATTAAGAACTCTAGCCATCAAATAATTTTAAAAAGTTTTCAACTTCTTCAACACCAGAAAATATTTTTATGAAACATTCTTGAACAATCTTGTCTGGAAGGATATGGGGGAGGCCTTTGCCCAGCAGTGGGACACCATAGGCTATTAAAAAAAATCTTGAACATTCATTTTTAAAATTTATTTACATTTATCCTCAAAACTATTTTCAGACTTTACTATATTCCGAATTTTAAAAATAACTAAAACTAACAAATACACTAAACTAAAAACAAACTAAAATATAGCATAAAAAAATTCATCCTCAACGCTGTCAGCTGGTAATGTGCCCAAGAGACTGGCGGCATTGCCACGTTGAATGGCAGTGCTTAATCTCTGTCCAAAATAAAAGCCAGCTCTTGCGTCATTTCGTTTCGAAATTTCTTAGAAAAGGCTGTGAGTACCAGGACCCCACGACCCGAGGGTTTCAACCCCAAACGGATCGAAAATATAATTACCAATAAGGTTACTATATTTCCGCCGCTTGAGGTTTTCCGCAGCCGCAGCGACAGCGCCAGCACAACACGATGAACTAGGAAGATGGGATGGCGCAAAAGTATCGACACAGGTTGCGTCCCACACTAAAGGCCTACCCATATTCCAAGGAAACAAAAACATGCCGTCCAGTCTTTTGCCATCGTCACGTGTCAAGCCATTGGGTTCTAAAACGGCTGGAACGCCGACGATGACGAGAGCTCGTCGGATTATGTCGTGTAAATTAGCGTGTCGTGCAAAACGGCCTGCATTGCGGCTACAAGAAAGGCCGTGCTGCCAGAGGCTGTTGACAACTTCACCACAGTGACAGCGATATTAAATTTTAAAAATTAAATTCCAGATGTCGAATTTTCTCTCTTTCTTCATCCTTGCATTCTCCAGCGTATTTTCTTATTCCAATTCTATTATGTCCATGTCTTGTTGTTCACCTTGCCTTTTTCGATATTCTTTTGTTTTTGAATTTACCACCTCTTCCCTATTTTGTGTTCTTTTGAATTCCACATTAATGCCTTATTTTGTTTGGTATTCACCTCATGTACGGTGGCCGTACTTCGTTCCACATTGTTGTATGTCCGATTCATATTGGTTGAAGTTGACTGAACGCTATTTATAGTACCAATGTTGAAAGGCTCTTCCTCTAATATGGGAAGTATGGGTGGGTCTACTATATTTTCTGCTGACCTTTCTTTTCTTAAATAAACTTCCAAGGCTTTTTTAAAAGTTAAATTTTGTTCACTCATAATACTTCGAATATTTTATTCCTTAATAATGTCGGAAGTCGGGTTTTTTTTTCGTTTTTGAACACCGACTTATTTTTCACTTTTTAGTGGAACACAGGTACTACTAAAAAGTGAAACCACAAACACAGCGTGCCGGCGTGATGTTATGTTATGAACTGGTGTAAACAATCAACAGACATGTGATTTCAGAAATCCCGAACCACATGCTATCATTTATTGAAGAGTTCCGTTGCCTACCTCCGAAGTTCTTCATCAGATCTTCACTAAATTTAAATGACCAGTTCAAAAGTCAAAAGTCAAAATAATTTATTGTTTGTCACAGGTTTAAAGCAGTTCTTATCAACGTAATATGTAGATCGCTGTAACATACCCATAGGGCGTACAATATCTGTCGCAACCCAGCGCTGGGCACGCCACAATTGCGGCGATAAGACCCCTCTTTGAGGAGTGGCTAGAACGGCGCCACGGCGTCCTTACCTTCCGCTTGACGCAGGTACTCACCGGACACGGTTGTTTCGGGAGGTACCTTTTTCGAATACGGCGGGAGGATACACCCGGGTGTCACCACTGCGAGGATCGTCCGGAGGACACGGTGGAGCATACGGTGGAGGTCTGCCCTGCTTGGGCGGAGCACCGCCGTGTCCTCGTCGAGGCGATCGGCGGCGGGGATCTCTCGCGTCCGACCCTGGTTCAAGCCATGGTCCGGAGCGACGAGACATGGGAAGCGGTCACCTCCTTCTGCGAAGCAGTAATGCTAACAAAGGAGGAAGCCGAACGCGTGAGAGAGAGGGAAACCTCACGCCCCAGCCGCCGAAACAGAAGAAGACGCCCCGGGCGTCGGGAGTCGCAGGACGATTCTCGGCCACCGTAGGCGTGGGTCTGCGGACGGCGAGTATTGGGTGGCTCGCCGTCTGATCAGAACCTGGCCCGGGTCGGCGGCGCGCTGCGATCCCAACGCGCCTCAAGGACGTGTCAGCACGGAAGACGGGGCCCACTAGGGCCAGTGCCTGCTGAGGCTGCGGACTTCGTTCGAAAGAGGCACCGTACCCTGGAACGCAAAGGGCACTAGGAGAAACACGGATGGGTTTTAGTCAGTAAGAGTCTGACACTCCCTCCTGCTGTACCCAGAGCGGGAGAAGTTATTTGATGATTTCCCATAATAAAAAAAAAAAAAAAAAGGGCCTACAATATGCATATTTATATGTTTTCATTAATTAAAATCTAATCCAAACCAAATCTATTTTATCATGCAAAAATACATTATAAATTAATGATCTCTCATGTCAAAATACATTAAAATTCGTCAATATGATACGCATGTCAAAATGTTATTATTAAATAATTAAATTATACATAGTCAAAATTAAATCAAATAATTATATAATAACAGTCAATCCAAAAATAATTAAAACAATAAAATGAATAAAACTATCACATATAAAATTATCAAAATTTTTCATTTAAAAACTCCGTAATATTATAGTACCCCTTACTAATTAGCAATTTTTTTAGTTCTCTCTTAAATGAATTAATGTTCATTACCTTTAGATAATTAGGTGGGGTGTATGGGGTCCGTTGCCATCTTAAAGACCCAAGCCAACCTCACCTGCTAGCGGTGCACCCTGCTGTCCAACGGACGAGGCTCTGGCGAACCTGGTTTCCCTCTTGTAGGGTTGTGGGGGTCAGACGGCTGGTCGCCCCACGTAAAACCAACTTCAGTCATATATGTATGGAGAGAAACAAGTTAGGTAAGGGTACTCGGTCTAGGGCGTCGCCGCATAACGACGCGCAGGCACATCGCCCTAAACCTGCGACAAGTGGGCTAGGGCTACCGTGTCAAGTACGGGCACGGCTAAAGAGGATAGTACCCAAGAAGAAGTTCCGCTTTGCCACCTGGAACATTGGCTCCCTAACCGGACGTTGCCAAGAACTCGCAGACGTACTTGCGAAGCGTCGGGTCCAGTGCGCCTTCCTTCAGGAGACGCGCTGGAAGGGAAATAAGTCACGTGACATCGGGCAGGGGTACCGGCTAGTGTACACCGGATCACCAACGGGTAGGAGCGGAGTGGCCGTGGTGCTGTCTAAGGACCTTCAGGATGGACTCCTTGAAGTAGACCGATGCAGCGACCGGTTGATGCGAGTTAGGGTGCTGTTCGAAGGGTCGGTAACGAACCTACTCAGCGCCTATGCTCCTCAGACTGGTTGCTGTGAGTCTGAAAAGGAGGCCTTCTGGGATAAGTTCGAGGACGTATTATGCGCTATCCCGAATTCCGAAGGTGTTTTGGTTGGGGGGGATCTCAACGGTCACGTAGGTCAGTTTGCTGGAGAGTATGGACGTGTTCACGGTGGTTTTGGTTATGGCCAGCTAAACGCAGAGGGAGTCAATATACTTAGCACCTGCGCTGTGTCTGACCTAGCCATCGCGAACACATTCTTTCAGAAGAAGCCCCAGCATCTTATTACGTACCGTAGTGGTGCCTACTCAACCCAAATAGATTACCTGCTGGTGCGACGGTGCCACATTGGCAAGGTTACCAACTGCAAAGTCATCCCAGGCGAAAGCCTAACGGCTCAACACCGCCTCCTTGTCCTGGACTTTGCGGTTGTACCGAAGAAGAGAGTGACCGAGAAACGCAAACCCCGCACTAAGTGGTGGTTGCTTGATGGTCCTAGGCAGTCGGACTTCATCGCGTAGGTCGAGCATCTCAAGATCAGTGCTCCGCATGAGTCCGCTCAAGAGATCTGGAGTAGGATCCATTCAGCAATCACCGGTGCGGGTAAGCGCGTCCTTAGCACTTCTCGTGGTGGCCGCACCATAGGAAAGGAGACGTGGTGGTGGGATGACGGGGTGCAGGAGGCGACTCGGAAGAAGAAGGTTTTATTTAAACAGTGGCAAGGGTCCAACTCTCCGGATGACAGGGAGGCATATGGAGCGGCTAAGCGCGCTTGCAAAAAAGCTGTAGCCAGAGCCCGCAGCAAAAGTCTGGCGCCCTTATACGACAAGCTGGAAACTGCGGAGGGGCAAAAGCTTATTTTTAAGCTGGCGCGTGGCCGGGAGAAAGCTACACGGGACATTAGCAAATGTCTTTGTGTAAGGGACGCCCAGGGTAAGCTGCTCTACGATGCCCCCTCTGTTAAGGAGAGATGGTGTACATACTTCGCGGAGCTGTCTAACAAACAGCATCCCCATAACCTTCCTCCGGAACCGCCTCCTAACCTTGGGCTTATTTCCCCTATTTCCCCCGACGAAACCCGCATTGCTCTTCGCCACATGAAGAACCGGAAAGCGGTCGAGCCTGACAATGTGCCAATTGAAGTGTGGAAGGCGATGGGCCCACATGGTGTGGACCTTCTGACGGATCTTTTTAACCGCATCATGATCACCAAGGAAATGCCGAACCAGTGGCGATTTAGCCTGATTATCCCTGTTTACAAAGGCAAAGGTAGCGTACAGGATTGTGGTAGCTACCGCGGTATCAAGATCATGTGCCACACCATGAAGCTCTTCGAGCGCATCATTGACACACGGCTCCGTAGCGAGTGTACTGTCTCTGAGTGTCAATATGGCTTCCGTGCGGGTAACAGCACCATGGACGCAGTGTTCGCCTTACGGAATCTGGCTGAGGCTTACAGAGAGAGAAGGAGAGCTTTGCATATGGCCTTTTTAGACCTGCAGAAGGCCTTCGACTGTATACCTCGGCAGTCCATCTGGTGGGCACTGCGCTTCAAGGGCGTTCCCGAGGCCTATATTGACATTATCAGAGACATGTACCGCGATTCCGTGTCCTCTGTCCAGACCGCTGTTGGCGAATCGAATGGCTTCCCAATATCTGTTGGCGTGCCTCCGAAGCTCAAGGGGCAGATATATAAATGCATCATTCGGCCTGTCCTACTGTACGGGGGCGAGTGTTGGCCAGCACTAAGCAGACACACCCAGGAGCTTCGCGTCACGGAGATGAAGATGCTGAGGTGGATGAGTGGCGTAACGCGATCCGATCGCATGCGCAACTCTTATATCCGAGGTAGTCTTGGTGTCCGTGACGTGGGGGAAAAACTGCAAGAGTGTCGTCTGCGATGGTATGGCCACATCATGCGCCGCCCTATGGAGTACGTTGGTCGGAGATGCATGAATATGGCTGTTCTTGGGGCTAGGCCCCGTGGTCGCCCTCGCAAGCGCTGGCTGGACGTCGTCAAGTCCGACATGAGAGCCAATGGCCTGACTGAGAAGGATGTTGAAGATCGGGCAAAGTGGAGGAAGCTAAGTAGGAAGGCGGACTCTGGCAATAGCCGGGATTAACGCCAGGTGGAAGAAGACCTTTAGATAATTAGGTAGTTTATTGTATATTAATGGGGCCATGCATATTACACTTTTTCTCAAAAATGCTGTTTTTGCAGAGAGAGATTGCACCCAAAGTCTGTACTTCTCACGTCTATTTCTATTATCGATCAAAGGGGGAAACAAATGAGGATTGGTTTTTACAAAAAGCGATATCTCCAATATGTATAGTGACGGAAGTGTTAGAATTTTGTGCTGTATAATATTCTTCCAAACAAAAAATAATCATCCAAATCGGTTAACAATTGGCGAAAATATCACTGTACAAACATTTTTCATGGGATCCCATCATCAGATCCTGACTTATACCTTCCATCATTAGCTCAGCAACAAGGGATGATGATTACCAGGCACAAATATCTGAATTACGTTAGAAAGTTTATGAAAAAAGACAGTGTTTGTGCTTATAAAGTTTGAGGGTTTCCCTCGATTTTTATGAGATCCCATCATCAGATTCTAACTTGGTGACAATGGGACCACCTCAGGAGTATAGGCTTTCGAATAAAAAAAGAATTTTTAAAATCGGTCCAGAATTGGCGGAGAAATCGGTGAACATACATAAAAAAAAGATACATACAACAGAACATAGAACCTCCTCCTTGTTGAAGAAGTCGGATATAAATGGACAGGATTTATTTAGAGCCATATGAGGTCCTTTGCAATTAAGGCATTTATATTCTTGAGTTTCACAGTTAATGTGTTGATCCCCACATTTTGGACAAAAATATTATTACTCAATGTACAGAACTTTTGTATGTGTCCATATCTCCAGCATCTCGAACATTGTGTTACGGGAAACACATATTTTTGTACATCAAATTTACACCCTTAAGCAATAACGAAAGAGGGAGAAGTTGAGCAACGCACGTTGTCAAGCACGAGGTGTTCGTGCCTGTTTCACCACCTACGATTAAGTTCCCATTAATTTACTTGGCAGATAATTCCTTACAAATTATGTTCTATTTTCGAATTTATTCGGTGAGTAGTGGTTACTCGGAGATCGTGAAACAGGCCCTTAAACTTAACCGGATGTCTCACTTTCTACCCATTCATAATTTGAATTTCTTCTCCTCGATCTTTTTGCAGATGTTGCAGTTAAATTTTGTAATAATTCATTTTTATCTATTTTTAAATCGACTCCCTTTATGACACCGTATGACACATTATATTCATCGATGAATTGAACTTGTATATCTAAATCTTTAAGTTTTTGGTTTTAATTATTTTTTCTGCTTGAATTTTATTTTCTAATTGTACAAATACTCTGTATGGACGTTTATATTTAATTTTATTTATATTTAATATGTGTTCATCCCTCAAAAGTTTTGCGAAAGCCATTTGTTTTGGCAATATTTTTAAGGAAGTCAAACATTTTCAATCAATTTCAATTTCATATTTTTCTCCCATATCTATGTTTTCCTGATTTTTGTCACAGCTATTGTTATCTGCAGAGTCACTTCTGATTAATCTCTTTGGACTTCTTCTGGTCACAGTAATATATCACTCTTCACTACTGTTTTCACTTTCTCTCTGTCTTTTGTCATTTCTTGTCTTTTCTAAAACTTGTAATTCTCTTTTACACTCTTTTATAATATCCTCATCACTTTTATTCTCGTCACTTAAAATATCATCCATAATTAATAATTAACAAGCGCGGGGTATATGTGAAAAACACCAAGAACGTATCGAACGATATTACGTGCGCTTGTCACAGCGTCTCGCGCGCAACTGATATTTATATGTTAGCAATCGAAATCGAAAAAAAATACATATTCTTGCTCTATTTCAAATGAGGAAAAAAATACGATAGGTCTCAATCCTGTCGGACTCTGGGTAAGAAATGGCGACGAATATGTTTGACCACTTTCCAGGTTTCTGCTCTTCATCATCAGACTCTTGTTATCAATTATGCATAATACCCATTGTAGATGATTGCGTGATAAGTTGCGATGTTGACCACAATGGCTTGGCAGTTGGACATGCAGGGTTACTTTGCAGTTCAGTGTTCAGAAGTAGCGAACTATGTAGGAATGTAAAAACCAGTAGTGTTCAAATTACTAAACGGATTTTTAATGCATATACAAGGAGAAACTTTAGAAATTTGTTATTATATCATGACTGGAGTAATTTCGGAATAAACTCATTTTTAAAGCAATTTGAAGAAATGTTCACAAGCACTTTTAGAAAAAGGAAACTGCAGGTACACTTAACGCGTAATACGCAGCTACGCTGGCTCACTAAGGGCGTGAAGGTGTCTAGTAAAATGAAACGATTTCTACTTACTGGCAAAGAGAATAGACAAAATGACACTGTAATGGACTATAGACAAAAATATATCGCTCTGAAAAAGCTAACAATACAATCTGAATTAGCAAAATCAAAAAGGATGTTTGGAAAGTTATAAACAAGCATAAAAATAAAGAGTGTCAAAAATAATAATAAACTAATATAAAAATCAAAATTATAATAAGATTATGTCATCAGATGTTGTGAATATCTTTGCCCAGCAGTTCGAACTTAATTCATCAACTACTACGTGCACAGGGGCTGCCATGGATATTCTACGTAAAAGTGCAGAAAGAGTAACCAATGACCTATTCCTAGACCCTGTCACGCCCGCCCCTTGAGATAATAAAAACAGTGAAAAGAATGGTCAATAAAAAGTCTTGTGGCTATGATGACATAAATATATCTGTAATAAAGGACAATATAGATGTATTAGCGGAACCTTTAAGCATTTTTACAATAAGTGTTTTGATGAAGGAATCTTTCCAGATCAACTGAAGATAGCCAAAATAATACCTGTACACAAAAAAGGTTCAAAAACAGACCCGAAGATGTACAGACTAATCTCAATACTACTTATTCACTCGAAAATTCTTGAAAAGCTAATTAAAACTAGACATTTACTCAGACATTTCAACCTAAATGGATTGTTAAGTAGAAGACAATTTGGTTATCAGAAAAACGTTGGGACACAAGACGTAATATCGACTGATTAAGGACGTCGTTATCAGATTGGATGACAAACAGAAAGTAACTGGGCTTTTCCTAGATTTAAGTTCAGCATTTGATACGTTGGATTATAAACTACTGCTTGAAAAACTTTAGCATTACGGTGTCAGGGGAAAAGTATTGGCACTTCTCAAGTCATATTTAAAAAACAGGAAGATGTTCGTGGAGATCAAGGCAGTGGTGTCAAAGACAAAGTCCTCAGGTAAAAATTGTCCAAGTGAAGAAACATACCGGTCCTAATTGTCTCCTGTTTACAAGGGCGTACCACAAGGCTCGATACTGGGTCCGATATTTTTATCGTGTTTGTTAATGACCTTATTCAACACGTGAGAGAAAAAGCTGCGGGATCTATACAGCTTGTAGTGTTAGCCGATGATACCAATGCCGTTGTCTTGGCTGATAATATACAGGTTTTTAATTCCTTAGTAAATCAAACCCTAAATATCTTTCACTGCTGGTTTGCTGTTAACGGTCTTAAAGTTAATGCCAGCAAAACCAATGTGATGCTTTTTCGTTCCACTTTCAATAGTAAAGATTCCATTAACTGCGTCATAAATGGAGAAACAGTGAATATGGTCCAGGTGGTTAAGTTTCTGGGAGTTCATATCGATAGCCAGTTAAAGTGGAAACAAGAGTTAGCATACCTAGAAAAAGCAATCAGCTCTGCCTGTTACGTGCTAAGGATTCTAAGAAACGAGGTAATCGTAAAACATTTAAAAATGGTCTATTACACATTAGTGGAGTCAATACTGAGATACAGCATACTCTTCTGGGGAGGAAGCTATGATTACAATACCCAAAAAACTTTTGTGATTCATAAAAGAGCAGTCAGAATCATAGCGGGAATTCAACAGCAAGAACCATGCAAGCCTCGCTTTAATGATTTAAATATATTGACAGTCCCAAGCTTATACATTTTGGTCCTACTTAGTCACTTATCAAAATATATCTTACTTAGATTTGAGACTGAAAATGAAAGACAAAAAGGGAGAGTACAAGAAGAAAAGATCTCCAGATGAAGCAAGTGCCTCATCTGAACGTTGTGAAGCATAGTGCCTACCACTAGTCAGTAAAAATGTTCAATAAACTGCCAACAGAATTAAAAAGTCTACTATATACAAGTGGGTTTCAAAATAAACTTAAACCGTTCTTGTTAAACAAATGTCTTTATTATATTGATAAGTAATAAATTTGATTGGCTTTAAATGGAAATATTGTTGTATTTTATTTAAGAATTGTCTATTATTCTGACTTTTATTTAAATTGGATTTGTAATTATTTAAATATGGATTGCATGAATCATGATTATTATATATGTATCTAGCTATAGAAATTCAGACACGATGTAAAAATCGTTACTGAATAAATTAATTGAATTGAACGATTCTAATGGCTCAAACACGACAGGCATACTTGTAAGAATGGATGTAAAATAACCTTTTAAGATTTCGTCTGCTGAAGACATATTGAAGGTCATATATTTATGCGTTAGCCATCGAAATCGAAAAAAATAATAGATATTCTTGCTCTACTTTAGATGACAAAAAAACTACGATAAGTCTCAACTCTGTCGGCTTCTGGGTCAGAAATTACCATTCGTCTTTGTATGATTTATGAAAAAAAATATTTTATCAATTTACATACCCTCTATGTCCTAAAGTTTTGATCCTACGGTTACATGTAAATGACATAATGTACAGAAAAAATTATGTAGATAGTTAATGTAGAAGTGAGCAAGGAGCTCCTTGCTCACTTCTACATTAAAAATAATTTAAATGGTTTTGGAGATACAAGCAAAAACCTGAAAAGGTACCTTGCCCCCCTCTCCCACCGCCGTCTCTCCTCCCACCCTCGGGGATTTTTAGTATCTGGACACCTCAAAGAAAAAATTTATCTATTTTCAAAAAAAAAAGCCGAAAATACAAAGCTGTTCGGCGGGACTCACCTTAATAATTGGGTTTATTCTCAGAAAAACGAAATCTTTTTTAAGCTTAGGGTAACTTAGGAACAGTCTCATTTTATACGTTACTTGAATAGTGTAGGGGAGCACTAAGAGAGGATTTCCCGAAATTCCCACAGGAATGGGGGAAAAACGAGTATGAGCGTACTAAGTCGCGGTCTAAAGCTAGTAGTCTATATAACATCACGCTGTGACCAATAGGAGCGGAGCTAGTATAGAATACTACTAATCAGCTGTTCCGGTTAGACTGTAAGCCCAGCGGGTCTAATAAGGCCTTTTAAGCAGAATCAGAAAGCACGTCACGCTACCCAAAACTGTCAAATTTTCCCAATCAATCTTGAACCTAATGTTATAGCGATAAAGATGAAAATGATTTTTTTCAGTCCCGTACTAACCCAACAAGTAATCAACTGTATTGATTGAAGAGTTTAAAAACTTTCTAAATGAATCGATTCTCCCTCCATAGTCAATAAAATAATGCACTTGCTCTCCAATCTACTTTGGACATTGGCAGAACAGTCGACATCGGCTTTGGTCAGTAAATAAACCGAGCCACCCGCTACCGAGGATCTCTGATTCGATTTTCTCAAAAAGTATAAAACTTACAAGTATCAAAGTTATACCTACAAAAAGTGCGTTTCATGGTGATTAAAATGACTACAAATTAATTCGAAAGTACCGTCAGCTCACATTGTAATCAAGCAACAAACACAATGCTAACGATTTGCTCTGTTTTCACCAGTTTGAAATTAGCGTCCTTTTTTTCTCTCTACAATGAGGCCCAGTCGGATATTTCTTATCATTTCTTTAGTTTTTGTCCATCGTTTGCTCAGACGCGTGTGTTTTTGCTACTTTTTTAGATTAATAATGGATACAACACCTCAGGAAGCAGCTCAAGCTGTAGCATTACCTCAAGCAGGCATTGCACAACGTGAAGTCGCTCGAAGGCTTCGAATCAGCAGATCTTCGGTGCAACGAGTTTACAGACGATACCTAGAGACTGGAGCATTCGATCACCGTCCAGGTACGGGCAGACCTAGGGCTTCATCAGCAGCAGATGATCGTTATATCCACCTTACTGTTCTGCGAAACGCCACCTCAACGCAGTTCAAGTCCAACAAAGTCTGCGTGACGAACGCCAAGTGGTCATAAGTTCAGATACCGTCAGAAGGAGACTTGCTGAACGGAACCTGACCCCAAAAAAAGCTGCAACAGGCCCAGCATTAACGGTAGCACACCGTCGAGCACGACTTGAATTTGCTCGAGAGCATAAGGATTGGACATTAGAGCAGTGGAGTAATGTATTCTTCACTGATGAGACCAGGGTGAGTCTACATGGAAGTGATCGGCGTCAGAGAGTACATCGTCGCCCTGGAGAACGTTATTCTCAGTGTTGCATCGAGGAAACTTGCTTATGGAGGAGGATCTGTAATGGTCTGGGGCGGCATCTCGTTAACAGCACATACAGCGTTAGTTTTCATCGAACCGACGGGCCGTACACGTGGACTGACTTCTCATCGCTACATTACTGAAATCCTCGCAGACCATGTGGTACCTTACGCAGGATATATCGGACAGGATATGCAATTGATGCATGATAATGCACGGCCTCATGTTGCTCATGTGGTGACCCAGTATCTACGCGACGTCAGCATTCGTACGATGGACTGCCCAGCTCGAAGCCCGGACTTGAATCCGATAAAACACTTATGGGATGAGCTGAAACGTCGGGTTCGAGCCCGGATACCTGCTCCAACAAGGCTTCCAGAGCTGCGAATCGCAATTGAAGAGGAGTGGAATACAATTCCTCAAGATTTTATCGTCAGGCTCGTAAGGTCGATGAATACAAGGATGCTGGCAGTTATCCGAGCAAGGGGAGGGAATACGGAATATTGATCAAAAACTTTTTTTTGATTTTATCTTTGTTTTTGGCTTTAATTTTTTTTTCACTTTATCATTACTAACGATTGTCACGACTGGAAAACGACTCTTCTTTGTAAAATCCTTAATAAACACTGAAATATTGATTAAATCCAATGAGTTTCCTTTCATTTAAATCACCATGAAACGCACTTTCTGTAGGTACAACTTTGATAATTGTAGGTTTTTTAGTTTTTGAGAAAATCGAATTAGAGTGCCTAGGTAGCGGGTGGCTCGGTTTATTTGCTGTCCAGTGTATATATTTCCGGATGACGGCGATGCGGAGGAATTTTTCAACGCCTGATTGTGTTTGATTTTGTTTATTCATAATGTATATAGTTGTTTTTATTAGTTATTTTGAAATATATTATAATACAGTTATTTATTTAATGAATATTTCTTAATATGATTCTACGAAAGTGGCTTTTTAGACCCCCAAGTAGCTTGATTGAATTGAATACAAGCAACAAAATTTCTGATTGAAGGCCGGGATTGTCGAGGGTGGATATAAAACAGTTAATAAAACAAAAACCACAGCAATTCGTTTCCAATATTTTTATTTTTAAATTAGTGGCAGTGAAGTTTTTGGGTAATAATCGAGTGATGAACAGAAGCCGGTTTCTGTCTCACGTTCGTCGAGTGAATACAAAAATAAATGTTCTCGGTACGTATGATACGAGTGAACCATGCCATTACGTGTTCCATTCGGGTGGACTTCTGTACTTTGAAGTATGGGTAAAATTAACTTTATTTAAAAAATTGAGCTAGCAACATACAACAACAACATAGGTACAACTTTCATGACTTTCTTTAGGATTGCATCACAGCGCGGATATTCTTGAGGAAGCATTTGTTCAATGCTTTTTAGCTTTGAATAGACGTTTCCAGCGTTTTCCCAACTTATAGGTCATTCCATAGCGTTTCTTGCTTCTACCATTTCACACAGTATCATACTTTATAATGCATTTTTAATCCTTCCTATTAAAGTACCCATACTCTAAAATACAGTTATAAATGTGTTTAAAAAAGGTTTGTACGTGCCATATCTAACTTAACTAACATTACTTATAACTCATAAATTGGCACTTTGTAAAACAACAATTCTTATGACATACTCTAGGGCACCAGTCCACAGTTGCCTAGTATAGAAACTCGCTACATTATGTATTATTCGACATTTTATATAAAACTCTACAACGCACCTCCGACGTCACAATGTATAAGATAACGTTACAATAATTACGTTAATTTTGTCTAGTCTTAAGAGAAAGCGGTTATTCTGCAAACGCTATGTTCTACAATCTGACGTCGCAGTTAGAGTTCTACAGTGGGATTGTAAAATAAGAACGATTTGGCACGTAACTTTAAAACGAGTCCCCTAAGTGCTATATAGTGTATGAATAACTAACATTCAATATTTTACGTATCTGTATTTGCACGACTGCTCACTGCATATAAGCTGTGTACTGAGTTGTAACAATTGCTCGTAGCATCCAGAACAGACTAATTTAACTGCTCAATATCAATTCCACGTTTGGATTTCCCAGGTTCAATATGCGAGGAATAGTAATTTTTAAATTTGACGTTAAATAGTATAATTTACAACGCCATTACGTACAACGTCGACATTCTACAATGATCCTAAAAGATCAATCTTTATTTATATTTCTTAATGTCCGTATAAATTGGATTACAAGTAAATGCTACAAATCAATACCCATCTTAAGACTGACTTTAAAAAAACATTGACGTAACTAATTGTTCGCCTATAAAACGAGGTTCGAAAACGAAAGTGTTTTTCGAAAATTCTGTTACCGTTTATATATTATTAGTTATCTAATCATTATTTAGGTATGTATATTTCGAATGAAATACAATTTGGGAAGGTATTACTGAGGACAGAGGGCTGATCTTGTTTCGCAGTTGATTCTTGCCTTACATAAATTAACAACATCAATATTAATTACTTATCTCACGTTGATAGGGATTTAAATTCTTTATTTTTCCTACAAAACGTAGGCTTTGTCCCAAATTAGCAAGAATCGCCCTTTGAGTCCCCAGCGACAATATTGTTACACGTGAGTCCAACAGTTGGAGATGATATACTTAATATTATTTCAGTCATGGAACTAATATCTGCACCACGAGGCAACGAGTGCTCTACAGGCATGGAAGTCTATAATTCAATTACTATCAAGATTTTGTCCACAAACTTACTTCAGTAACAATTATTCGCTGCTAGAATACCATTTTTGCTTAATAACCACGACCTATTATTTGAGCTTCATTGGTAGCATACAATCAGTACATGCTTCTGTAAAATTTCTCCAATAACTTGCTGTTATTTTTTTGGTTGTTCCAAAATCTATAAAATTCATCCCATATCAGATATAAAAAGCTCACGAATAGAATGTTTCTCACGCACAATCTGACAGTAATTAAACTATAACGATCTAAATGCCACTGTTGAATAGACACTGCAACAATATCATTGTACACAACGATCGAAGTTTTAAGCAATGCAGCACATCACACATGTCCTCGTAAATCCTGTTATTTAAAACCTCCTCCATTGTACATTCAAAAGCTGCCCTGAACAGTGGCACGGTTGCATTGCTTGAATTTCGCCTCCCAAACTACAACCGCGGATCATACGCGTCACAAACCAATTTTTACATATTACCATTACTCCTATACACATAAAAATATTAAAACGGAACGTTTTAACTAGATACAATATCGTGTGCGTAACGGACTGTAACTCCCACAGACTCACCATTAGCTGTACAAATGAAGGTAGAAATGATTTGACTCAACAGAAGTGGGACGCACACTGTGCGACTGTCACACGGCGAGGCAGACAACACGCTGAGCTACTAAATTGACAGCGATCTTCAAAAGGTTAGTAGTTATTTTCTTTTCGAGTTTTATTTTTTCCATCTTGTAAAAACAACTCGTCTCTCAGCGTGTAGCCTGCCTTCATGCTAAGAATGTACCGACAGTCATCTTCGGACAGAACCAACATAAAAATCGCAGTCATCTGACGTTAAAGATCTAACTCTCAGTATTACCTTATAAAACTTCAAGAGATTTTTCATCGGGACCAGCTTCCGACGTCACATTGTCGAAACTATTTGACGTCAGAATGTATAACATTTGACGGCAGTTTACAATGTGACGTCGAGAGCATGCACAAAATTGCAGAATACTCATGTCTTTTTTCTCTGTCGCTCGAACGTACAAAATGTAAGTGCGACAGAGAGCAACGACAGGTCGGAGTATCTTAATATCTCAAACCCGGCCACTTATTTTATGGAACCTTTTTTTAACGAAACTTACAGCTTCCCCTAAACTTTAATAGCGATAGTAAATTGAAAATTAAGTAACTTTAGGACAAGTCACAATATCAAACTTTAAAATCAAACTCTATCCAATAATGTATCAAAACATCAAAATTTATATTTTCGGTTCACGAAAATAGGTTCATAATATAATTATATCGAATATATAAATATATTGATCGCTGAGAAATAGTTAAATTAGGAATGAATCTCAAACGGGATCTTTATGAACCGTTCTGAAAAGAGACGATGATAAATAATATACAAGTATATTCGGACAGTGGGCCCACGAGCGATTTGGGACACGATGAGAGTACTATTATCTAATTCGACCTTTATGTAAAATACTGTAGCAATCACAGTTTGTTCATTTATTCTTCCACGCGACAGAGATTCGTTTCGTTCCAAAAAGCTCGCGCATCCGCGATCCCCGCCTTCGCACACAATCATAGTCAACAACACAAACAACGCGACGCGCTCGCGAGTGACGAGCGACAGTGGCGCCACCCCGACACCCGGCGGCGACTAACGGAACCTCTTCACAAACAATGTATCCACGTACTCCTTCAATAATATCCAATAATAATCGTTAATATTACACCTTAAATAACTATACAATATGAGAGCCTCCCGGCTGTAAAACTTATGACACCATTGTTTGTTATAATATACATTAATGCGTGACCACCACGACCTCCGTACTATACAAAAATTAAAAACATTATACAGTAATACTACGGTACCATATAGCTAATAAATACAAGAATCAACTTACCGACTACCAATACCCAAGTAGCGAGATGACTGACGCACGACGGTAGGTATATTCGTATTTTAGATACAACCATTTTTATTTTTAACATTCAATTTTATTAATTATAATAATTTTATATATCTATTAATGTTATGACTCTCTCTGAAACCTCGTCATAGCTATGGAACTGTCGCTGTGGGCAAGCACCGACGCGCCGGGGCCGCCGGACCTCGCGCGTCAGTGACGCCGCTGTCTGTTTGTCCTACAACGACTCCTCATACATACCTACACATATTTACTGAATTCATGAGCAAGTTATTCCCTCTGTATGCGAGTGACGTCAGCGGGTGGAGCCGCTCTCTCACACCACAATGTCTCATTTATTGTTTCCGAGTGTCACACTGTGCTGGTTCAGTTTAGACTTTGTCGACTGCGGGATGCATCGGTGATGGCGATGAGTTTATACAGAAACTTATTCCCCAATATTAGGCCAACTTTGAGTGAAGTATGCAGAGCCGCGCGACGCGTGCGACGCGGCCGCCGCGCGGCGACAAACGAACTGGGCGCGAGCGGCGCGGGCGCTCGCTACAATTTATTATTTACCTAAGAACATTGACAATAACCTCGATGATAAACATTTGTGCGGGTGGTGTGTTCCGGCGACGCATATATTACACAGCACGCGATGCGGGCGAGCCGCGACCGGCTTACACTAAGTAATCACCTTAGAAATCGATAGGAAGTCAGTTTTACTTACAATAATATTCCGCTATTTATTAACTAGGGTGCGACCCCGCTCCGACCGACACGACGGGTCCGGCGCGTGCGGGGCCGCGACAAATTTCATATATAAGTCTCTAAGTATTCACTTTGGCGGGCGACCGTCTGAGCGTGCCGGCGCGGCGCAGCACCCGGCGGCCCGCCGGACGCCGCGCCGCCTCCGGAGCGGCCCGATCCTGTCGTTTCGCCCGGATCTACGACGAAACCTTAGTAACGAATATTGCTTTCACGCGTGTGCGTGCGGCGTGCGGTGTGTGGGGAGGGGGTGTGCGGCGCGGCCTCAGCGCGCGGCGATGCGGCACAGCGCGGTGCGCACGGCGGCGGCGGCGGCGGGCACGGCGGCGCCGCACAGGCCCGATCAGAGCCGGTCCTCCTCCTCTTCCTCCTCGCCCTCGTCGCCGGCCTCCTCGTTCTCCTCCCGGTAGCCCGGGTGCTCGCTGATCGCGTAGTAGTTCCCGTTGTAGATGACGCCCAGCTCCCGCAGCGCGTCCCCGCGGATCGTCGCCTTGATGGTCCAGTTGTAGCAGTCGTCCGATTCGGACTCGCGGTCCAGGCGCTCCACGTCCAGGATCTTGGAGCTGAGCCGCTCCAGAATGATGCCGATGTCCTTGATGGTGAGGTGGCGCTTTTGGTCGACGCTGAGCTGGTCGATGAGCAGCAGGAACTTCTCGGAGGTGACGGCTTCATCTTCCACCAGCGTGTTCTCGGTCTCGCTCTCGGAGGAGTCGCGGTCGCCGCGGCGCGCCGACTCGGCGTCCAGGAAGCGCACGTGGCCCTTGGGCCGGCCCTGCGGCGAGGCGCGCGGCTGCGCGTCCTGGATGGGTGACGTGGCCACGCTCTTGTGCACGGCGATGCGGCGACCCTCCTCGTGCAACGCGCAGCAGTGGAAGTCGCACTCGTCGGGCGGAGGGCGCGCGGGCGCGTGGTGCGCGTGCGCGTGCGCGTGCACGTGCGGCGTGTCGGCGGCGCGGCAGTCGGCCGTGTGCACGTGCGCACCGCCGGGCTGCTCCAGCGAGCCGGGCGCGCGCGCCAGGCGGGCGGTGCGCGGCTCGTCGTGGTTCACGACGGTGATGTGCGGCGGCGCGGGCGCCGGCCGGTCCAGCGACGTCTGGATGACGAGTGAGGGCCGCCGGTCGGGCTTGGGCTGGCGCGAGGGCGAGCGCGCTGCGGGGGACGCTTGCGGCCGCTGGTCCCAGTGGAGCACCACCGTGACGCGACCCTTGTTGTCCATAATCTTCCATGAAGGCGTCTCATCGTGGAGCTCGAGCGCGTGAATTGTTTCGCATACTATCTTCGGGATCGCCGATATTGCTGGAACCGACAAAGGTGACAATTGAACCTCTACTTTGTCTGCCCAGATATTGCATTCAAAGGATGGAGCGAGTCATTTCTCAAGTCAAAATGTGTATAGCATACTGCGAAACTCACCAGCCTTGATGACGTCGACGCCCGTGGGGTACCACCTCTCGCCGGGCCGCAGCAGCAGCAGTACAGTGTTGGGCGGGAGAGTGCGCCAGTACTCGCCGTCCTCCACCTGCGTGCCGTCGCTCTCTAGCACCAGCCGCACCGGCTCGCTCGCTGCTACCGATAGCTTCTCCTTACCTGCACAACAAGAAAGATCATAGCTGCAAATTAAGCACTTCTCGAACGAAAGACAGCACACGAGCAGGCAGAGAAATGGCGCGACAGTCCTAACTCTACACGGAAACAACCAGTCTAATCTTTTCTCAACAATATTGGTATCGGATTCTAGTCCGATTCCAGATTTTGCATGGAACGGTCACCCAGCCCTGTAACTGGAAGTCTCGGTACTCTTTTGCAAGACCAGTTGTTAGGTTTGGTGATCCTAAACGAGAACACTTTAAAAAACTAAAAATTCTATTAATAATCATAAAGGAATGAATGTTGAAATAAATAAAAATAAAACAACGAAATAAAAGTTTATTTCGGAACAATAACACAAAAAAACGATGATAACTACAAAAATATAAACTGTAGCGCAGCTACTCGTAACAACGCCCTTCTCCAAATACAGAATGGAATGATATGTTCCATACAAAAAGTGCTAAACAGGTAATGATATAGTTAAAGTTAGTAGGTAGGTAGAGTAGGGGGGGTAGAGTAGGGGGGGTAGAGTAGGGGGGGTAGAGTAGGGGGGGTAGGTAAGGTAGTGGTATGTAGGTGGAGGTGGTTGGTAGTGTGTCGGAAAAAAGGAACCTATTGCAGTTTTTAGATCATATTTAGGTAGGTACATACATTATTGCGAAGTACGACCGGATAGACACAAGTAGGTCAGTAGGTCGATGTAATACATCTATAAAATGCTTTAGAAAAAAGTAACAATATGTATCGTATAAATAGAAACACGAGTTCCTTTTGATGATGAATAAAAAGTAAAATAGTTTAAAAGTACAAAGTGGTTTTACTCCGTCACCTGAATCATGTCAACGACCTGAAGCGATACGTATATACCTTAACTACAACAGTAGTGGTATTCTGTTCTTAGTGTCTCGACAGCAGAATCCGAGGTATCAAATTCGTATTTGTATAAGACTTATGTTGTGTGTAATAAAGCTTTTGTCACTCAGGTGAAGCTCGATATCGAAATAGTTATTTACAGAATAGCACTGCAGAGAGGCTACTTTCTAAGCCCAAAATCCGTAGCTTCGGCCTTAGTTGTTGGCTTATCACCTAACCGCTAAGAATGAATGATAACAGTAGCCCCCCAGGGGTTTACAACTGCTACATATGTATTCTTGACTATAAACCTCTGTAAACTTACTGTCGTCAAATTCATGTTTGGAAAATCTCACACCAGCACATCCCTTAGGAATAGAAATCACTAAACGACTCATTTGTGCAACACTCAAATCAATTTTCCGCTAGTATGCAAGCAAAGGCCTCCTGATCCTATCAGTACTTTTGAACTTTAAAATCTTAAATTACGAACCTAGTTATATCCAAAGCAGATGATACCACACCGCGATTACAAAGTGCACTCTATGTATGAACATCAGAACCGTATACCATACATAACCACAGATTTGAACCACACCTATGACCACAAAATACTGCACCAAGACACAACTTATCTCTCCGCCGCCCAGTTCAGACTAGCTCCATTCGCTAGGGTCCGGAGGTAGGCAGTAACCAGGTCAGTCGTGTGCAGTCGCTCGACTAACGCGGTTGACCTGCCCCGATGTGCTGCCCTGCGGCTAATTGACGATCAAATCAGATCACTCTCTTTCATTAGACCAGCGGAATATTCATCTTTGTTTTTTGGCTCGAATTGGATTCCCCAGAGAGTGTTAATTAACTAGAGCGAGATCTAGTGATTGGGTAGAAATTGATTTTTTAATTTTAGTTCGAACTAAGCTCTAAGCAATTGAGCTCTAGTTTCGGGAACAGATATTTATGATACTAGTGCGGTAAGTTGATTTTTACAAATGAATAGACAAACCGAAGCCCGAGAGGTAGTCACGATTTTGTAAATACCAATATCCACACGTGTGTCAACAATGTTTTACAACACATTTGCGAGTAAACAGTACAATAGGTAATGAGACAAACTTTTTGTTTTAAGGGCCCTATCCCAGTCTTGCATTTTCATTCACAAAACTGCTGACTCAACGCATTATGTAGAAATAAGGAGTTGCAGTTATGTTTACTTTAGGGTTTATTGTTAAATTATTTAATTAATATTTATTACATTTTCATTTCTTATGAACTATGGTTTATTTTGGTATAAATTTTAGTAATAATATTAACGTATTATGGAGACTTTGACGTTTATTTTAGGGTTTATTGTTAATTTATTTAATGGATATTTGTTACATTTTCATTTCTTATGAACTATGGTTTATTTAGGTATAATTTTTACCAAGTAATATTAACGTATTATGAGAAGTTGACAGTTGATTCTGAGCGTTTTTAGTAGTTTTTATGAATTTGAATGGGATTGTTTTACGGATATTCCATTCTTATTTCAAATTTCTGAGACCGCTATGCACGAAACCACTATATAAGGAATATTATGATATATTTTTCAATTCATTTGGTTTGTACATTAGTTTAATCCTCGAGCTCAAAAAAGTGTCGTCGCGCTTTTCATGAGAAACTTACTTTGGAATTTCGGCTTAAAAATCCAAATAGGTAAGAAAAAAAATGCTAAAAGTGAGGCCACTATGCACTGTACTAATACCTATTCTCAACTATCCATTAAGCCAAAGTTGTCTATATATTTCAGTTCCTGAGAATAAGAAAGTCAAAATTAGTCATTTTACGCAAAAAATTAGGGAAATTTTAACCTCCTGGGATTTCAATGTTCCACCGTTGAGACTCAGGTGGAACTTTTTGGTTCCACCGGAGTGTACACCGGTAGGGCTCTTAAGATATTAGTCGGAAATGCGCAACAATCTTTGCAATATAAAAATGGCTGGAATTTCAAAATTTTAAATTAGCATCGTCGTCCTATCTTTGTCTCATTTTCTCTTTAGTATTAAATTGAGACAAACGAATTGAGCAAGAGTGCTTCCAAGGAGGTTCGATCATTCAGCATATTAACTGTTATATAATTTTTTCAACTTGCGAAAATACAAGCCTTAATTATTCAAAAGTGTCTGAAAATCTATACTAATACATTTTATAAAGCTGAAGAGTTTGTTTGTTTGGTTGAACGCGCTATTATCAGGAACTGCTAGTTGGAATTGAAAGATTATTTTAGTGTTTGATAGCCCATTTATAGAGGAAGGCTATAGGCTATATAACAGCACGCTACGACCAATAGGAGAGGAGTATTAATGAAAAATGTGAAGCAGACGAAGTTGTCAGCCAATGACTTAATAAAATAAAACCTTTTAGTTAGTTTAGATAACCTGAAGAAAACGAAGTAACAAAGCCTAAGACTGGAAATATTTTCTAATAGAACAAAAGACAGCAGTTCAAGTACTTGCGTTGGTCTAAAAGTAGAGAGCATCTGTATAAATTCTTAGTAACTATGAGTTCATAAAAGTTACTAAGAATTCTGACAGATGCTCTCTCAGCACCACTAAGCGAGTTTTTTTTTTTTGTTTATTTATTAATTAAGGCACACCAACGACGTATTTACACACAGCACAATCTCAATGAAAGATGTCAATCTTTCATTAATTTAAATTGATGAATCTTTCATTAATTTAAATTGATTTAAAGAAATATTTAAATTAAATTAAATCATTTCGTTATCAGACAGTTAAGAAAATACATGATTATTATATAAAAGTAAGAAAAAAAAAAAAAAAAAAAACTAATGCATTTGAATTATAAACTAAATAATATTAGATTAATTAAAATAAAATAAATATTTTACCGCAACTGTGCTGCAATTCTATGCTATTTAACAGACTCCCGTGAAATAATAGCCAGGAGTTCTAAAAACGTCACTTTAGAAAAATCAAAAGCACATCACGCTACCCTTCACTGTCAAATTTTCCCAATCAACCTTGAACCTAATGCGTGAGCGATAAAGATGAAAATGATATTTGACAGATTGTGGTGTGATTAATATTATGATTCTAATATGATTCTGCTGAAGTGGCCTTTTTAGACCCGCAGCTTTATTGGAAGAACATTTCTAGCACTTCAAAAGTTTCAAATTCAAGTTGCAATCACATCTCAGCGGCAATAAATGTCAAAAATTGATCAAATTGGAGGAATCTTTTTTGTCTAATTGACTTTGACCCCCTGATTTTTTAATGAAGCAATTGAAGTTTAATATTTCTCGAACTCTATTTTAAATTAACTACTTTTTAATAACTGTCTACTTGTGGCATCAACGGCTTTTTTGCCACTTAACTTAATTTTTATTTATGTAAAATTTAATTAATTTTAAAATTAACTCAAAAACTCAATTCAGAAACCTAACTAAATTAATTAATTCTCAGTGCCCTGAGAATATGTGTGGGATCGTTAGACCTTACTGCCCACACGATAAGAAGACTGACATAAACTGATAAATCACAGGAGTGTTTAGTTTAGTAAGTAACAGTGCCGTAGCTTGCCCTGTGGGAGGCCTGTTTCAAAGCCCTCTGTATGCAGCTGTGGAGAACTCCAAAAGGAGAGCAATGTGTTTAAATAAATGAAATAGGAGTATGAATTCTAAATTTGGATAGCTAAAACAAGCATGAGGAAGAAGCTAAAAAGGATTTAAAATTAGAGAATTCTTAAATCTTGTTCAAAAAGACTATTCGTCTCGGGCGCCTTATAGAAAAATGTGGTTGTGGAACATATTACATCACTTTGGCGGTAGTTACGCCCCTGTTTAGTAAAAACTTATAAAAAAAGACTTTAGCTAATTATATCTAGGCCGTACTTCACAAAATCTTAACATCAATTTGTCCTAAGCAAGGAATCGAGAACATCATCATCTGCCGAGCCTATTCCCAACTACTAAATTTTAAGTAAGGAATTGAGAAAAAAATATTATATACATATATCCGTTTATAGCCGTTCGATTCTGTGATTGTAATTCTTCGATCACTACACGATTATCAAAAATTAAGAAAATAATAAATGCACAAGAAATAACTGTATTGAAAAGTACCCAAAACGTTGATATAATAGAGATAATGAAATGTATTCGAAACCACAACCATAAATAAATTAGGCAGATAAATATACAAATGTTTGAAAGTTAAAATCATTTAACATCACTGTCAAGGTTATCATTTTAAAGATGAATGAACGTTAAAAAGAAATAACCTTGGCAATGACTCCTAGTCAATCAAAATATATGGAAAGTCATTGTCAAGGGAATCATCAAAGTTGATATAATTTACTCAAAGGTGATCTGGGCAATGAATCCTAGTCGATCATAGTTTTTAGAAAGTAAATAGCATTTCTAGGTCATAGTCAAGTTAATCATCAAATATGACTAACAATAACGTTATTGTCAAAGGTGATCTTAACAATGTAATCCTCATCAATCAAAACTTAAAGATAATTAAAATCATTAACAAAAACATCATCAAAAATAACTACAATTATGTTATCAATCATAGTCATCTCGTATATGATAATTAATTAATTTCAAATATAAGCTTATCTAATCTATTAGCACAAAGTAGGCGAGGTCCCCCGTCCCCTGCCAGGCCCTGTAGGTCACTAGGGTGAACCTAGCTGCACAGAGGACTGGGTGAACTCAGGGTACTGACCTCGGTGAATCAACTCCTCGAAGCTAGTGACGACCAGTCCCTTCCTCACGTTCCTTGAACAGTCCCATATCTTGAAAGGCCTCTTTCCTCTGACCTCCTGAAATTTAGAAAATGATCTATTAAAATTTACACTAAAATATTCGCACTTTTGAAAAAAAATGTGTTCGGTTTCAAACATTTTTGGAATGGATTTTAAATATTACAAAAAGTTTCTATGTAATTAGGGGCAATTTGACTGAAATTATTTTCGTGTTTGAATAGTCATGAGATTTTTATACATACCATTTGGTTCCATTATTTTAATATGACCCATAATATATTCGTCATAAGTTCATAATGTAGCATTGATTGACAACCAATTTTTACAATTGAATTTAAATTTAATAAATCAATCATTTTCATTGAATAATTCATTAAAACTTTTTGCATTTTTCGTGTTTTAACTAATAATAGCACTAAACTGGTCATCCGTTACATTTATATTAATTTGATAGCATCATACAGTAAAATAGTAAAGCTATGCTACACCCCAGGGGCTACGGCGTAGCCCGTCTACGTAGTAGTGCGTAGCGGTCGTCCGTAGCGCCTGCACTGGCTGCAGCGGTGCAACGCCCGAGCGACCTCCGCGCCCCCCCCTGCTCACCCCTACCTGCCCCCGGGCCCGGCTCGCGATCCCCCCCGCCCCGCTGACACGCCCCGCGCCCCGCACGCACTGTGCGTTGACCCACTGACATCACCGCCCTGCACGATCTTTAATCTAGACTGGGACTTGTAAACTTCGAGTCATTAAAAAAGTTTCGTCTCAAGTATTCGCACGATATTACCATCGAATACCTCGCTCGCTAACAGTACAACTCACTGTACGGTTTTTTGTCAGTTATTGTAAAATTGTTGGGCTTTATCGTGTGAGGCAGCAGCCGAGCGCGGCCGGGTGCAATGTCCTAGCAGCACGCTTGTCTGTACAGCACACTAGCGCGCGCGGAGCCCTACGAGCCCCACGAGCCGCGCTCCGGCACCCGCGAGACACATACCTCGGGTATTTCGACTATCATGTTTCCTTCACTCACTCACTGGTAGGTACGAACTCGCGTCACCGTCACTGTTAATATGGGGTGTTAGAAAGAAAGTGTGTGATGATCACTTGAGTGTTGAAGTTGGGGTATCGTATGGTGCAAGTAGAGGTTATATATGAGGGTGGCGGGCGGCGCGGTGCGCGCCGGCGGAGCGCCGCGGCCGCACTGGGCGCCGTGACCGGGTCGCGCGGCCCCGCCCCCCGCAGCACCCCGCACCCCGCACCCTCTCGCCCTCGCGCCCACCCCGCCGCCCCGCGCCCCGCACTGCAGCGCTCACCCGTAATCTCTTGATGCCGTAAGATCTTGAAATTAGCGATGCCGATGATGCACTTTTGGAAGAAATAAGCAGTGGGGACAGCTGTGCTTTCGAATATTAGGTCGAACCTAGACAAATGCTTTACTAATTTGATCACTGATACTCCCTAAACGGTAGATCAAAACATCGCGAGGATAACCAGAACAAGTATGTCCAAGAATCAAAAATATCGAAGACATGAGATATCTTAAGCCCATTTGGTTGATAACAGACATCTAACAGAGAGCCCAGTGTCCCACCAGTGGGAACATCGTAAGCTGATTATGAAAGCCTTCTCCAAACGTACAATTTATTGAAGGCTTAACGAGGTTACGTGTAGACGCGGTGCAGTGGCCGGCACTCGTGGAATTGGATGTTAGATACTACATACTACGTACGAGTACATACAAGATAAATGGCGCCATAACATCATAAAATATAGTACGAGTTACATCGATAGGAACTGATCATATTACAGTCTGTTCGGTTAGATAATGGTGGGAATACCTGCTTGTATTATGGTATAACTTGTACTAGTGACCAAATTGTAGCGTTTAAAACCTGAATTTCAAAATTTTATGCAGCTCTGCCCACCCGTTGAGGAATATAAGCGTGATGTTTATTAATGTCAAGAACTATTTTTTCCCCTTTTGAAGGAGGACTGTAATAAACCTTAAATTTATACAAGAATATTTAAGCTGGGACTCATAAGCAGTGTAGTCGCTACGACGCTACAATGACCATAGCTATAGTGCTACGTTTTTTGTAGCAGGCATGCTACGCTTTTCATAGACACCTTGCTTTTCGTAGTTGCCGTGCTACACTCTTCGTAGTTCGAATGCTACGCTTTTCGTAGAGATTGTGTTATGCTTGCCATAGCAAGCTTACAAAAAAATCCCTGACGATACGTGTTCCACAACTCAATAGCAAAGCTCTAATAATGAGAACTTAAGTCTTGGCTATTTGGCAATATTACTTTATCATATTGTGTTAATTGCCTTTTCGTGGCGGAGAAAATATTAGTACTACCAAGACTCAAAGAACGTGTTAAATCATTTAGTTTAAAATTCCAGTTTCATTTGGTCCACAGAAACAAACCTGGAAAGAAGAGGGAAATTTGGAAGAATAGTACAGTACTTTCATTTTGTCATTTTCGTATGAGCCTATTATCTACAACGGAACACTAATCTGCACTTCGGACCATTTCGAGGATTTTTTTCCTGAGGATCGAAGTAATGACCAATAAGTACTAACGAGTCAGGCCCAGACTATCAAACTTTAATATCATTCACTTTCTATACACTCCAAAATTCATCAGGGGTAATTATCCTGTCTGATATTACGTTACCTTGCGATATGTATCTCAAGAAAATGGACATCTACGAGAGTGCTACGACTGCTACGCGGCTACGATGCTACGCGGCTACGATGCTACGCGGCCACGGCGCTACGAATTTACAGCGCTACGGGGCTAGGAAAGGTGCTGTAGAGTATTTTTATCGATTAATTATAGTAGTATTACAATTAGTAACATTAACTGGGTAACACGGTACTTCTTGGCAAGACTGGAATCAGATTTACTGCCAAAGATCTACAAATGACAGCCGGGACCAACGGCTTAACGTGCTTTCCGAGGCACGGAGGAAACTCGGTATATTAAGATGATCACCCATCCACAGACCAACCTTGGCAAGCGTTGCTTAACCTTAAGGATCGACACGTGCGGCTGTTATTATTTAGCCACGAGCTCCTCCTATATATAAATAGCCTATATAAAATTTCAAAAAAACCGTCCTCTAGTTAATAGACAGATACTTAACTAAGAAAACATAAGTAAAAATACGCCCAAATATGACGAACCTGCCACAAGATAAGGAGACTAACGCTGCAGGCATTTTTTCCTACTTAAACATTTGATTAAGTTTTCAGTTGCAGTGTAACAAGATACGTTCAGATACCAGTTTTACGGATGCTATCTGACTTATAGACCCTATAGATAAGCCAACGTTACCTTACCGGATAGGATCTCATTGACCGTTGTCTACGAGAGTGCTACCGCCGCTACGGTGCTACGCGGCTACGGTGCTACGATATCGTAGCGTAATTGATATTGGTTTTTATTTACTATTATGAGATATTGTGACAGTGAATTTGTTAATCGTTAATGTAATTATAAAATACATGTAAAAAAAAAAATTTTTTTTTTCGTCTATAAAAATGTACAATTTTAATTTGCCACGTATTAAAGTAATTTATGTAAAACATCACGCGTGTATTTCATCACGAGTAAGCAGAGGCGTATTAGTATAACTACATTTCGCATTTACTTTTTCCATGTCTATCCCGGAATGTCCTAGGATTATCCTATGATAATTTAAGGAAATTCCGAGACAGATCATGTATTCGAGTTTTAGAGATAAAACCTAGTTTCATGAAATAATGGGGCCTGGGAAGACTTAGCCCAGCACAGGAGTGATGCAGGCTTACAGAAATCACTAATGAATCGTTCACGAAGTTTACATATTTCTCTCTTGGGGCGAGCTTTTTTACCTGCGGTTAAGTCAACTAATGGTCAAAATATTGTCGTTTTTCGATCAGTTGTTAGTTATTAAATAATATTTTTTTTTACTAATCGCCCTAAGTTGTTGAAATTCGGAAAGATTGCAGTTTTAAAGTAAATAGTTGAGATAAAATAAAATAAAAAATAGCAGAAATTAACCATCGCATTTTCTACACAACCTTTTCCTTCACTTTTTACGACTTGCTCTAGATAATAACCGTGTGATACCTCCGCAATTTTTCCTCACATTCGGGCAGAATTTATCGTTTTTTAATACTTCTTTAATATAACGAAGGCGTTACAATAACGTGACGCGCACGCGTTACGCGTTAATAACGCCGGATTAACCGTAATTACGCCGCGCCGGAGTTACGGCGTTACGGTGTTACGGCCCATGTGAACTGTCACGTTAACGTGAATGTCATATCGTGACTTTGCGCTTTCTAATTTTTGAGCCTTTCTGTCCGTTCTTCACATTACGACATAGTGGATTTTTCTTTCTGTGTTTTCTGAAAGTACAAGTGCTACAACACAGACTAAGCCAAACTCGATCATCGCTATTCGTGCAATATATGCAACTGCCTCCGTGGTCGAGTGGTTTAGGCGTTTGCCTTGTGACCCGGTGGTCGTGGGTTCGATCCTCACGGGAAGCATACTTTGTAAAATTGTTTACAGTTTGGTTAGGACGTTGCAGACTTGAATCACCTGATTGTCTAATAAAAAGATGATTCCGTGCTTCGGAAAGCTCGTACAAGCCGGTGGTCCCGGCCGCCAAATGGCGTTTGTCGAATAAGCCATGTCAGAGGCCCTTGAGGTGGTTTAGAAACTCTGACACTAGGGTGTGTGGGGTCGTTAGACTTTACTGCCCACACGATAAGAAGAAGAGGAATCGCTATTCATCAAGTGAGCTTGTGGTCAAACACGAACCTCGTTTTGTTCGTTTGCTACCTCATCACATCTCAACAGATAAACGAATTTGTATTAAACTTGACACACAGCTAGATCATGTCCTACAATACAATTTTACAAGCACATACGATTTTCATCCTGGGAATATGTTCCCTTGGGATAGATTCTTTGTTACTTCCGCTGGCAAAAAATTAAGTCTCATGTAACAGGGGATGCGCCTCATCAGGCACAAATCTGGAGTCTGGGCTGCTACTGAGAAGATCCGGAAGAAAACCACAAGAACGCCCTTTTTTATAGGAAATCATCAAATGACTCTTTTTGCTCCGAGCGGAACGGAAGGGAGTGTCAGACTCTTACTGACTAAAACACATCCGTGTTCCTCCTAGTGCCCTTTACGTTTCAGGGCCGCGGTGACTCTTTAGAAAAAATTACGCAACACTATTGGGTGTACAACGTTCAGTTGCGCTTGCAACAACTACACCACCGAGGCAGTCCCGTTTAAAACAGCATTTCATAAAATGCTGATATGTCTACCTATATTGAGAGCCACTCTGAAATATGTCCGAACATGTTTGTGTGACAGAAAGAGCCCAAGGCCGTGCTTTTAAAATAGAATGGTTCTTAGTTGAGACCACTTCAGTTAGCGCAAGGCTGAATTTCTTGTCTGCTGTGTTTTGTCAAGTGTTCGAGCACTTTTATAAATGTTTCTGTAGTCTCTATTAAATTTTCATGGAAATTCTTCATCTGGGAAGAATTAAGGGTCTTGAAGCCTTAGGGGTAACACTAATATTGTGAGTAAATTCACTTGCATGTTTTCTATATTTATCTATACTTATAAAATTGTTTGTCCTGACTCCTGATAGACTATCTACGCCTAGCCAAAGGTAAATCCAGACCATACAGGTTTCTTTATAACCTAACCATCCGCTAAGAATATATATGGAAATTTCAACTAAATGCGGAAACGAAAGTCGATATTTTCGAGGACGAAGTCGCGGGGATCACCTAGTCATCGTATAAGTATCTACACTAAGAAAACTGAAAAATCGTAATTATGTATTATGTAAACAGCGCGAGTTATTTTGGAAAGTAAAGATAAAAGTTCGAGACATGACATTTACATACCTCCCTATTTCATGTTACATAAATAGTTCATCATCTGCCTAGCCTTTTCCCAACTATATTGGGGTCGGCTTCCAGTCAAACCGGATTCAGCTGAAAGCTTTGTTACATAAATAGTTGTTTGACAAAAAATATCTTGATTCGATAACACGAATAATGTAAATCCCTTGACAGCTCGTACTTGACTTTTGAAGGATTATATTATTTTTCTGAAAATTAGATTTATGCAAGCAAAAACATTTCCGTGGCAAACAAATACTTAGGTAGTATAAATACGTAAAGATAATATAAGTATAGATAGGCTAAAACTCTTACAGTTTTTAAAAGAAAACTAAAAGAACACTACCTTTCTGTACCGTAATATTTGCAATTAAGTATGTATTATTGTTTTATAATATTATTTTATGTTTAGTTTTTAAAGTTTGTCGTTTTATTTTTTCGTAAAACTGTTATACACGGAGTCTACATACATCTCTTTAATTCGACTCTTCTTTCACAGGTATGCTGGAGAAATTTCTCTAGAAATAAGCATCGCCTTTGTTCCGTATCATTTGTTAAATGTGTGTACATGAGCTGTTAAATAAATAAAATAATAAATAAAAAACAGGCCTAGTGCAAGTCGGACTCTTACATGAAAGGTTCCGTACTATAAACCTTAGTTTTCATAATTTGTTTTTGTAGCAGCGATAGAAATACAAAACGTGAAAATTTCATCTGTCTACCTATTACGTTTCTTGACATACAGCCCGCTGACAGACAGACAAACGGACAGACGGATGGTCGGACGACGGATATCGGCTTAGTAATAGGGTTCCGTTGGTTACCCTTTGGGTATGGAACCCTGAAAAGCTTTCCGAATTTTCAAAAGGTGTTGAATTTTGTTTTTTAAAAAAACTATCTTAAGTAATTATTGTATATAAAATAGTGCACCTAAGACTACTTGTAGTACTATCACTCCTCTCTATTAAATCTGTCCAAAGGTTGTCTTTAAAAGATCGCATTTAGCAATAAGGCCGCTCATCGTGTCGCCCTGTCTAATGTTTTCTTCATCTATATTTTCTGCAACTTATATTGTGTACACAATAAAGAGTATTCTATTGTATTCTCAATCAGTGTAACAAAGTATCTAAAACTTTAAAATCAACAACTCGTCTACCTGAACTCTGACGATCTCTACAACGCCTCCGATGCCGCAGTAAACGTGGCAAACTACTGAGCCCAAACGGTATATAAGGGCCCATTAAAATTATGATCAAATTTCAAAAAAGCGTTCAATACCTCTAACCAAAGATATCCAAGAAAAAAAACACTGTTTAAAGTGATTCCATTTCGAAATTAAAATAATAAATTTCCAACATTTTTAGTGTATTTTCTTTTTCTTTTTTGCTTGTAACAATGTAATGCGTTTTTCTTATTGTTATTTTTTACCATTGTCATTATTTTGGTGGTCTAACTTTGTATTTAGAAGTAACTCAATAAGCAAAGAAGAAGAGGGACAATCTTGAGAGAAAGGTAGATTGCCAGCACAACCTATCAGTCTTCAAAGCAAGAGTGAACAGGCATCCTTTGGGAACGCTTGTTTCATCAAGGACCTTTACAAGTGCGAGTCAGACTCGGACACAAAGGATTTGGTACCAAAAATAAAAAAATCGCGTTTCATGTACCCTCTTCAACTGTGTTATTTTTATACAGCTACAATAGAAATACACACTCTGTCAAAATTTCCACTGTCTGTCTAGTTCATAATATCAACAATCACTACATCGATGTTCGCTGTATCGAAAACGTTCCATCGACGGGTTAATGAATCGACAGTACGCCAAATCGATGGTACGCTACATCGACAGTAGTAGTAGCCGTATTATTGATATGGAATGCTGTCAATACAACGTACTATCGATTTGGTGCACTGTCGATTTCGTGTACTGTCGATGTAGCGTACCATTGATTCTGGGTACTGTCGATTCATTAACCCGTCGATGGAATGTTTTCGATACACCAACTGTCGATGTAGCTGTCGATATTTTGAACTAGACTCCTCCCTATCACGGATCATAGATACAACACTCTGACAGTCGGATAAACGGATAACAGAAGCTTGTACTATGGTTCTTCTGGTTACTTTTCGGGTACGGAACCCGACAAACCGAGAAGAAAAGATTGTTTAACTCCACCAGCGAAGCTAACGAGGATTTCCTGTTTTAAAGCAAACGAAGTTGCGAAGGCCGGCTTGTAGTAAACAAACTATTAATTAGACTATTTTTGTATTAAACACCATGTTACTCGAACGCCTACTGCCTACCCACTCGCCGGCATGCTTGATTGATCACTGATCGCACAAGTAACCAACACATGTGTAACTTTTGACCTTACATGTGTACATACTTGACATTTGCCATATAACAACTATATGTGGGATTTTATGTAAACGTGTGAGATACTCGCTGTATCTGAGATAATTTTATCTGTACGAACCCAAGACCGAACATAGGTACACGTAAATCTCGAAGAAAACCCTCTTTTGAAATAGACTTGAGTCAAGAGTAAACCCATAACAAATAAAAAAAGACGATTTAATTTTAACACTTTGTGAATTAATATTTTACTTCTAGGCAAGCGTGCGCCATCATCGACCACAAATTATCGCTTTTCATGAGATGAGACGTTGTCAACCGCAACTGTAAGACTAATAAAAAGTTTTCTTGCCCTCGAAGCCAAGCCTACTTTGCCGAAGCTCACAGTATTGATACGGAATAAGAATTATTTTAAAAAAGCTCAAGATGATGGATAGGCATTCAAACACAAACTAGCTCAGGGTAGTATCATACATTCGTATGATAGGGGAGACGGTGGAACATAGACCTTAACCCACGTGATAGTCATAGATGAGACTTATATTTTTAATTAAATTTTGTTGATTTATAAACACGCCTATGATAGCTTGCCAATCGAAAATTGTTCATGGCTATTTTTAATTAATTTTAATAAAAACAATCATAACCTCCACTCTTTTGATAACCGAACAAAAGTTTTAACTGATAGTATTTAGCATGGACAATATGTCTCATGGAGCTGATTAAGGCTGTTTTAATACACCCGTGTACTCAAAAACCGTTGCATGCTGATGTTGAATGAATGAAACAAAAGATTTGCGCGTATTCTATAGTACCTAAGTTTCAATTAATGTTATTCAAAATTGCCGATCGCCCAGGAACTACAGCATTTTTATTTTTTATAATATAAAAGTAAAAGTATTGGCATTTAAAAGTGAAATATAAACGTACATTTAAATTAAAATGTCGTGTTGTTGCAGTTGTAACGGTAAGATAAGTCGTGAACTTGTAAATGGATCTGTGTTATTTTGTTTTTAAATAATATAGCATATTTTTAAAAGCTTGCATCGTATAGTAGCCTGCACTAGTCATGAGTACAGATCATTGGCGTATGAGCTTTTCTGCATGGCGGGGGCCAACCTGAGATGCGACGCCCAATAAGAGCAACGATTTTTCTTATTGGGCGTCGCATCGCAGGTCACCTCCCAGGCCTTCTAGGCTCCCAAGATTCCTTCCAGCAGCAGGGCTTCCTTCCAGCCCGCCAATGATGACTCATGACTCGTGCTGGCTACTATAACGGTGATGTGATTTTTTTTTTTTACGGCTTTTTTGTTGATTTGATTAACAAAACAAAAGAACAGAAGGAACCGTAGTCTGGCTAGACTTTTCCAAATTGTGTTGGCGTCGGCTTCCAATCTAACTGACTGACTCTGATCCAGCAGACCTGACTATTTTACATGGAGCGATGGCCTAAACAAAATACAAAGCAGCACCACCATTCAATACTTTTCATAAGTGCCCTAAGTATGTAGCGTTTATTTATACTTATATTATAAAGAGGAAAGATTTGTATGTTTGTATGTAACGAATAAACTTAAAAACTACTGAACTAATTTTAAAAATTCTTTTATCAATGGATAGCTACATTATCAGCAAGTAACATAGGCTACTTTCACGGAAACGAGAACTACGCAGGTGAAAACGCGTGACGTTCGCTAGTGCACAATAAAAAAATAATAATTTGAAGACAAGTTTGCTGCATTTCAACTACCATCACCCAATATACAACTTAGCTCTGATTTCTTTTGTAATTAGACAAATTAGGGCGTCAGAGGTGGGAGCCATAAACTGCAACAGTTTATGACTCCCCGTACCCCACCCCATTGGGGACAAATGAGCAGCGAGGGGGGGCGGCAGTCGCGTGTGAAGCGTTTATTTTTACAAGATCTGCTCTTATTGGACTGCCGATGGCTTGGAATGCAGACAGGTATGCCGAGCTGAGAAGTACTCGTAGGAAAGTAGTGGATGTGAAAGAACATTGTTTTGGGTAAGTAGATATTTTTATTGAATGTGTAAGTACTGCTATGGACTTTTTTAGGTCATTTAGTTTTATGAAAATTTTGCTTATTAATCATTAAGTTTAATAACTAAAATGAACAAGTACACAAAACTTACAACGAACTAAAACATCGCATCAAAAAATTCGTCCTCAGCGTTTTCAGCTGCATGGCAATGTGCCCGATAGACTGGCGATATTGCCACGTTGAATAGCAATGCTTAGCCTCTGGCCAAAGTTAAAGCCAGCTCTTGGGTCACAGGAAGTGAATGAATTTATTTTGGATAGATTCACTTATCTCATTATATGGGGTTTATTTTATTTAAAACTATCCCTAATTTTTTTCTAGACAAATTATATACTAAAACCTTCCTCGAGAACCTTTCTATTCATTGGTAAAAACAACATGGAAATCGGTGCAGTAGTTTTTGAGTTTATCGCGAACACACAGATAGACGCGGTGGAGGACTTTGTTTTATAATATGTAGTGATGATGATTTTTGCACCCGCACCACACACTATACCAGCATTACCCATGGGTTTTATTTAAGTTAGTAATATGTGAAAAAGCATCGGTTGAGTAAATTGAAATTGAGTGAATCTAATGTGCAACTGTTTGTATGTGTACCTGCAGTGCGATTCTGCCAGTCGATTCTGTAAAGCGCGAAGTGAACTGTCACTACATGGATTGACAGCTCACTTCGTGATCACTTCACCTAAGTCTTCACTTAGACATGTTAACAGAATCCGCACAGCTGTAAAAATCTCACCTTGACCGCTTTTTTTTTAAGGATGGGAAATCATCAAATGACTCCTCCCGCTCTGGGTGAAGCAGGAAGGAGTGTCAGACTCTTACTGACTAAAACCCATCCGTGTTCCTCCTAGAGCCCTTTGCGTTTCAGGGCTACGGTGCCTCTTTCGAACAAAGTCCGCAGCCCCAGCAGGCTTTCTTTGCTGACAGCTCTTTGAGGCGCGCGTGGAACACAGCGCGCTGTCGACCCGGGCCTGGTTCTGGTCAGACGACGAGCCACCCAATGCTCGCCGTCCGCAAGCCACCTTGACCGCTTAGGTGAAGTGAATTTGAAATGAGCTGTCAATTCATGGAAACAAGATGGAATGACAATTCACTTCATACTCACTACACATAAGGTAACACGGTTAGATGCAGACAGAATGAACCGGCTGTTTACCTACTTTAACACCTAGTATCAACCAAAACACAGTTGGGCCCTGCTATAAGATTAATTTCCAATTAAAAATGTTAACTGCTTCTGTGGTCGAGGCGTTTGCCTTGCTACCCGGTGGTCGTGGTATCGATTCCCACGGGAAGCATACTTTGTAAAATTGTTTCCAGTTTGGCTAGGGCATTGCAGGCTTGAATCACCTGATTGTCTGATAAAAAGATGATTCCGTGCTTGGGAAGGCACGTATAAGCCGGTGGTCCCGGCCGCCAAATAGCGGTCGTCAAATAAACCATGTCAGAGGCCCTTGAGGCGGTTTAGAAACTCTGACACTAGGGTGTGTGGGGTCATTAGAACTTACTGCTCACACGATAAGAAGAAGAATTAAAAATATTAACGTTACAAAGACGTGTCTTAATCAGGAGCGTAGCTACCGCCGTATCAGCCGAATCAATGATACAGGCCCCCCGGACTACAAGAGCCCCGTCCTGTAGACGTAAAGCTATACATTTAGCTCCGCCGTCTCCTTCATGGCCTGCCAGGACAGCTCCGTCCGAGGACCTAGTGCGATTTTTATTACGTACTTCGCTTATGTCAAATTGTTATGAAAAAAATGGTTTCCGTTATTGTCACCAGACGGCGCTTATTCAGAGAGCCTAGCACGAATATTTTGACGTATGCTAACGTTAACGTAAGTAAATTTTGAATATGAAAAACTACAACCCCATAAGTATTTTCGTTTAATTTTATATCATTCAAAATTATGAATATAGTACCCAATTGAAATAAATATTATGTGCGAAACGAGTATTGTAGCTATGGTAAAATTTTACTATACGTCAAAAATATTCGTGCTAAGCCCTCAGTTTCAATACACTTGACGTTTGCGCTTACGCGATCGAAAATGTTAATATAATTGCACTAAGGCCACTGAGCTAGTAGGACCTATTTTGTAAAAACGGGCCCCCCAAAAATGTTGAATACACTAACTACGCCACTGGTCCTAATAAATCATAAAATCGGTTATCAACAGACGATAGAGAATAGAACAGCCAGGTCAGCTAAATGTATTCAGCAGTCAAATAATATCGGGCCGCTATCGATCAGGCCGGAAATTGGGACAACTTTGATTAAATTATGATTCTAAGCTGGATTAAATGGGTTAGATGCAGTTTTAGACAGGTCACCTGTCCGGCGCCCAACCAGAAAGAGAACAACCGAGAATACGCTTTGAAGATAACTCATTAACATACTCGTAAATTATGAGCATGATCATAAGTTGATTGTTGGTTAATTTAAATGGGATTACAGAAACTGTTGTGAAATATGGTAACCATAGCTTTTATTTCAGCTCGGCTCTGGCTAAAAAATAACAACCGCACGGGTCGATCTTCAAGGTAGGCTAAGAGTTTCCTCCATGCCTCGGATAGCACGTTAAGCCGTTGGTCCCGGCTGAAATTTGTAGATCTTTGGCAGTCGTTACGGGTTGTCAGAAGCAAGTATTAAGTTTGGCTCCAGTCTTACCAATAACTACTATGTTGGGTACCCAGTTAATGGGTTGTGGAGGTCAGATAGGTATACGCTCCACGTAAATACTGGTATTCAGCTGGGTCCGGTTTGACTGGAAGCCGACCCCAATATGGTTGGGACAAGACTAGGAAGGTGACGCGGTTTTATTTGACGGTTTATAAACGCAAAACCGAAACGAAAAGGTCTTTATACTCATCATTGTGAGCTATTTTTGCTATGGGACCACATGTGAAATCTTGAAAAAAATCAGTTGTTCAATAAATATTGTCGAGTTATGCAAACATTAATGTATGGTCGTTCCCTATGGAGCAGAATCGACAAGAAGTACTCTTGTGTTAACATGATTTTTGTTGAATTCCAAAGACGGATTAGGAGGTAAACGGATTTTAGTCAGTAATAATCTGACGCTCCCTTCTGCTCCACACAGAGCGGGAAAAAGCATGATTCTTATGGTTTAAGTTCTTGAAACATTATTCTGAAAAATCTACCCCATTCCAACGTTACATGAGTTAGTTCAACTCTTGCTAACAGACAAATCTTTCGACAGCCAGCCCCGACAGATCACGTCCTAAATTAAAATACTTTCAAAAGTCCATTTAATAACGGCTCGCTGTCATAAAACTGATAATAATCATCGATTTCCCATCATTTTAATTTAAAGCAACGTTGGTTCCTCTGCCCTCCTCCAAGATCCTCGGGGAGAGGACTTTATGAGGAGATTAATGCTTAAACGAAGGAATTAAAAAGGATCTCCAGTGAGCTTCGCCGCCTCCGAATCGATATTTAGAGGATTTACGAAACGTCTGCGTTAGTTATACATTAGAATTTGGAGATTATTGTGTTCTGGGAAATGGAATTGACAATAAATAAATTTTAGAGGTTTATTTAATATATTATCTTGTTCTATTAGGCTGGGTGGCCTAAGTATTTGTTTAATACGGTTAAAATTACGATTAGTTTGTTTGAATTTTATCAAAAAGGTTGTCTGTAAAGTCGGTTTACGGACTATAATTTTACGTGATAACGTCACAAAAAAACCATTGATTTCTTAACAAACAAGCCCAACGGTTAGGCCGTTCTTGCCTCTCTATCGCTTGTTGCACACTCTCGTGCAACCGACATTCATCGATAATAAATCGATGAATGTCGGTTGCACGTTATTACGTCTTGGACCCGACAGTCGAATCTTGGATAAAACTCATCGTGAAAGTTTAGGTGAAGTGAGCTGTCACAACAATTGATGCTGGGGCTAAATGATGAATGATATTTATTTTGTAAGTAGGTTATAAATACCTAAAACTTATACACCTCAATCTTTTTTAATTCGTTATAAACTAGATGAGGCCAGTGTATCTTACCTGACTACCTACTAATAAGAAACACCGAAACGAACTCAGAGATCAAAGTCTTTTGAAGTACATACAATTATACTGGTTAAATCATAAGAGAACCATGTAGGTTGATGTCTGAGGTGGTGTTTTGAGGAAAGTATCACACAGATTTGAGTGGACCTGTCCAGACAGTGCAAGCATATGTACGTTAACGGCTGACAGTTCACTTTGAACTAACTTCACCAAAGTTATCACGGAATAGCACTATTGATCTGATCGGATCCAAAAAAGCCTATTAGTAACAATGTCACAATCGTACCCTACCCTGTGCCGGATTAAGCCAGCGCAAATTTTACTAAGAGGAACGAAAATATCCAATCAAAAGAATGATAGCCCCCCTCTATTATTCCTCACGAACCTCGGGGCCCTTATGCAGCGCCAAAGCCAATATTTTTTGGACTTGCCTACATTGTCCGTATAGAAGTGTAGACCGTATCCGAAACTGTTTAGATTTCAGACAGTAAGAAGAAAACGAGTTTTTTGCGCGAAGCACCCATACGTTTTTATTTTTTTGGTATGCGTCATGCTTGGTGCAAATAAACGCTTTTTCTTTCTTCTTTCCATACCATAACCACAACATAATTATAAATAAACCAAATTAGTGACTTCGTCCGCAGAAAACAGCTGTCGCACTATAGTGGAAGTTAGGAGGATTCGTGTGTGAGAGAGATCCATGGTTTTCAGCGACAGGCTTTTGTAAGTCCGAGTGTAGGGCCCCCCAATGCGCGTAGTATTTGCTACTCTTGCTACGTGGTTAATCCGGGACTGTCCCTACCTACATGATAATCATAAAAACCCACTTCAGCAATGGTTTAATGCAGAAGAAGAAAGCAACTATGATTGAATCTGCAGATTTCATAGTGAAAAAGATCATCTTCTCTGAATACAAAAAAACACCGCTTATTTTCTAAAACCACATAAATACAAGTACCTAATTGTAGCTAATATACATCAAAACATAACAATACATCAAAACATCGGAAAACGAATTACCAGCTAAAAATAATACGGTAGGTATGTAGTAGGTATTTTCGGACAAATTTTCCAACGGAAAACGAGCGATAAAATATTATTTAGCAAAGATCCTGATAAGAAAAATTAAATCCGTCCTGCGGCCGACTTTAAATGAAGATGAACGGAGATTGTACTTATCTTTCTGCAGAGCTTTGTGCGCTAAATATAGCTATGTGATATTTTTACTAGTGGCCTGTCTAGGAAAATCTTGTAGTTTTGATAGCTATTTTACCAGGTGGGTGTTATAGAACCATTTTGTGTTAGGTGCAAGAATCGCTGTCCTTTTTAGTACAAAGGTTCAAAATAGGGTTACACGTTAGCACTTTAAGGGTGCTAACGATAACGGAACCCTATTTCTAAGTCTACGCTAGCCGTGTGTTTGTTTGTCACAGGCCGAACTATACTGTATACTTATGTTTATAAAATTTTTGACCTTTGAGCAATTGATTGACGAAATTAGAGAGGAGTAATATACTAGTAAATATCACCTATATTAGCCCCACTTGCTACTCCGCTTTGCACTGGACTGATGGTCTAGTCCAGTGCTAACTTTTCAGAATGTTCTTTTTTGTGAGGCTAGTGAAATAACTAAAACTATAGTTTTAAATAGGGCTACCTACGTTTTCGTATTTGTGCAATACCCTTCTGCAATTTTTTAAAGATAGCCCTGGCCTAGACCATTAGTCCAGTACTAAGCTGAGCAGCGCAAGTGGGCCATACTGAATTAAGAATTTGAAGTTGAGTATTTGTCAAACTCTTTCGCCTGAAAAGCTACCAAATCGTACTAAAGTCAGGTTTGACCTGTTCTGAAATCAGAAAATAATCAGACCAGTAGTTCCAAACCAGGGAGTAATTACCCCACGGGGGGTAAATCAGCTATTCTGTGGGGGTCACGAAGAACCTAAATAATTAAGACCTATTCTAATAAAATACGTTTTTCTAGCTTCCGTTGCGTCACCACGGTCATGTCGCCATTAGGGATGGGGCATGTTGAGAAAACACACCACCATCGTTATATCGATGGTTTAAATTTGTAAACATCGAAATTGTTAACATCGACTGTGAAAATAGGGGCAAAATATTATTAGACTGATGTGTAATTTGTGATCACATAATACACACAAATTGATTGATTGATTTGTTATTAAAAAAGTTATTTGTATTTGCTTGTATTAATACCATTTTAAGGTCGAGGTAAAATCAGTTTTCCTAACAAGTCACAGGAGTAACAATATTAAGATGGTTAGAAACCACTGGACTAGACCAACCTAATCACATCCAAGTCCCAATCAGAAGGCTAATTCTCGTTCTGAAAATCGTTCACAATCATTTGCAATATAAACAGCGACCACAAATGGCAAATACTTGGTGGCACAAAAATGCAGGGAAATTAGAGTCATTTTTGACAGTTTTGCAACTGACATGCGAATACTCCACAAATAATGAGTCTCAGCCATGTTTCGGCCCTTCAAATATGAATTTATAAGGTCAAAGATAGAGTTAAGATTACCGCTCATTTGCTTTGAGATTTTTCTAAAACATATCTAGGAAATAACGAAGTCCTTCAAAATATGTTCACGAAGAACAAATATTTTATCCGCAGCCTCAAAGTATATGAATTTGGTTAAACACTTTTTAGCAAGCCTAGTTTCAATTTTTAACTGATGTCTTCCCGTTAACAATTAGCCTAACACAGGGTTCAGATATTTGTTTCATATACTTGTATTTAATTTTTATGCATCTGTCCCGTTATCTCAATACCACTCTTGGTTGACTGGTAGAGAATGACTGGAGCATGAAGTCCGCCTTTGCACCTGTCTCTTGCATGAAGTTTTAATATCTAAAAAACAGTGAAAGCCCTTTTGGCAGTACAAAATACACCTTAGTGCGAGGCTTCTGAATTGAGTATTTTGAGTCAAGAATGTGCCAAACCCTAGTTTAATACCAAAGATTGATAGGTTTTCAAGCTAAAGTAGAGTTTGTGAATAACTTAAATGTTTAATTAAAAAATTGAGGGTTCCAATTGACAATGATAGATACTTTGGCGCTAAAAGTAGCCGTAAAACTTCTTTCCTGTTACAAGTACTAGTGGAGTCTATTGCACGTGCAATTAGCTTCATCTCTTTGACTGACCAACTGTGACAATTTAAAAGTAGCGGGTTTAATTAAAATAATATCTTTTTGGGCACATTACAGTGCTGTAGAGTTTTTCAGTGCCATAATTTAGATTATGTTCAGTTTTAGTTAAATGTTTTTTAAAGTATCTAAAATACCCGGAGTTATTGTTAGGTTAACTTTTTTAAATGCTTTGTGTAAAAATTACATATGAAGATATTTCTCAAATAAAAAATTGATTCAAGTTGTAATGTAATTTCCTTTAATCAATCGCGTGGCAAGAAAATAAAGCCTTAACTTACCAGTTTTCCGAGGTCTTCCTCTAAAGCTGATGGACGCTTAGACGTTTTGAGAAATACAAACCTTTTAGGGACACCTAACCCGTAGCAGTGATAAAGATTTGCCAGTGTTATGAAATAATGTTGTATCCAAATGCCTCAAATTAAAAATATTTATCTACTGGGAATTTTTGCTCCTTATTTACGAGTAACAACCAGAAACATAGACGAAGAATGACTACGGAAATACTCTTCGTCATACGGCATTGACTTGAGCCCTAACAAAAAATACCCTTTCCTATTCCTACTAATATTATATAAAAATGTGAAAGTTTGTGAGGATGGATGGATAGATTTTTGTTACTCTTTCACGCAAAAACTATTGAACGGATTTTGATGAAACTCACAACTACGCGCTCCACGGTAGGTTTCGTTATTTTTTAGGGTTACGAACATCCGTTCCGTAACAAACGGAACCCTTATAGGATCACTCGGGTGTCTGTCTGTCGGTCTGTCTGTTATTCTGTCAGTCCGTCTGCCACAGCTGGGTTTTCTCCGGATCTACTGGACCGATTCTGTTGAAATTTGGTACACTTATGGATTTCTGTGACCTAAACACGGACGTGTTACGTAAATAAATATTTTTTTAGAATGGGAGTCACTTTTGGGGTGAAACTAGAAAATTTCAAACTACCTCAAATGAAAGGGCTTATTGTAAGGGTTTTAATTATATTTTTTTCATAATTTAAAAACAGGTAGTTTAGAAGTTATTCAAGAAATTTGACCAAAAATGACCATTCACTCCCTTATCTCTGAAACTACTGAGCCGATTTTTTTTAAGAATCCTATAAAAAGTCTGTAGTGATTTATGACACTAGCGGTTCCAGGGGAGGGGGTCTAACTAGGGCTCTAGACCCACTAGGGATCTTTGTTAGTCTATAATCTAACGAAAGCCACAAAGGCTTCATTAGGCGTTAATGTAAATAAAATGTTTTGCTTTTTTAGTGTTTAATTTGCTAAAACCTACTTTCAGCAGAGTCAGCCCCCCTCCCAAGACGATCCTGGATCCGCCAATGATTTATAACATAAGTGCGGCGGGAATGTTATTCAATTATCGCGTGTCCGGATTACATACCATCTACACCATGGTGACCATCACATCCCATGGTATCACATGTGTATAATGTCAATAGTATACAACTAGAGTACTACGGGTCATTTTATTTTAGGTATTAGATCGCTCCACCTGCCAGCTACTTGCATACAGGTAAATCTTGACGTACGTAAGTGGCTTTCAGTAATCTAACGGAAATTGACTTTCACAGTCATCATCAGCCTAACCTATTCCCAACTACATTACGGCTACGGCTGCTATGGGGCAAAGCCCTGATTCATTGTTAGCTGTCACTGAGACAGTGTATCTATAGTATTTTTATGTCCCTATAATGGAGTGAATTACAGGAATATATAACGACTCCATTATTAGTTAAGCTACCGAATGGTTTTGTTTTATTCATACAAAAAGACGTTCATTGACGTCTAGTTGAAAATAAGCTTAGAAATATCACGCATTGTCGTTATCGTTGTAATTTTAGTCATAAAATTCCAAGAGTCGTCAGACTCTTGTGTCTAAGACCGATCAGTGGATAAAGTAAGTACCATGTTTTTTGGTTTCGAGGCGGATCTCAGGTGCGGTTTACTATATTTATATGTAAGATTGGTTAATATACGATATACTGTAGTTACATTCACGAGTATTATGTACAAATGTGGGAAAACATTTAGTGGATAATACATAGATATAAATAAGTATATAATAATATGACATGCAAATACACATCATCGAATATACCGACTTGTAGAATTGAAGACAAAACGTTTGTTCTACCATACCTCTATAACAACATCACTAGCTACGGGCTACGCAATGCTACAGTAGTATGCTACGAGCCTCTACGAGCCGCTACGACCTGCTACGAGTGTGCTACGCATGTGCTACACCGATGGGCACGGCATTATCGGTAGGATTACTACTTATGGTACACTTTTAATACAAAACCCATCTACCATGTCCCCGCAGGTATGAGCAGCGTGTATGTGGACTATAGATCACATGGGAAACAGGCATGTAGCTGCTATTACAGGAATATATTGATTTCATGTAATGTTCGTGTTAAGGATTCCTCGAGAGGACACTAAGTTGGCACAGATCGTGAATAATGCAGGCTGCATGTGCAGTGCTGCTGTACGGCAGAGCGAGCGAGACGGACGCATGGCGGACACGCGCGCGCGAGCGGGACGCCGGCTGCGGCACTGCCGCGCGCCGTGCCCGGCGGGGCAGGTCCGCCAGCCGGGCTAGTTACCACACACATCTTCAGCACTAGGTACCACTGCGATGCACTGGACGAGGCTCTATTCTATGCTCTAGGGGACGGTGACGGACGGTCTGCAACGGTAGCGGGGAGCGGGCTCGTGGGGCAAGCGTGGCACGATGCGGCGATGCGGGCAGAGCGCGGGGCGTGCGGCCAGCGGTGATAGTCACCATGTCTCCGGGCGTGTCAGCGGTCACCGGTTACATAAGAGGGCGGAGGCGGCGGAGGGCGCCGGGCGCGTCGCGGTTACCTCTCTGGCCATCGCGGCATGTCCGCCGGAGGCCGCGGGCGGCGCGCGCTCACGCCGCCATCATTGAGGGCCAAGCCCGGGACTCGCGTCGCGACTCGCGGAGCACTTGAGCGGCGCTGCGCCGCGTGGGCGGCGATCGATGGGGGCCGCGCGCATGCGCCGCCGGAGCCTGCCGAGCTGCGCCGAGCGGGCCCGAGGGAGGCCGAGCGGCGGCGAGTGGGCCCGAGCGCGGCGCGTGGTGCATCCGCCCTGACCCACTTGCGGCGCACACTGACCCGTTTCCTCGCCCCCGCGCGCCGCTGTGGAGCGAGTTAGCGATCGCCGCGACCCGCCGAGCGTGCCCGCCTGCCCGCCTGCCCTGATACACTCCACATACGTGCACTGATTGCACTATTTAGATAACATGCACAGATAACGCGCCATATTTATTGTAGTGTACACTACACTACACTAGCATGTTGTAACGAACCGTAAAGGCAAACATCTTCCGAGAAATGTTGCTGTTTTATGGACTGAGTTTGCCTACATGTACAACTTTTATGTACCTACATTTTATTATTTTTAGCGCTGCATTAGAATTTTATTTAGTTTAAAATTGAATACAAAAGCTGAAAGCTCGTCATTTTAATTGCCCTCAATCTTTTAATCAATTAAACTACCTCCGGGGCTCAAATTAGATCATTCAATCACAATCGGAGCTGGACGCAGAGTTCTCATTCCCCTTCAATCAAAAGTCATATTCCATCTCTCAACAAAAGTTAAAGAATATCGTACTTCTATCTCACGATACTTCGTTGTGGAGAGCCATGTGTGCTGGCAACCAATCATGCAATAGGTGGCTGACACGCGACCACGGTAATCCGATTAGTCGCGTCTAGTCGGAGGAGCAAAATCGTATTAGGGATAAACCCATTTGCGGCCAGAAGCCGTATTACTGTCCCGAAGTTCGGCTGCCATGAAATCGTGTCAAAAGTCGGGCGCCTGACTCTAACACAGTTATGATACGTGATTTTGTTTCAGTTACCATTGAATTAAAGACATAAGTTCGTTATGTCTATTTAATGCTGGAATTGGGACCTCATTAGGGGTCAGGCTCTGAGGGTTTATGTCTAAGAACTGAATAATTAATAAGGTACCTAGTTGCATTCTGTTTTTCTCTTCGGTTTTTTTTTTGTAAAAGACCGTCTGCAAAGTGGTCGACAATGGTAAGCCATTGTGTAAGGTAGGTTGACCATCTTTCACAGTATAGATCCACGGATTTAATACTTACTCCTATAATATAATACAGGTACCATGTACAGTACCTGCACTATTTATTTAGATATCCCTCTCCAATGCTGCATACCTACTTTAAAAATAACCATAGACGTAACTCTATAAAAGTTGGTCAACATTGGACCCCAAAAGCCGTGGTGGCCATGTTGTATAATCAAATAGACAGCCAGTTGGCCATACAGCCATATCGCTCATACATGCTGGCGGATTTGTTAGTGTTATCTACCTAAATGGGATTTACTGTCGGACGACACCATTTTGTCCTATTGAAAAACATCCGTACTTATAATATAAATACGAAACTCTAAGTTCTTAACTTCTTATATACACGGTACCATTTTAATCGTCTTACAAAGGCGGCCCACTTAATGTACCCGATATAAACTACCTCTAGACACGTTTATTTAAAAAAAAATCAGATATAGTAAAATAAATAATGCATTTGAATTAGGAAACACCCTGTTAATATGTTTACGTATCAAAACAATGTCACCGTTCCATTCTGCGCCGTCCTTGGGACAATGCTCGGTCTCGGTGCTTGCTCCTAGATGTTTCAAACTACGTCATGAGTCATGATAATGAAAAGGATTTTTATTCCCGTAATTATTTTTTTATGAATGTGTACTACTCATTGAATAGATAGTTGAAGTGAGCTGACGTTGTAAGACGACTAAAACGGCACCGTGTACGTATGTCTGTTTGCTACATTTTCACTCCTAAACCACTGAACCAACCAAACTACTCACAATAGTTCAAACTTCAAACTAATTAAAATATTTAACCAATAAAAAAAATTACTTTTTCAAAAAAACCAACCGCTAAAATCGACAAAAATTTCGGAACAAGTAGCTTTTCAAGCAGTCTGATGCAGTTGGTGGCATCAGATCATATTTCCTACATTTTAGTGACTTAAATTATTAGAATCGTCTCCTCGAGTCTTTTATTTTGATACACCCCACTCGATAGGTTTTGAAAAAAAAAAAACCAGCAGACGCCATATTAAATTTTCACTAACGTCATGTCTTTAGTGACACTCGCCAGACTAAGAGGAATCGATCCAGGCATTTGGTCTGTATAGTGGTTTAAAGGAACATACAAACATACATACATAGGCTGATACCATACCACTCCTTTGCGTCGCGCAGTCGGGTAAAAAGTACCTACATTTATCGGCTAAGAGCAGCAAAACGAAGCATGCTCGTAGTGTAAAGTATTGTCTACACGTAGCAACTTTAGTCGCCAGAGACTCACTGGCAATTTCAAACAAGACGTAAATAGGCTAAATGCTGTAAGGTGGATGTGCGATGTCGCTCACTACAAATCAGAAAAGTTGCTCATACACAACGTGCGAGTTTTCAAATTTTAAGATGCTTGATTTTGTTTTTATATAAATCCGCTTGATGTTATTATCCTTCTAAAACATTATAAATTATTTTAAGCAATGCATATCTGTAATTACGCAGAAGACGCAAACATAACAGCATTTTCCATAGACTAAATACTAATGGGGAGGCACACTGCCTTTTTTTATTAGTTTTTATACCACTTGGCGGCGTCTTGATGACTGTACCTTGCTTTGACATAAGAACTGTCAAATCCTTCACAGTTGACCGGTTAAATTTTTAGTAAACAAGACCAAACTTTTCGTTTTGTTATCAAGAATGCCGCAATGAAGTGCCTAAAATTGTAAAAATCGAGGAGTTCAACTGTTCCCCAAAGACTTATAACGCAGAAAGCAATGGGAAAGCGCTTTGTGGACTACTTCTACTTTTGGGAAAACTTCAGGGCAAGTGATATAGCAAGATTATGTAGTACACGATAACAGAATACAAATACAATAAAAGAACAATCTACGAGTATAAAGTACAACCCTACAGCATACCTTTGAAAATATTCTTGGATTTCGTACTAACTTATGTTTGGAATAGGTGAACCAGCGTTATGTCTTTGAAAAAAGTTTCTGAAGGCGGACATACATATGAACTGTCTTCTTCAAGATCAAAGTGGACAACGACCAAAATTTTAACCTAGAGAAAGAAAAACATAGTTATAAGTTTGTTCTTGACCCAAGCTTTCACTTCGACATGTTTTCAGAATCAACCGACTGTCGACATGTCGAAGTGAAGGCTTGGGTGAAGTGATCACGAAGTACATAAAAAAACCGGCCAAGAGCGAGTCGGACTCGCACACGACGGGTTCCATACCATAATCCTTAATTTTTGTTATTTGTTGTTGTAGCGGCAATAGAAATACACAATCAGTGACAATTTCAACTCTCTACCTATTACGGTTCTTGAGATACAGCCTGATGACAGACAGACGGACGGACGGATGGACAGTGGAGGCTTAGTAATAGGGTTCCATTGGTTATCCTTTGGGTACGGAACCCTAAAAAAGAAGAAATATGAAAGATAATCTCAAATGCTTAAAACGCCTACCTCTCAATCAAATCGGCCTTTTTCCCAGCAGTCGACGCATTTCTTCGTCGAAGCCCAGTTCGAAGTGCACGTAAAGAATATAGTGAGTACATTTTTTAAGGTTAATTACAAAATAAACACCCAATCGCCACCACACTCTTGATAACAAGGAGACGTAAACAAGGTATACTCGCTGAAAGCGCCATCTGCTTCTACCTTTTAGTGCGCCTTCCAATTGAAATTCTCATGGTGATCACAATCGCCAGCGATTCGAGCGCGTCGTGTGGACTTGAAACAGAAAATAATATACTCTATCTAGGAATCCAATAGTCTCCGGGATTCAAAGACAGACTAAATCTGGTTTTGTAAATCAAGGATTCTCAATTTTACATAATTTTATGATATTTGTGAAAGATTCAAAATAAATAGTTTCTGAACTGTTTGAAAAACTGTCAGCTGTCACAAACTAACTGTCAAAAGTCAGCTGCAATCCAAGGCGAGCCGTGTTTCGGCCGATTTATTAGTTCTCAAAATAATCATTCCAGTGTAAATATTTTGAAAGTTATATTTACATGTAAACTTTGAATTCTGTGCCTAATATTATTTGTGATGTGACAGTTCTTATGAAAAATATCCGTGTGATTCACTTCACGTATCTAAAGAACGGATGGAATGTTACTGCTGTGTACAGAGTAAGTATTTGTATAAAAATACTGTTTACTTTGTGTATGTAGACCACATGATAATGTAGCATGGCGTTTAAAAGATAGGTAATAAAACCTTTTATTGTTACTGTTGAAAGTGGTTCGAATTTGGAACGCCCACGCGAATTCCGGAGCGTAGGGTCGCTAAGTACTTCGAAGTTATATTTAGCTACTTACTTGTTTGGTGTCTTCGTTTTGCATACCTTTGCTTTTTACTTTCTTTTTATGTCGCGTTCGCCCGTCACTATGCAGAACTCTTTATGCAGTTGCAGAATATTCTACTAGTGTTCAAAGAACTGTGGATTTAAATACTTCCATTTAGTTATACATTACAAAATTATTTACAACAATTCCTGTGATAGAAATGACATCATCAGTGCCATTAAACTGTTTTTATAAGTATCACAGGGTTATCTTACTTGCTGGAATATCAGTAAATTAATCATTCATGTGAGGTATAATGTAGAAATATTTATTTGGGTGATTGTTGAGTTTTCAAGTCATTAAAAACCATGATTGGTAAGTTATTTTAGTAGCATTCTTAATCAAATGATTATATTTTTATTAGGTAGTTGTTATTAGCAAGCCAACAACGTCTTATTTTAAATTAGTTGACCCACACAACTCTGTCTGCGTCACATTCTTCATTTATGCTCTGCTTCGTTGTAGCGTGATGTTATATAACCAATAGCCTTCCAATATAATTTTTCAATTGGAACTAGTAGTTCCTGAGATTAGCGCGTTCAACCAAACAAACAAACTCTTCAGCTTTATAATGTTAGTGTAGTGTAATGAATTATTGTATAACTGTAACAAGTAGTGTATGTGGTGTTAGCATATAAGTAGGTATTTGTTACACTTATAAATGTTGGTATAACAAATTAATATATTGTAAATTTATTTTTAAACAATTGGGTATATACATGAAAAAAGTATTTAGTAGTAAGTAGTTATTTTAAGTTTATCGAAAAATAAAAAAAAATTATAATCCATTTTTTTGTATTTAATTCAAAGTTCTTTTAAGATACTAACTTACTATGAATTATTATTTTCTTTCAATAAAATCACTTTGACCCCTTTGAATATTTTTATTTAATTAATTTTTTTATAGTTTAAACTAACAGTGAAAATAGAATCAATTTGCTCAAAAAAAAAACGAGGTTTTTAGCCGTCATGGACTTTGATGTCAAAGTTCATATCAGACTTCTCTTTCTAATTGTAATCTTTGAAGCTTTATAACTTCATTGCTGATGAAGGTATTTTAAAAAAATAATTTCATGATTGTTTACTAGAGCTAATAAGTAAATCATTTTGCAATTAAAAAAAATTGCATGCATATTCCCTAGTGTTGACTAACTAAAATTAATGAAATAAAATTAGTGATAGTACATTTTTTTAAATATAAAAAGAAATTGTGTCCCACCAGAATACGGTCCAAGCTACCAGCGATCAGGGTTATAGTAGTACCGTTTTTTAAATAAAAGTCTTGATCCAGTTGCCCAACAATATCCTAAGGTATTAGTTGAGCCAGTGGCACACAACTATTGGTGCAGCTATGGCTTTTTATTAATTAAAAATTTCAATAAATACAGATGGAATTTTTGATTGCTATTCATCATCATCATCTGCCTAGCCTTTTCCCAACTATATTGGGGTCAGCTTCCAGTCAAACCGGATTCAGCTGAATACCAGTGTTTTACGTGGAGCGGCTGCCTACCAGACCTCCGCAACCGATTAACTGGGTAACACGGTAATTTTTGGCAAGACTGGAGTCAGATTTGGCAAGCATAGCTTAACCTTAAAGATCGACCCGTGTGGCTGTTATTATTTAGCCACGAGCTCCTCAATTTTTGATTGCTATTGCCATGCTAAAATATAGCAACTTTAGAATTATGTAACTCTTGTAAATGATTTCAAGTTCAATGCTTCAAGATGCTAAGGAGGTCAAATTTGCTGTTAATTTCCAATCTCTATCCTTATACTTTGGGCTTTTACTGTCTCAACTAGAAAGCCTTACTCATATGATATAAAGTAGGACTAGATTGCACCCTTTCTGATTCCCGGCTGAAATACTAGGAAGTGATTGGTGGGGCTCCTGCAGCTTATCTAACATTGACCTGCAAAGTGCTGATTTCGAGCATAACATGAATAAATGACATTTTGGTTTGATTATTGTCCTGCAGGTGGCCGGAATGATGCTGGTGCGGATGAACATGCGCGTGGCGCTGGGCGCGCTGTGTGCCGCCGTGCTCGTGTTCACGCTGTTCTGGGGACACTGCGGGGAGCTGTCGCGGAGACCCAGTAAGTTCCTCACTCGTACTGAATGATGCTGGTGCGGATGAACATGCGCGTGGCGCTGGGCGCGCTGTGTGCCGCCGTGCTCGTGTTCACGCTGTTCTGGAGACACTGCGGGGAGCTGTCGCGGAGATCCAGTAAGTTCCTCACTCGTACTGAATGATGCTGATGCGCATGAACATGCGCGTGGCGCTGGGCGCGCTGTTTGCCGCCGTGCTCGTGTTCACGCTGTTCTGGGGACACTGCGCGGAGCTGTCGCGGAGACCCAGTAAGTTCCTCACTCGTACTGAATGATGCTGATGCGCATGACATGCGCGTGGTGCTGGGCGCGCTGTGTGCCGCCGTGCTCGTGTTCACGCTGTTCTGGGGACACTGCGGGGAGCTGTCGCGGAGACCCAGTAAGTTCCTCACTCGTACTGAATGATGCTGATGCGCATGAACATGCGCGTGGCGCTGGGCGCGCTGTGTGCCGCCGTGCTCGTGTTCACGCTGTTCTGGGGACACTGTGGGGAGCTGTCGCGGAGACCCAGTAAGTTCCTCACTCGTACTGAATGATGCTGATGCGCATGAACATGCGCGTGGCGCTGGGCGCGCTGTGTGCCGCCGTGCTCGTGTTCACGCTGTTCTGGGGACACTGCGGGGAGCTGTCGCGGAGACCCAGTAAGTTCCTCACTCGTACTGAATGATGCTGATGCGCATGAACATGCGCGTGGCGCTGGGCGCGCTGTGTGCCGCCGTGCTCGTGTTCACGCTGTTCTGAGGACACTGTGGGGAGCTATCGCGGAGACCCAGTTAGTTAAATTGTGATCGGGGCATCTTGACAATAATCTTGGAAATTATGCTAAGAGAAAATACTTCTGCCTTGTGGCAGAATCTATACCGCAACAAAAAACTAACGTATGGAGTCTTCTTTGCATTCTTCTTTCTTTAAAAAAAAAAATAGATTTCACATTAAATAATTTAAGTAGGATTAGGATTAGATTTGAAAACTTCATGCTGTTTGAAATTCAATAAGATTTTTTGTCAAATGGTCCCACCGTGCTCCGGGCTAGACACTTAGGCATTTGTGATAAATCACACTTCGAGAGACATCTTGCAAAAAGCATACGTCGTCTGGCTTATTTGAATTGCAAATGAGGAGTTTGATTAATCAATTCATTCAGTGAATCACCGAAAGGAATGTTGTTTTTTATTACTACTTAGAAACAAGCAGGTCACTAGGTGAATTCCCTAGCAGAATAATATGCATCTCAGTTCATATTAATTTGCATAACAGGATTCCTAAGCCGCATTCCTCTCCTGCTATCGGAACGATGCGGCGAAGATGCTCGTAGCTAAATGCTAAATAATAACACTCACACAAGGACCCTATTAGACGTGCCAAAGATTCCGTTGTGAAAAAGGGATAGTGCTATGCGTCTTGTATAGCTCCGCCTCCCGCCCGCACGGGAAATTTGATGATTTTAAGACGTCGTAGTAGTGCCCCTGGTCGATCGTCAGTGGCAGTGATTCACATGTATTCATGATTTTAGCTTACCTATTAGAATAGAAATACTAACATAGGGGTAAGGAATATTGTTACTAAAACAAGTAAGTCATGTTGATGTTACTAGATAAATAAAGGTATTATTGTGTACCAGATGAACATTGCTAACCCCCATTCCTCTTTGCAGTCGGCTCGGTGCTGTCGAACGCGCTGTCGGAACGTGGCGGGGTAGACGAGATCGAGTGCGTCATCAACGGAGAGTACTCGGTGTCGTGTCGCCAGGATGGAGACGAGGTGTACGTGCCCTTCTCGCTGGTGCACAAGTACTTCGAGGTACGTGGTGATGGGGTGTTCTAGGAAACATGTATCCAGGGGTGCGGAATTGGTCGGAGGAGTCACCGCGGCCCTGGAAGGCAAAGGGCATTTGGGAACACGGGTGGGTTTTAATCAGGAAGAGTGTGATACTCTTCTGCTCCGCCCAGAGTGGATGGAATCATTTGATGAATTCCCGAAAAAAAGGAAAAGTATTTGTGAAGTCCCACCGAGGTTGCCTGGTTCCTAGTGTTTGAGGGTTACCAATAAACGCAAGCACCTGTAACAATAAAGAAATATAAAAATATAACCGACTTCCTAACAAAACACTACAAAGTATAAAATAACACCTTTATTTCGGAAGTCGGCGTTTTTGGTTTTGTTTCTTTGTATTTTAACACCGACTTCCGAAATTAAGGTTATTTTATAAGTACTTTGTTGTTGTTTGGAAGTCGGTTAAATTTTTTTTTGAATAAGTTTTTATTTTTCACTTTTAAGTGGTGATACTTAGACGACGTCTTCGTCTACGCAGAAATTGAAATAAACAAAAATGCTCTTTATGAGCATTTTTGCTTATTTCATGTAAAAACTACTGAACCAAATTTAATTAAACCTTACGGGACCAAATAGTAAAACTACCGCAGAAACATCGGAGTAATCGGTGTACATACACAAAAAAAAACCCACCGAAGGATAACTGGAGAAGTTACACAGTTCATAGATACCTACTTGGTTAGAGCTTATCTATTCTGTCTTTATTGTAGGTATATGTTTGTGTGATATGACCTGTTTGCTTGCATTCCGTAAAACTAGGTCGATGAGATTGAGATTAAAAGTAGGTATATCAAAGTACACTACTATTTATACTACACCTATCTGCTAAAGCATAACTTGACTACTAAAAAAATTCAATACCTATTTGATTTGATGTGTTAGATAAGCATAAACAAGACGTACCAATAAAAAACAAGACGTACCAATAAAAAACATAGATTACGGTTCTTGGAATTTAAAATCATTTATTTAGTGCCTAGGTCAACAAAACCGTATAGATATAAAGGTAGGTAATATAACATAAACAGGTTCGTTAACCGCAGATCTACGTTTAGCTGACCTTGTTGATAATCCTTACCGATTTACACGCATTTCGGGCCAGTGGCGATAACTATTATGTGTTAATACTACACACAATGGCGTATAAACTTGTGTTATTACAGTACACTCTCACTAATTATCAAAAACCGTGATGTGCCGGATTATTGGAATTGTATCGTATTACTGGATTGCTTAAAAAAAAACAAGACAACATAATTAAATAAAGCAGCTTCAGAAAGTACTAATAAGTTAAAGTTATATGAAATAAGTGGTCGCTAGGAGCTCGTGGCTAATAATAACAGCCGCACGGGTCGAGCTTCAAGGTTAAGCAACGCTTGCCAAGGTTGGTCTTTGGATGGGTGACCATCTTAACATAGCGAGTTTCCTCCGTGCCTCGGAAAGCACGTTAAGCCGTTGGTCCCGGCTGTCATTTGTAGATCTTTGGCAGTCGTTACGGATAGTCAGAAGCCAGTTAATCTGACTCCAGTCTTGCCATTAAGTACCGTGTTATCCAGTTAATGGGTTGTGGAGGTCTGGTAGGCAGCCGCTTCACGTAAAATACTGGTATTCAGCTAAATCCGGTTTGACTGGAAGCCGACCCCAATATAGTTGGGAAAAGGCTAGCAGATGATGATGATGATGACAACTCAAGTAACGGTCTTAACATATAAGAACCATGTGTTAACATCTGAGTTGTACTAGTATTTCCAGACACGTCTTTCGGCTGTTATGATGATGAAATGTATGGGGAGGTCGATTTTTTTTGGCGATTTCAGTGTTGGTCCCATGGTAAAAGTGGTTCATAATGATGAGTACAACGACCCTTTAAGAGATATGGCGTTTATTCTGTTACACGTCGTTTATTAGTATAGCTTTGCAAAATTCTCGTCGAACCGTAACTCCGTTGGTATGTGAAAGAAGAACTAACCAATAAACCTCTAAAAGATAACTCAGATTCAATTTACGAGAGTATATACACTCTTACGAATGCACAAAAATCAACTCACTATAATTTCTCCACAGATCTACGGCAAAATATCAACAGCGGACGGCACGGAAAAATTCGAATGGTCGCACAGTTATGGGAAGATCTACCATCCAAAAAAGAAATACGACCCTCGAGGGACCTTCACGACCTTCGAGAACTACAACGTAGAAGTTAGAGACAGGGTCAAATGCATCAGCGGGATCGAAGGGGTTCCCGTCAGCACTCAATGGGAGCCCCGAGGCTTCTTCTACCCCACACAAATCGCGCAATTCGGGCTAGCTCACTACAGTAAACACATAACAGAAAATGAGCCAAAGAGACGAATAATAGATGATGGAGAAAAGCATTTAGAAAACTGGATTATAAGCAAGGATGCGTACATGGCCAGAGAGTTCGATACGTCAGTCCAATCGAACGTGTTAAGGTTTTCAACGTCAGACCACGCGTCGAGTCAGGTGTGGCTGAAAGTGAATCTGACGCAAGACTTTGTTCTGAGTGTGGATCTGCTGATGAAGGCCAACTCCTCGATGACGGTGGTGCTACAGAATAAGGATAAGAAGGAGACCGTGTATCTTCATTATGTTACTAGTACGCAGTTGATTTCGGCTCAGGTGAGAACTTAACACTCTCATTAATGTTATTGCAAAGGAACCGCGCACGGCGTTGACTTTGTCTTCTAGTGTTGCAATTTCGAAACCATACTTTACAATGACGCTTCCACGTATAGTGCTGCGTATAGTTTCTGCACGCTCCGTTTAAGGGAACGTGCTCGAAGTAGACTGTGCCATCTAGTGTTGCAATTTCGAAACTTATAAGTAACAACAACACAGTTGACAATGACACTTCTTTGCTGCCACCATAAGATCCTGCACGTTTCTTATTGGACTTGCTTTTAGGAACCCTGAGCACTAAATATTGTTTTTTCTGTTCATGATTGAGATTAGCCGTTCTCGCCTCTGGCTAAGCCTTTGGGAAGACAGGTGACATGTTGTGATTCAGTTTTTAAGCCATTATTAACGTTCTTAGAAAAAAACATTGTTGACTCAACCAAATGACGGCGATTTGCGTTTGCATTGCTACAGGATTCAGAACAAAACATCAGACTTCCAGACATTTTCTACCTTTTGAAAATGTTGTCACATAATTCTAACACCCGTCTTGGTGAATCTGGTTTACAAATGATCTGTTCACTCTGAACTTAAAACCCCGGTTGTAGCTATTCAGGAAACGAGACTCCAGCTGGCAATTCTCTCCTAAGCTGTACGCACAATGACAGCATTTCCAAAACGTTTCGACTTATATAAAAAAGTAAGAGTTTCTCCCAACTGTAGGAGGACCACATATACTACGGCATAGGCGTGGAGCAGCCATGGAGACGCATCACCAGGGACCTCATCATCGACATGCAGAAGGGCTGGGCGCTGCAGGACAGGCCCAAGAGGAGATCTCCCAGGAATAAGTTCAAGGTAACTTTGTTATTCATCAAAATAAAATCCAGGCTTGATCGTTTTTTCCTACTTATATTTTTAGGGTTCCGTACTCGAAGGGTACTCAACGGAATCTTATTACTAAGCCTACGCTGTCCGTCCGTCCATCCATCCTTCCATACGTCCGTCTGTCTGTCAGCGGTATCAATAGAACCGTAATTGGTAATGTCTAATATTTCATATGTGTACAAAAGTTGATCGAACGCTTCCCTAGATGACGTTGGGATCTATCGATCGCGCTATGGTTTCGTTACCGAGCAAACCATATTATAGTTTTTGAAAAATTTTTGTTATCGTGATTCCTTGTGAATTATACCATCCTATTTGAAACCGTATTGTGTGTTTTCATTGGGTGTGCTCACCTTCGGACCTTGAAATCCTGTTCAGATAGACAGTTGAAATTTTCACTGAGTGTGTATTTCTGTTGCCGCAATAACAGCAAAAAGAAACAAAAATAATAAAAATATCAAAGGAGCTTCCATATAAGAAACGTGATTTTTCGATTTATTTATGGCACGGAACCTTTCGTGTGAGATTCCGACTCGCACTTAGCCGTTTTTTCTAAATAAACTGAACTCATTAATAGCTTGCGCTTTAGTCAGGAATGTTGCCAGAGAGACATAATAAATTGCAGTATTTTTAAGAACGGTCGCATTCCGATCTCGGTCTCAATCTGTCAAAAAATAAATTTAATGTAGATTAGATGAGAATCTCGTTTTTTGCTTTGATCATCGCCGAGAGGAGAATGCTATGAAATTTAGAACGTTTTAAATACGCTTTCTAATATAGTTGCAAAAAATATCATGCTGTTCTGGACTTGAATTGGATCATCCGAGGTTTTTGACTTCAAACTTGTGGACTGTGTGGACTGCATAAAATAGATTCAATGTTACAATTATTATCAAAAGCACACTTTGTAAACAAGCTTATTACAAATTAGAAGATTACATTCAGGATAAGAATGCCTGGAAGCATGCTGGTCCTGCTCCATAGGACAGTCAATGTTGTGGACAAAATCAAACTGGTTGCTTTATGTATTATAGATGTTCCGTTTCTTTTTGTGTCTGTATTTTTCTGTTAACTCACACACTATTAATTAGTGATTCCAATATTTGTAAATGTGATCATGTACCTACTTATTTAGAAAATTGATAAGTCTACCTCTGCATACCCTAGGTCATGGTCCTCACATATTAAAATAAAAATTGTATACTTACCAAATATTGTAAAAGATTTATTTGAAAATAGAAACTATGGAGTTTCTTGTCCATTCTTCTCCATAAGAATCTACCTTTCCGAATGGACAGTAGAGTCACTTCAGAAATTTTATATATTTGAAATGTGAATGACGTTCAAAAGTGTCGTTTAATGGCCTAATTGGAATAAACGTTTTGACTTTTATCAAAAGAAAATCAGTATAAATAAAGGCTCGTAGCTAACATCTTATCGTGTGGGCAGTAAGTTCTAACGACCGGCGACCCCCACACACCCTAGTGTTAGAGTTTCTAACCTCCTCAAGGGCCTCTGACATGGTTTATTTGGCGTCCTGGACCACCGGCTTATACGTGCCTTCCGAAGCACGGAATCATCTTTTTTATCAGACAATCGGGTGATTCAAGCCTGCAATGTCCTAACCAAACTGGAAAACAACTTTTCAATTTCCCGTGGGAATCGAACCCACGACCACTGGATCACAAGGCAAACGGCTAAACCACTCGACCACAGAGGCAGTTAAAGTTATGAATGAGTGGAGCTCATAGCTATGAATGAGTGGTGTCCATAAGGCCCCGTGACCCCGCGCCTTCTCTGCCATCGCCGGCAACCTTGTGTGATGTGCCGACAGGCTCAATACGTATTTTCCTATCCTTGTCCAGATATCAAGCATCATCCTAAGCGGCAGTGGTTCGCTGGACAACGTGACGGTGTCCTCGAGCGAGCACATGTGGCAGTTCTATGCGGCGGCGCGCTGGCTCGTGCGGTCGCAGCGCGCGCGCAGCGGGGGCTGGCCCATCCCCGTGCGCAGGCGCATGGCTGCCGGGGTGGCGGAGCTCAAGCCGGGCTGGTGAGTGTACTACTGTATACTACTGTGGTTCGCTAGACAACGTGACAGTGACCTTCAGCGAGCACTTGTGGAGTTGTGGCAATAGGCTAGTTTCCACCATCAATAAATTGCAAATCTAGTCCGTCTGGAAAATAATGGACACGTATTTTTATTGACAAAGATAAAACGCATCAAAACTCGGGAGTGGGGGCTCGTGACGTCGGAACGCACTAAAAATTATACCACGGCGTGACGTATTAAGAATTTTAAAAGCATAATATCTTCGTCAATTTTGGTTTACATAACAAAAGAAAAAAAAGACGGGTCAAATATTTTTTGATGACGGACGGACTAATTACATTTTTTCAGTGGACAAGCCTGATCTCTTCGGCTTGCGTCTTCTTATGTCTGTCTGCCTTACAGATGCGTTTACTTTAAATCAATTCTCGTACTCCAGGCACTCGGCCATGAGTCAAGGGCACGCCATCTCGCTGCTGTCGCGCGCGTACTTCCGCTCCGGCGACGCCACGTACCTGCAGGCCGCCAAGCGCGCGCTGTACCTGCTGGACGTGCCCAGCCACGCGGGCGGCGTGAAGGCGCTGTGGATGGACAAGTATGTGTGGTGAGTACCGTCAACTCCTTGGCTGTATGTCACTGGCAGACAACTTAGTCGTTGGAACTTTTGAAGCGTCCGACAAAAATTAAAATCATCATCATCATAATAACATCAGCCGAAAGACGTCCACTGCTGGACATAGACCTCCCCCAAGCGTCGCCACAACGACCGGTCCCGCGCGTCTCGCATACATCAAAATATAAATAGTATTTTTTAATTATGAATGGTAGAAATATAGTTTGGTTTGACACGTGACACATATTAGCTTCCTTATAGGCTAGATGGTTTAAATAATTATTCGTTATTTTATTTAGCTAGTTGACCCGCGCAACTTCGTCTACTCCGCTTCTATTGGTCTTATCGTGATGATATTATAGCTTACCTCGATAAATGGGCTATCTGAGAATTTTTCAAATCGGACCAGAAGTTCCTGAGATTAGCGCGGTCAAGCAAACAAACAAACTTTTCAGCTTTATATATTAATATAGATACAGTCCTTATCACGGGTGGCGTCCTGTGGTAGTACAGTACACAGCCAAGGGTTGCTCATAGCTAAATGCATCCACTTTCCCGCCTTAACCTCGAAAAATTTGATCTGCTTTCGAGTACTGGCTCATGTTAACTGTTACAAAAACATGCAAAGTGAGCTTATTTACAACTTATTAGTTTTTAAAAGTTAGTGATAGCGTGACGGCTGATAGAACAGAATGGAAGACAAAAGCGTGTATCGCCGACCCCGAGTAACATGGGATAGGGCAGGAAGATGATGATTAGTTTTCAAAGATTCAAACAGTTACATACCCTGTCTCTTTTTCTAATTACAGGTACGAAGAATACCCAACGAAACCGCCACTCTTCGTCCTTAACGGCTTCATATACACCCTCCTAGGCCTCTACGACCTCCACATCATTGAGGGAGAGAACTCCATATCGCTGGCGAAGAAAATGTTCGACGACGGTATGACCTCCTTGAAGAACCTCCTTCCACTCTTCGATACCGGCAGCGGAAGTTTCTATGACCTTAGACATTTTACTTTAGGAGTCAGCCCAAACATCGCAAGATGGGACTACCACGCTACTCACGTGAACCAGTTGTATCTTCTAGCAGGGTTGGATAATGATCCAATATTGATAAATACGGCTAAGAGGTGGGAGGGATATATGCAAGGGAAGAGGGCGGCGCATAATTGAGATCTGATCTCGGCAGGGGACACCTGCGTTGTTATTCTTCTACTCTATTGAGATTCGGAGTGTAGCCGCGTTTTCTGTAGTAGGAACTAAACGGAATAGATTGACAGTTGTGATCATTTACTCGTTCGAATGAATGAGAATGGTTAGTGAATGAACGTGTTCGTTCGTTCTGACCGTTTAGCGAACGGTATTCATCAGTATGCCGTTATTTAAACTGTAACTTGCAAAGAAATATGTGTTTGAAATAAATAATAAAATAATCTTACATTTAACGAAAACGCGGCGTAAGGATAAAAACGGTGAGAACGTTATTCAATAAAGGAAGTGTGTATTCGGTTTGTACCGAACGATTGTTAATGATTCAAATGAATCATTCGAAAACTGTTTCGTAAAATAAACATTTTCAAACTCTATCCGTTCCGACAGTGAACGTACCGAAGTTTGTCGAAGATTCGCGAATCAAGTAGTCTCTGATAGGTGATTGGGTTCGTGGTAACGAATTTAGCCGAAGGTTTGCCGATGTTACTTTTCAAATATAGAACTGTAACTGACTGAATGGGGTTTCGGGAAATTGATCTAAAATGCTCTTTAACTGTCTGACTATAAGGTATACAAAAAGACGTTGGTTAGTTTAGGAGACCGATCAATTGTGTGTAAATAAAGTCTGGTAAGATTAAAAAAATATTTTTCTACGACAAAAGACATCGATTTCTAACAATCAATTTCCTACAAGATAAATGACAAAGTATCAATTAGATAAGCAATACCCTCGTTTAGAAAAGTTTTCCATTTTTATTGTGAGTTTATTTAAAATCTTAGGTACTTAGCAGGTAGTTGGTACACTGCATAACATATCGTAAAATTAAAAAGCTTTATTGTATGTTTACCTACTAACTAACTATGTAAATCACATGGTACAGTGGTACCCAACTAATAAGGCGCGTCGTGAATCTTCGTTCGCGCAGAAAAGAATTATATATTAATATATATAAGGTTCATAATACACTGCAGATGTTAGTTCCGTCTCACTCGCAAGTCACGTGCATGCACTGCGGCGCGCGCTAACTGCGGCGGCTGCCGACCAATAGCGATACAGGAAAAAGAATCGGCATGCTCCATCGTGCCGATTGGTTAATAGTATTTCCCGCGCTTTAAAAATTCGTCTTCTGCGCAGGTACATCGGTAAGCCATATCAGTTGGGTACTACTGTACTTGTTTAAAATACTTTCACATAAAAGACTCCTGACACTAGGCCAGTTTTTGAGTCAGTTGACAGTTCATCTGTCTAGTGACCGTATGCCATCGGATTTCTAATGCGAAAGAGAGACGAAGCCATACATAACAGATAGCGCCATCCCTCTTTCGCACTAGAATCACGAATCTTGTGCACGATTTGATGACAGTTCTGTTAGAAGTTCAATAGAAAGTCTTCGCTTCAGTCTCAAAACCTGGCCTCGAGTGTACGGGCTAGTTATATTAATTCTGGTTATCAGTAGGTACAGGAAATACTGTACTTTAAAGTTATACTTATACACTTACAGAACTAATATGATCATATGAAACTCGAACTCTATTAACTTTATCAGATCCGCCCGATCAGGCGCTCATATAATTGTTAAGTTTTCACAATTATTGCAACTAGGAATAATCCCTTAGTTTCTCGAACGAATATTTACTATTGAAAAATTAATGTGGCAAATTCTCAAGCTCGCATAAACGGCAGTGATTGGCTCGCGTAACCACAGTAAAATACGTTTATAGTGTTGGTACCTCTTTCGCATCATTGTCAAAAACAGTGATCTTTATCCTCGTCGAAATAAGGTTGCTATTGGGTTGCGGCTTAGGCTGCTATCAGAGGTCAAATAATTGTGATCGGATTGTACTGCCGTCAAAAGAAAAAGGACGTATCGACACACAACAAAGTAACCGATTTTCGACCTTAAGTTATTTTGTTAATGTCGGAAACTGGTTACTTAGTTTTGTAAAGATACGTCCTTTTTAGTTCAAATGTAGCTTACTTGCGCTTGATAGTATGACATATCAATTGTCTTTCGAGAAACTGGGACTAATACTACAGTCAAGTCAACCCTTTTTAAAGTTATTCTAAGTATTATTATTTCGTAAGTTCTTTAAAGGTTAGTCTCGACGTTTATTACTCGACTTTTTAACCCAAAGACAATTTTTTTTTACTTATTAAAGTAATTTGTATTGTTTATGTCCCGATTTGATCAAATTCAAAGATTCACCGCTGAAGACTGATGACAAAAAACAATTTGTAATATTTACAAATAAAAAAGTACTGATGCAAGTAGGCTATGATATTTTTAGTTTGTACTTGAATTTCGAACGCTCGAGTAATTTCGAAATTAAATGTTTTTCATCGTTTTCTTGTCCATTTCGTCCTTAGTCAAATTAATTTGCAGCATTTTTGTTTTTATTCCAGAATTATCTTGGTAACTTTTTTTTAATGAGCATATTATCATCTTTTATACAATTCTTCTTTTCAAGATTTTTTTCCTTTATTTACATTTTTTACCTTCAATAATACTTTTCACTTTTCCATTGATGAATTCGTAGGGTAGGTAGAGTTTAGTACCTAACAACTTAATTAGTAGAATTAGAATTAACAAAACTCATATCAAACTGTACATAGATTGACACCGACAAGACTTTATGCGTATTTTATGTCATCTTGAAGATACATGGTAGGCGCCAAATAAATTTGCAATAGCGGTCATTGACCCACCCACATTTATTATTTAAAAAATCGGAAATAAAAACATAGAGCTGTACTGAAACGACATCTATCGTGATTACACGAAAATAAATAATAAAAACATTACTTTAAATTTTCAGTAATGAAATTTCAACAATTCATAATTATTTTTTTGAAGACGCTTAAACAAAATATGTTTGCAACATGGTGCCCTAAAGTGTCACGTTGACGACATATTTGAAGGAAAAGTCGCCATGACTCAAATGTATGAGCCGTGAATGTGATCTCTTTTGTCTGGCGCCTACCTTGTTGGACTTGTCCCGTGTAAACAGAGACAGCAAGTCGATTTACTGTCAGGGTTTATACATGGTGCAACTAGTAATGAAATGTTGCAAGTGAGCAACATGTGTTATATTTAAGTATAATTCTTAACAACGCAATTGCGTTGTACTTACCTAACATTTTTATTGATATCTGTTGAAATTATTCTGATATAAGTACACCGTGTTCTTCACGTTATCCAAAAACTTTAGAAAACGCTTCTATCGCTTTAACAAATCAAATCCAATACAGGAAGTAGTACTTAAAAAGGCTTCTTTACAAAGATATTTGTAATTTCATTTAAATGAGATATGGAGTATGAAGGGTCTTAACTAAAAATCTATCAAATGCTATTTGAATTTCATCTGTGTTTCGTTGCCGATTGATTGATATGTATATCAAGGTTTTAGTTTGTATGAAAATTAACAAAAATAAAGAATTGCTTAAGGTGTCCATAATGAAAAATGCTTATTTCCATGTTCTGAACACCCGGTCGAAGTTTATGTATATCGTCCGGAACACGGTGTATATTTATGTAGTCCAATGACAAAGGCAAAGAGTAAGCGTGCAACCAACCGTTCTCACAAAAAATAAGTGTAATGGTGTTGCCCAGTCTATGACTAAACCAGTGTCTTTTGAGTCAATTATTTTCCATATCTCTCATGTTTCATCTGTTAGAAAGGAACAACAATACTCTGTATTTAGTTAAGTTGGTGCCAAACAGATTCAGCCACCATGTTATCAATGTTTCTTCTCTTTTTGTGATTATCTAACGTCTTGCCATACAGATTTTATTTTCAAAGTATTTATTTCTATTTACCTTAACTTGTAAGTGTAATAATTTTACTTTGATCGCAAACGCGCCTCAAACCTAGAATTAATAGTCACACATGACTGGGACATATCACAAAGAATGTTAAAACTTTTTATTATCTTTTCAGTATTATATAAATATCTTTAGCGATATGTACCAGTGTGAGGTAACGCTTCGAATCCAAAATGTCTTATTATAAACGACAAATAACTAAGTATAATCCTTACATTTTAGGTTGTATAAAATATATATTGTACATAATATTCGGGGCTAATTATGTATTTAGAAAGTTAGAGGTAGAATTTCAGCTTCAATGATAGAAGTAAGTGTGGTATGTATACGTAATATCTTGCCGCGTTACTTGGTATAAAATAGTATAAGTTCAGATGATTTTTTATTTCTTATACATAGCAACATTGTCTCGTTGCATAGCAACATTTCTTAATAATATACATTCAACAACTAAAGAGATAAGCAAGCAGGCAGCTAATTGACTACATCAACTTGTTTTGAGAGTTGCAGCAAGAAAAACGAGTGTCTTATCTCTTTAGGGCTGATTTTTCAATAGTTATAATATTGTTAACTGGGGCCCTACAATGACGTGCCAATACGATGATGATAAGCTGTGAAAAAAGGATAGTGTTATGCGCCTTGTATGATTTTGTCTCCCTCCCACACCGTTATCATGATCGTTTTAAGACGTCATAGTACGCCAGCTATGAAATGAATATGGCTGTTTAATGTATGTTTATTCCTGAGGTAAGAGTTATGAAACTGATTAATGAAAAATCGGCCATTAGTTGACTGTACCCATAATCTAACCACCTGTATTAAAAGCTGGATTAAGTCTGTAATATAAATCTGTTGTCAAATTTTAGGCTGTAGAGATTGTACCTTTGCATGCAAGTTTAAAATAGACTGCTCCATTATCAAAGGATTCCAAGTATCTTGTTAAACTTACAACAATTCTGTACGTTCTTAAAGGTTATAGTGCTTTCATTTGATTGAGAATTAGAATAAAATATTCTTAGAGACCTACATATCATTGTAAATAATGTCTGAATTGTGAAGCAACTCTCCTTCTTAGAGACAATACGATCTAAAGTAGTTACCTGTTACTAAATAGTACTGTTTCTTATAATATATATAACTTTAGATTGCCGGCCGGCTGTGAATTTAAGCACAAATTTTATACGCAATACAAATTTTTGGAAGTCAATTGAATAATGGAAACAAAATTTATATAAAAAAGCCAGTTAAATGTAATTTTTGTAATTTCTCTCGGTCATTTAATCGAGTTTTGTAACTTAAAAGCCTCCGTACTTGTCTTGGAAGAAAGCAAAAAAAAAAAACTAAAATACTAAAAAAAGTCATGCGTAGTTCGTAATGATGTACCTTTGTAGAAGAAATTTTATCTATTAAAACATTACTAATTTTGTTTTTATTATTAATAGCCGTGTAGTAAAACTGTTTTTAAGTAAATGTTATATTAAAAGTATTCCTGTGTGAGTTTTGAGTAACATTTGAACAATTTGAAAACAACTCATTATAACTTTTTAATTTTTTTTTTTTTTACTTTTTTGTACGTGTGGAAATGTGCGTGGTGCTAATAATTGACCCGCTTTGTATTTTCAAAAGTCAAAATTAAACATTCCATTATAAAAGAGCTTAAAATCTAGTAGTAATTTATGTAAATACTGTTTGTAGAACTATGTGATTTTGTTAACCTTACTGAATTTACTTACGATAAACTGATTTTGAGTTCTGGTGTTATACTTACGAATTTAGTTTTAATATATTTTTGATAGTTTTAAGATATTTATTTAGTCCACAAAACCATATTTATTTCTTTACTTAAACATGTTTTTAACAGTTATGATTGAATTAATTTTGCCTTTTTGTTCCTATAACATCATTATGGTATGAATAAATGTTACTAATATTTAAAAAAAAACTAACTTATTCTGCATTTGTAATGACATTAGATTGTAGTGGGATAGTGAATGCACTTGTGAATGACAATAAAGCGTCTTAAATTATATTTATTGGTTTTAGTTTTTGAAATTAAGTTTTTGACCGTAGATGAGAATTCAAAAACCGCCCTTATTGCTACAGACGGTGTTATCGCCCATGTGCGCGGTGTGCTTGTAATCACGTTGATAAGCAGGGTTTTAAACAAGATTTTATAAATTTTACTCTTTGGAAAAAAAACTGGCCAAGTGCGAGTCGGACTCGCATGCACAAGGTTCAGAACCAATTTAATTTATTAACATGTTAGGTATAGGTTTTCCTGTAATCTTTAGGTTGTCATAGTTTTAGGTTCAGTAGTTTCAAAGATAAGCGGGGCGGAAATGGTAGTTTTTGAATAACATCAAAACAATATTTTTTTAATTTTGAAAAAATATAATTAAAACCCTCACATTTGATATGTCACACGATACAGTTTAAAACCTTTTCTTTTTTTAATTTTCTAGTTTGAGTTTGAAACGTGACCCTAATACTAATTTACGAAGTCCATAATTATGTAAGTATACCTCAACAATCACTCCAGTGGATCCGGAGAAAACAGGCTGTAACAGACGGACAGACAGACACTCGAGTGATCCTATAAGGGTACCGTTTTTTAGGTATGTTCGGAACACACTTTCGCTAACACCAATTTTTTGCTAACAGACTTTCGTTGAAACTTACGTGTTCTTGAGTATTCGAGTCCTGTTTACACCCTTCCAGAGGATATACTACTATACCTAGTAGACACCAGTTAAATGCGCAATAACACTCATTGACCCACGTAAATTTATTGACTTTCTTCATTTCAAAAACAGATTTTAAAGACAAAGCTGTCCCAAATTGACTTGTTTTGTGATCCTTTACGTTCTCCTGTACGAAGGGACGGGAAGGGCCTACGCCTACCTACCATAGAAGAAACTCTAAAACTACAAACTAATAGTACATCATCTATCTAATACTAATATATAAACCTGAAGAGTTTGTTCGTTCGTTTGTTTGCTTGAACGCGCTAATCTCAGGAACTACTGGTCCGATTTGAAAAATTCTTTCATTGTCGGATAGCCCATGTATCGAGGAAGGCTATAGGCTATATATCACCTCGCTAAGACCAATAGGAGCGGAGCAGTATTGAAAATTGTGACGCAGACGGAGTTGCGCGTGTCAACTAGTTATGATAGATATAAGTGCGGTAAGTTGAAAATTACAGCCGAGGCGATATTGCTACACACAAGAAAGCAGAGGCTGTAATTATCAATGCGCACGTATGTCAAACGACGTTTTATAACATTTTTGCGAGGAAATAAAACTCGGACTATCTTAAACGAATAAATGGTTACCTAATCATAGAAAAATTTGAACAATTTGTAAAATTGATTAAGTACTACGTTGCCAGTTGGCATTTTTAATGTTGTCAAGTTATTATTATTTGTTACAATTTCACCAGTCTCTCTCACACTCTCTTGAGTGAAAGTAGGAGAAACGAGACCACAGAGTTCTGCAGTCGGTGGCGGCTGCGGCAGCGGCGACGATGGTGGAATGTACGCGTGTGTGCTCGTAGATGGTCAAGAGTCAACACTTGGCTCCTAATTTATATTCCTTGTAATGCGGGAGCTAATTTCTTCTTTATTTCTCATCGAGTCATCTATGTAGCCCTCGGTTAGGTACACTGTTCGACCGCCACCCTCCGTGGCGTTTTAGTGTCAATAAGTTCGCACCTGAATCGGCGAGCAATGTACCCGAGGACCTTCTGAAACTATGCCCTGTGTATTCATGTTGATCATTCAAATTTAAGAAAGTGGCAATTTGTTTCGGCATTGCTCCTAATTTATTTATGCCAATGGGTTGGCTAGTGCATTTTCCATTTTGGTAATTTTGAAAAAATCTGTTAGACATCGCTTTTGTTGAACGAAGCGCTTCGTATTTCTTCACTATGTACTTATGTCGTGAAAATATACTAGTATAGCAATATAGATCGTTCACTGTATTGTGAACAATCTTGGAATATTTTGTTTTGTGTTTTTGGAGACCAGAAAGGTGGATAGTGGAACTCTTAGTTGGCTTATCCTTATAGTATAATTCAAATAAGCTCAAATACGATGGGTGCTATTTGAATTATACGGTTTGGCTTATTTGAATTATACGTTGGTCACCAATAACTGTAGTTGGTAACAAGAGTCTGATGATGTGAATGATATAATGTCTTCAAGTTCATGGTTAATTTTTGACACTTTTAGCTGTTATGATTCATTTTTAGATTTATGCTGATTCTTCCTTTTCTCTACTTCTTTCTAAAGATAACACTCACACTTCGTTATTGGACTAATAAGTGTAGTTTAACATTGAAGTTTTGATTAATACAGTACATTTACAGATAAAATACATAAAATTAATACGGAGCTGTAGGTAACCTTTAGTTTTTGCGGTCTACCGTCAAATGGAGGACTTTGTACCATGAACACGTTTCTTGTATGGGAGCCCCCTTTAATTTTTAATTATATTTTATTATTTGTTGCAATAGCGGCAATAGAAATACACATTCTGTGAAAATTTCAGCTGTCTACCTATTACGGTTCTTAAGATATGGCCCGCTGACAGACAGACGGACGGACGGACAGACAGCGGAGGCTTAGTAATAGGGTTCCGTAGGTTACCCTTTGGGTACGGAACCCTAAAAAGTAGGTACTTACCGTTCGTTTTAGACGGAGCATATTGATAAACCGTGCGTTTTGCCTTATTAAAAAGAAACTCGAGCGTTTTATATTACAATAACGCACAAGTACGTAATGAGATACAATACGATATTGAAATTTGTGAAATAAGAGACCCTTTACGAGCAAATGTGTTATAAATGGCTTTTAGTCAGTTTAGTACTTACTTGTTCTTGAGGCCCTTCTTTCACCGCCGGCGATCAGCGAGTAGCGAGTACCTAAAGCTTCAAACTCGATACGAGTTGGCGAGCAGCGAGTACTTACCGAGTGAAAAGTTTCGAAGGTTTAGACGCTCGGCTTTCAGCGAGTGCTTTAGTGCGACGGGCTTACACTCGCAATACTCGCTCCGGCCTGCACTATAGGTAGAAATAATTAATTACCGTTGTTAGGTGAGTTCTGAACTTCTGACCTCCAAAGCGAGCATCGCTGAGCGAGTTCAATCTTTGAATGTAGGTATGTGTCTCTTTTACTCACACGAGATCTATATCTTTAGATTTTTGGTACCTTTCCTCAGCGAGTAAAAAGTCAATTGCTAATCGCTTCCTCGCGTGAGCCAAGTAGATTTCGAGAATATTTTATTTTCAATAATGCCACTTTATTGAAAACTAGATGACCCGCGCAACTTCGTCTGCGTCACAATTATCATAACTGCTCCGCTCCTATTGGTCTTAGCGTGATGATATATAGCCTATAGCCTTCCTCGATAAATGGGCTATCTAAAACTGAAAGAATTTTTCAAATCAGACCAGTAGTTCCTGAGATTAGCGCGTTCAAGTAAACAAACAAACAAACAAACTCTTCAGCGTTATATATTAGTATAGATAGAGTGTAGATTAAAAATATAACCCGAAATCTGTAGAGAGATAGCAATCGATTTTAAATCTGTATTTTAATGTTTGTGAAATGATTAAAATATTTCGTGAAAAGGAGCGTTTATGAGTGTTCTGCCCACTCACTTTAGAAATCTCAATGATTCTGCCGTTCTGCGCATCGGAGTTACGGAGTTACCAACATATCAAATCAAAAATAAGTCGAAGCTGACGAGTCGAAGGCTTAAATATACCTCAGTGACAGCAGTTTGTTTAGCTAACATTCAAAAGTTCGCCATGCAAAAATACGGCACGCCGTACATCGCATGAAGCTATACGGTAGCTATATTACTATACTCTTTGTATACGATGCTTTGTCTCAACTTTCCTACTATATCGTACACGATATAGTAGGAAGTTGAGACGCATATACATAAGCGTCTTACTTCTACACTCCACACTGTAATCATGCCTACGTCAAGAGGTATATCAAGGAGGTAATAATAATGACGTTGAATTATAGTCATTGTTAGTGTGATATAGCTAATCGAGTCCATTCACAACGCGATAATTCAAATTTCGAATCGACTACAAATTAGAAATATCGAGGTCGCACGGGGGTGTGACTTGAAAACTCGGCACACCGCCGCCGTGCGGTGTGCGTTCGATTGGCCGAGTGGATTCGAGTTGTTAAAAACTTAACGCGAGTTGATTCGTTTAAGGTTTGATTCGAGTTACTCGAATCAAATAACTCGACTCGCCCATCACTACAAAATATTTTTTATCTGTTGTCTTTTCTATTGTTGCGTGATGTATTTTGTCAATTTTTGATTTGCTAATTTGTGAAAATCTTGAGGAAACTGTACTAAAAAAATACATTGTGTTAAGTTTGAGTGTTCCTTCCAGCCGAAATGAATGTTTGTTAATTATAATTTGGCATAAAAAATGAAAGACGACACTGATACATATATACAGTCTTTGCCATTGTCATGTCTTCCAATAAAAACTCGGGAATTGTTATCATGTTTGTTGGATACGCCAAAAATTATTCCCAACGATGGACCTGATAAGCTTCCTAGGTAATAATGTGTTCGTCTATTTAACTTAGATTTTGATAAACAGTGTAAATACTAACAACACCTGCTAAAAACTAGGTACTTACTAGGCAGAAAAAACCAGTCTTAATTTTTTTTGTATGCAAACATGAATAATTAACTGTAATAGTTGTATTTTTGACTCAATTGCGATTGATTCATAGGCTTGACCAAAGAATTGAAACACCTTGAAACACAGACAGCTTTTCTGTTTTGGTTTTAAAAAGCTTCTAGTGTAAAATTGAAGTGTCAGTTAAAGTATTTAATTAATAAATAAAGCAACTATGTCCTCCACCTCCTATATAAACTATACCACAATTTATAGAAGAATACTGGGAATAATACAAACTCGAGCAATGATAACAGTGACTCATTGACCTGTTAACATTACATGCCTATTATTATATGTATTTAGTGTTGTGTAGTGCTCTATAATTGGCTTTAAGTAGTTGTCCACCCCTAGCTGCAATCCAGTTTTCATTCTTAGTAAATAAGGATTTATTTTTGCGTAGAATATCTTGATTGCAGGTTGGATTTTGGTTAAAATTGAATTGATTCTAGATAATTGTCAATTTTATTACTTGATGACTGTAACTATGATGTTGACCATAGTAAATATTATCCTTCTTGGGAAAGCAATGATAATACAAAAATACAAATTGATTTTAAAACGCTTCAGAGACTGGCGTGGCCTGGCACACCTAGTCAATGTTTCTTCAGAAAAGGCTGCGTACATCTCACTTCATCCTCAAAAGACCGCTGAATTGTTGGAAATATGGCAAAAAGACCAGACAGCAACTGTCGGACAGCTGCTGAACTATTTGGAGCGCTTAGATCGTTACGATGTTTATGACGATCTGTATAATGATCTCAGAGACGCAAATAAGAGAGGAGAAATTATAGGTAAGTGGTAGTTTAATGGCAAATGGTTGTTGTACTCATTTTGCAAAATCATTCTTTTTTGTGGCTAACCAGCCAATGTTGCAAGTGACTGTCAAAATATACTATCTCATCATCATTCTCCGAATGACATCCACTGCTGGACACAGGCCTCCCTCAAGTTTCGCCACAACAACCAGACCTGTGTGACTGGCATCCATTGGCTACCCGCTATACACAATGCTATTAGTCGTCTAACAAAGGCAGCCCAATTTATTTAAAATAATTCATCATGATAGGTACAATAACAATAAATAATGCATTAGCAACATGAAACAGCCTTTTTGTAATGTTTATGTATCAAAATAGAAGCTGGAGTTCCCCAGGGCTCAGTCTTGGGTCCAATATTGTACACTGTATACACAGCCGATTTGCCATACTCTGACGACGTTATGATTGCGACGTATGCTGGCGATACAGCAGTACTCACGTGCGGCAAAGATCCTAACACAGCCTCCCTAAAACTACAACCACATATAGACGAAATTGGAACATGGCTTAAAAAGTGGAGGAAAAGTACTGCAAAATCAACCCACGTGACGTTCACGCTCAAGTGTGGAGACTGTCTACCGGTGAAACTTGATGGAACTGAACTACCTCAGCAAACAACTGGACCCTGTTAAGCAGAAAAGATCCAACCAACGTTTCATTACTTTTGAGTAAATGCAGTTTAGCGTTAGACAGAGAATAAAAAATCGTATGATAAAGTATCTATTTGAAAGTTAGTAGTGTAATAGGCCATAACATATAAATTATAAATTATTAACGTAGATAACTCGATTTTTCAAAAAATGTTGGTTGGATCTTTTCCGCTTAACAGGGTCCAACTGTAAAATATCTGGGAATGCATCTAGACAGGAAACTCACATGGAGAGGCCACATCAAGGCTAAGAAAGATCAAGCAAACATAAAGCTCAGAGAGTTGCACTGGCTCATAGGCAGAGAATTCAGACTCAGCTTGGAAAATAAACTTTTAATCTACAAAAGCATAATCAAACCAGTTTGGACTTAACGCTATCAAACTCTGAGGATCAGCGATCCATTCCAACATCGAGATTTTTCAGCGCTTCCAAAATAAAGCACTGAAGACATTGATTACTGCCCCATGGTTTGTAAAGAACACAGAAGTACACGAATATTCTGGAATGCCCACTGTGAGAGAGCAGATAGACAGGTCCTGTGATGCCTACAAACAAAGGCTGAAACGTCACAAAAAGCAATTGGCGAAAGCACTCATGACCACTGATCATAGCGTATTCCGGTTGAGAAGGACAAGACTTGCTTCAATCTGAAGAAAAGAGATGACACATCAATGGATGTGCTTAATCTCAAAAACTGCCTCTATGACGTCAAACAAATTAAATAAAAAAAAAAAAAAAAAATGTATCAAAATAATGTATGTGTGTTTTCCACTCTGTGCTGTCCTTGGAACACAAGACTTATGCTGCGTTTGCTCCTGTATGTTTCAAACTACATTATGCGTCATGATAATGAACAATATTTTAATTTTTTAGTACCAATTAAAATTTTCATAAATAAGTATATTTTTTATGAATGTGTAGTCATTGGATAAATGAAGTGGGCTGCCATTGTAAAACGACAAAAATGGCACCGTGAATACTATATGTTAACACTTAATCCATCTAATGTTTCTTTCTTTTCAGTGAATAGACAAAATCAATTAGCAATAAACCACAACAACAATAACATCAATCACAGCAATGACGAGGAGAAAGTGTTCAGTCCAATCACTTATGATGACGAAGCGGGCTACGAGCAGCATTACGATGCGTTTGTGCTGTATGCTAAAGAAGACAAGAAATTTGTTGATGAGCTGCTAGTGAAGATGACTGCTGCGGGCTTCCAGGTATAAGATTTTTTTTAGTCAGCATGAACTGCTTGTTCATAATCAAATGCCCTCTTTCCATTTCCCTCGTTGTTGGGCCCCTAAATAAATAATTTGCAGACAAGACACAGTTAAAAAAGATTTACAAATCTCAAAGAATGACGGTGTTATCAGCATTTTAAAATCTGTGATAAACAGACAGCACTAATGGCGTGGGACGTCACACACCAATCCATCCCCCCATTGAAGCCATCCCGTGCAATTGTAAAAACAACATTTTGTATGATAGAAGAATAGTATAACTTCGCTGTTTTTCCATCAATGTTATTTAATTTTTCCTCCAGTCGTACTGTTCTAATACATCTATCTAATGTATTAATTTATGTATATTTTTCATAGTAGTCAAATACCCTATTCACTGAAAAGATATCCAAGACGTCCTATGATCTTCTCCTTAGTCTGTCGTGACCCAGTCTAGCAGTGTCAGGGCTCCAATCTTACGATATACGAGCCCAGAGCGACGGCTGCCATGGTTCACATACAATGCTCCAACATCACAGCTTAGACGGCATCCAACAGATATCTGTTGGATGCCGGCGTGCCCAGTCCCACTTCATTCTTGCAGCTTTCTCTGCTGAGCCGAAAATTCGCGCTTTGTTTAACAGTAAGTATGCTGTGCTCCATCGGCCATTAGGAGACTTCAAAAGAATTTATTCATCTGTAAATTTTAAAACAAGTGGCTATATAAAAATGAGTTGTGCATGAAATCATAACAAGATTGTTGTGCCATTCAACATCTGCTTAGACTTTTCCCGACTATGTTGGGGTGGCTCACAGTCAAACCGGATTCAGCTGAATACCAGTATTTTACGTGGATCGGCTGCCTTCCAGACCTCCACAACCCATTAACCGGGTAACACGGTACTTCTTAAGAAGATTGTTGAGTCAATATTTCATAAGGTACACAAATAGTTCAAATAACAAACACCTATAGGGAAAAAGCTTGATCTAAATTATGTTTATATTGCATCCCACACAAGTTATATTTAGGTATATGGTCAAAAGACAAGTGATTATTGCAGAAATATCCCACAACCCGCCAGATAACAGCAATCTGCATCGTTATTTTTATACCTATTCAGAGAAAAAGTATATGTGAGAATTTATGTATCCCTGGTTTTTTGATGCGAATTTAATAACAACATCATCATTTGTGGTCTGGGAGATAACGTTTTACTAAAGCATAAGATACTCTTAAGAAATATTAATGTTAATGATATTTAAAACATCACATGTTAAGCTGTAGCATGTTCAATCAAAATATTTAGCAATAAAATACTAAGTCCTGATTTGATTTGTATTATGTTAAAGATTAATATATTTTTAAACCTTATCTTGGTACTGATATGACATAAAACATAGATTATAATACGCGCTGCAAAATCATCATTAGAATCTACAGTCAAGGACAAAAATATGTATTACTTTAGTGAATTATATGTACTATGTACATATATCATTTACTGATTTTTAAAGAGCATTTTTGTTAATCTAAGTACCTATTTACATTTTAAATTTGAAAGATATTAAAAAACTGTCTTGCAGGTACTGTTTTGCCACAATACTTTTAAGTACTTATATCATGTTTTTCCGTTATGGTCTGAGTATTTGTAGTATCTTCTTGCTTTTGACTGTACACACACAGTCTTATCTTGTATGCAATCTTTCAAAAGGATAAAGGTGAAGAGTTTGTTTGTTTGATTGAACGCGTTAATCTCAGGAACGACTGGTTCGAATTGAAGAATACTTTTAGTGTTAGATAGTCCATTTATAGAGAAAGGCTATAACATCACTCTACGACCAATAGGAGCGGAGCATTATATTTTCTATAGTAATATAGTAAAGAGTTACAAGTTTGTAAGGTTGTAGGGGGTAATGTTTGGATCTACTTAACCGATTTTGAAAATTCTTTTACCAATAGAAAGTCACGTTATTTGTGAGTGTCATAGGCTATATATTAACCCGAAAAATACCGCCCAACGAAGTGGGCAAAGGTTAGCAGTCATTCATCAAACAAACTATGGGAAAAAAACCAGCTGCTCAGTACATTTATGTTGGCATAACTCGACCTGAGTACATCAGATTCGTAAACTTGAAAGTATCAAAAAGGGAGGGTAGAGTGACGGTACCTCGGGTCGCTTGTCCAGGGGGATGGCGATATAGACAGAGACGTAACGCACCGGATTAACTCAGGATGGAAGGAATGGCGACAGGTCACTGGGACAACTTGCGATCGACGGATGCCCCTCAAATTGAAAGGGAAAATCTACAAGTCCGTGATAATTTATGGATCAGAATGTTAGGCTGTGAAAATGGATTGTATGTAGCGGAGATGAGAATGTTGAGATGGGTGTGGTGGATAAAGTGAGAAATGAGTACATTAGAGGTAGTTTAAAAGTGGCGCCAGTGGCGGAAAAGTTAAAAGGGAATCGCTTGTCTTGGTATGTGAAGAGGAGGGATGAAATGCATGTAACTAAAAGAGTAATTAATATAATGTGGATGGATGGAGAGGGAGAGGAATGCCAAAGAAAAGATGGATCGATTGTGTGAGGAAAGAAAGAAAAGGGATTTAGTGATAGTTTGACCGCAGATAGGGCAGAGTGGAAGAAAAAAAACGTGTTGCGCCGACCCCAAGTAACATGGATAAGGGCAGGAAGATGATGGGTGTGACGGTAGATCAGGCAGGATGGAAAAAGAAAACGTGCTTCATCATGGGATATGGCAGGAAGATGATATTGAACACACAGGCGTCCTCTCTGAGATAGGTTACTTCTAGTCAAGCGTGCTCCATCTTCAACCGCATCATCGCTTACCATCAGTTGAGATATTGGTCAAACGCGTGCCTATCAAAAGTACAAAAAAAAGGAACTGGGCTGTCCATCACTAGGGCACAGTGCGGTTAAGTAGTTGAACCAGTCCCCTGCAATAAGTTACAGATGTTGTACAGCAGTTTTATGGTAGGCGCCAGAGTTTGCAATATTGACTTGTACCCACCCTAATTTGTTTTCATAGGTACCCAAAAAATAAGATTACGAATTGTTTTTCACTACTGGAAAATGTAAAGGATCGATTCAGGATTGCTGTACGCCTTATTTCCGTTCTTAAAATAAAGAATGTCAGTAGACTAGTCACTCTAACCCCTGTTACTTTTGTCTCCAGCTCTGTACCGAGGACAAGCTGCAAGCGGGTCACATGACGCCGTACGCGCCGGTGGCCCAGCTGATCTCGGAGCGCTGCAAGCGTATCATCCTCGTCTGCTCGCCAGAGTTCCTCAGCAGCCAAGCTAACACCTTCTACAGAGATTATGCGCAAGCCGTCAGCATTGGTAAATGGTTTTTATTAATATTATTCCAGACATTTTTTTTCTTACAAATGGAGGACGACCGCAGAAAAATTTTGAACGTGTGAACAATAGAGCACATGTTAGTGGCGTAAAACAGTATTATTTGCACCCGAATTATATAACAAATGAAATCGCAAAGTCATTCAAATTCGAGATTCCAGATCCATTACTCCATGTGTTTAAGCATTAATTTGCTCGAAAACGTAGAACACGCAATGAATACATTTGCTATGTCAAAATAAAAGAATATGCGATCAATAAATTCATTTTTTGTATAACGCAAATAGGTTGCAGTATTATCCGGCCGCGTTTATTGCCGCTATAACAACAAATAATGAAAGTTAAATTAAACTAAAAATTAAAGAGGTCTCTTCCCATATAAGATACGTGTTTGTTCGGTTTAAGGTACGGAACCCATCGTGTGAGACTCCGATTCGCACTTCGCCGGTTGTTTTTTTAATCCTGCGGCTAAAATAAAAATACAAATACAAAATGTTTAACCCTTTAACCGCTTGGCTAAATATCAATTGTCGTGCCCCTAGCGCGAGGCTACAAATCGACAAAATAATACCTACAATAAATAAGGAGGGGCAATCGTTGTATCGATAAAAAAAAGTCAAAGAATTTTTTATGTTTTTATTTTAAATCAGCCTTATGGCTTCTACAAACAGGCGCGACACAAAGAAATCGCTCATGTTTTTGTGTCGCGTGTCGCGCCTGTTTGTAGGACCTTTAAATTAACCACCCTAATCACTTTCTTCGTATCACAATCGTTCATCTTTAAGCTAATAAGTAAATGTTTTTAACAGTTACTAATTGTTTAACCTTACTAAATTCGAATTGTTTACATCACAATAATCTCTTATTAATCGACTAGGTACTTTTTTTCTTTTCTTATAAATCTACCTACAACAGCAATGGCTAAATCTTTGTATCACAATTGTTTAATCTTACTATCTAAATTTTAATTACTTACATCAAAATAATCTCTTATTAATCGACTAGGTACTTTTTTTCTTTTCTTATAAATCTACCTACAACAGCAATGGCTAAATCTTTGTATCACAATTGTTTAATCTTACTATCTAAATTTTAATTACTTTCAAAATAATCTCTTATTATTCGACTTTTTCCTTTTCAAATCAAACTAAGTATAATAAATCTTTGAATCACAATTGTTTTTTTTGTTTTTGCTTACCAGTTACTATACTCCATTTGTTTAGGTAATTAAATAAAGGTAAACAAAAAAACCACGTGACTTAGTTAGCCGACTAAACGTAATATCACTCACTTCACTTGTCATGCTATGTCACAGTTGTACTCTTCAATTTAGCAACAGTTATCTTTTTTTTAAAGATAACTCATGCACTAGGAATAATTCCTGTGTAGCTTGGGACTTCACAAACACACAAGTCACGGACACAAAACAGCTACACCCAAACTCGAATAATGATTTATGAAAGAGAGAGAGAGAGAGAGAGAAAAAGAGACAAACGCGAGTGCGAGTGCCTGTCCGGCTTGGTAGGTACTGTCACAGTACCTTAATAATGGTAAGGACAACATACAACACGGTTCCAAATTTGAACAATCAATAGGATATGTAGGTAGTTAAGTAGGTAATATAGGTAATAACAGAATTACATCACAATATTTAAAATACTATTTCGATTCATCAAGGAGTTACCTAAACCCAACGAAAGTCTTATTTATACCTATACCTACTGAATAATGTGCAAATAACCTAAGAAGAAATTGAAATAGGTACTTACCTCTCCATCACTTCTAAATTCTATCGAATCGGATAATTTCAATTCGTCGTCACACTCGTCGTCGTCACCTTCTAATATTCTTAATAATTCCTCAGTAGTCGTCATTATTGAAAATTGAAATGTGACTATTTTATCGACAATGCACAAATACCAACGAACAACATTAATGGAACTTTCCATTCGTTTGATCCGCTTGTGACGTAGGCAGTGGTCGTATTAATGTGACAGCCGCGCTAGACTAACTAGAGAAATATGTTGCAAGCATAGGAGTCAAGGGATGGGAACTAACGTCAAATGTTGGCATTATACAAAGATCGTGAGGGATATTTTTCTTATGAATAATAAGGAAAAGAATTAATAACACAAGGCAATATGTTAAATTTAACTTTATTTGGTATGACACCGTTTATTTTATGCTGAATGATGCATTATACCTGATTATTTAACTGTTTGTTATTTCGTTTTTAAAATGCGCATTGCATTGTATCCCATCCCTATGGTCATATTTATGCGACGCGCGCGATAGACGCCGAAGAAAATTTCAAGCTGCCAATTACTTATTTTTGTTTAAGTTTTTTGAATGCTTAGAGTTATGACACATAATTTTAAGTAATTGTTGTAAATAATAGCTCTATTTAATAATAGTTTTAGTTGTACCACGCAATTAATAGGACGAAAATAGAACGAAAAAATCATGCATGTTCTCTGTCGCAGAAATACGACACGCGCGGTAGGGACACGGAAATATTTGTCGCATATATGCGACACGCGCGGTTAAAGGGTTAATAATGTGTTCAGAAATATATACAAACGTAAAACAGATAAATCACTGGTCTCCACACTAGGATTCCCTGTGTCTTTACCAACTAGTTTATGGTTGGAGCCTCTTTTTAAGCATGATAACGCCTGTGTTAAAAGACGTGCGGTCGACTGTACCACTGCACAATCATATTTAATCGGCCTTCTTGAAAACAGAAAGCCAAAGCATCATTATCGATTGACTCAAAATTTAAAAGCACAAGTTTTAAATTATCTGGTTCATCATGATTTACTCTGATAAGGATTTGAAGTTCATATTCCTGCGGTTTAACGGAAATAGCCTTGAGTGATAAGACTGTCCTCTGTATGTTTTTGATTTTAAATCATATTTTTACAAATACTATGTAATCATAAATCTTTATCAGTAAAATTTGCACACTTACTTCTCCAATCCTTTTTGGACATTGGCAGAATAGTCGACATCGGCTTCCTTTGCCAGAATAGAAGAAAATGGTCAATTGTGTTCGCAATATAGTTTCCAAAACTAAAACATAAACGCATACGGTTCACTTTGCACTAGAACTTTTAAATCTTTTTTATAGTAATTTTAAAATCAAATCTAATTACAATTTACAGCCAGAGTATAATTGATATTTGTTCAAGATAAAGATTTGAACTAAGTTAATTTCTCTTACAGAGTCGAGCCATCACAAGATAATCCCGATCATGTACCGCGACTGCCAGCTGCCGTCGCACCTCGCCTTCTACCACAAGCTGTACTACAAAGAGGACAAGCGCGCCATGTACGACTTCTGGCTCAAGCTCAAGCAGTCGCTCGAGATCGCGCGACACACGCCGAGACCCCACTTTGTTAGCAGGTCTGTACGTCTGTACGTCTGTACGTCTACCATGACTTTTATCAATCTACTAGTTGACCCGCGCAACTTCGTCTGCGTCACAATTTTCATTACTGCTCTGCTCCTATTAGTCTTAGCGTGATGATATACATTCAGTCAAAAAAGTATCGGGAATGGATGATTTGTTTATGGTTCCAAATTCAAATTTTTGTTTGTTTGTAGTTGTTAGATTGGCACAACTGTTTTCCATTTTGGCGCGGAGTTTGAGTTGCATCTGTTATTTATATTAAATACAGTGCTGGTTTTAGTAATATATAGTATATATATATAGTGTGTATTGCGAATTTCATAATGGACAAAAATATCGAACAAAGAGTTTGTCTTAAATTTTGCATCGCCAATGGAATTTCGTGTTCGGAGTCACTGAAAATGTTACAGAAGGCTTACGGTGAATCGACTTTATCAAAAACTCGTGCTTATGAGTGGTTCAAAGCGTTCAAAAGCGGTCGAGATGTGATGGAAGATTTGCCTAGCTCTGGTAGGCCGTCAACGTCTGCAACTGAAGTTAACATCGCAAAAGTGAAGGAAATAGTGACTGAAAATCCCCATTCAACTCTGAGAGAGATAGCCGCCGAACTTTCTGTATCTCACGAGTCGATCCGTACCATACTAATCATTTGGGTATGAAACATGTTGCTGCTCGGCTAGTCCCAAAAGATCTGAATTTTCTCCAAAAACTCAATCGCATGAAAGTCGCTGAGGACATGCTAGAACGAGTCAGTTCGGACCCAACATTCATGAAACGCATTGTTACTGGTGACGAGACGTGGGTTTACGAGTTTGACATGCAAACTAGTCAACAAGCTTCGGAGTGGCGCCTTCCAACTGAACCGAAACCGAAAAAACCACGCCAAAGTCGATCAAAAGTCAAAGTCATGTTGACTGTTTTCTTTGACTATCGCGGTTTTGTGCACTCTGAATTCTTACCGGAAGGTCTAACGGTAAATAAAGAATATTATTTGAGCGTTATGCGGCGTTTAAGTGAGCAAATTCGACGAAAAAGGCCAGATTTGTGGAAAGAAAATTCTTGGATTTTGCACCACGACAATGCACCTTCGCACAAGGCTATCATTGTGAACGAATTTTTAACCAAACACTCAACAAATACCATCCAGCAACCACCATATTCACCAGATATGGCTCCTGCTGACTTTTTTCTTTTTCCTAAACTCAAATTACCACTTCGTGGCACCCGTTTACCAATCGATAGAAGACATAAAGGAGAATTCGCGGCGAGAACTGAACTCAATCCGGAAGCAGCGTTTAAAGAATGTTTTGATGAATGGATTATTCGTTGGCGCAAGTGTATCGTTTCTAAAGGAGCATACTTTGAAGGTGATAAAATAAATTTGGATGAATAACAGACATTTTGTGTATTATTGATCTTTTCCCGGTACTTTCTTGACAGAGTAGTATAGCTTATAGCCTTTCTCGATAAATGGGCTATCTAACACTGAAAGTTAACTCCAAAGTTCCTGAGATTAGCGCGTTCAAGCAAACAAACAAACGAAACTCTTCAGCTTTATATATTAGTATAGGTACCTAGCGACTGTAGTTAAAAAAATGTATGAAAAGTAATAAAAAAACAAATTTATAATAAATTTGTTTAAGCTTTTTACTAACAAGCAAGCAAGTTCCAAGTAAAACTTCAGTTAACAACTATAAAAATAATTAGAAACTTTTTTTTTTAACTTTTCATACATTTTTTTAACTACAGTCGCTAGCGAATATAGATTGATAAAACTCATGGTAGATGTGATGTACTTCACCATCTGCCTAGCCATTTCCAACTATATTGGGGTCGGTTCAGTCAAATCGGATTCAGTTGAATACCAGCGGGTCTAAAAGGGCCAGTTTAGCAGAATCAGAAAGCAAATCACGCTACCCGTCACTTTCCCAATCAACCTTGAACCTAATGCGTTGCGTTAGTGATAAAGATGAAAATTTAATTTGACAGATTGTTGTGTGATTAATATTATGATTCTCTTAAAGAATGTATTTTATGTGGAATGTCTTCTTACCTGAGGGCCAATTCTACTAATTTTTAAACAACGTTCGCATTCGCAAGTCAGTCGTAAACTGCCAAAAAAGCCTTAATTTTCATAAATGTTTGACTGAGATGCGATGCGTAAGTTTCTTAAAAATTAGTACTCACTCTGATCTACGTCTGTCGGTACATCTTGGTAAGACTGGCGTCAGGTTTTCTGGCTTCTGTATCCGTAACGACAAAAATCCATCTCGGCAAGCGTTGCTTAACCTCGACCCGTGCGGCTGTTATTTTTACTTCATCTTCTTATCGTGTGGGCAGTAAAGGCCTCTGACATGGTTTATTTGACGACCGCCATTTGGCTGCCGGGACCACCGGCTTATACGTGCCTTCCGAAGCACGGAATCATCTTTTTAACAGGCAATCAGGTGATTCAAGCCTGCAATGTCCTAGCGAAACTGGCAACAACTTTACAAAGTATGCTTGGGCGTGGGAATCGAACCCACGACCACCGGGTCACAAGGCAAACGCCTAAACCACTCGACCACGGAGGCAGATCTACATAAATATCTCGGATGAGGTTGGCAAAGGTGCACGAAATTCTGTTACGTTTGTGGAAAATGGATTAGGTGTATTCGCGACAGTGACAAAAATATCTTAGCACCACAGATATAGATAACGCAAGTATCACGATCTGTATGAAAACCAAGCGTGCCATTTTTTGACTACCTAATATGACGTCACAAGCACTATTTGGAAGGAAACGTTTACTTTATTTTTTCTCCTCGCATTTGTACAGTTTTTACAATTTATAACAGCACAATTAACCATTTTTATATTTTAAACTGACGTCCAACTAGCGCTGTATACCGATGCAGACTGTGACCACTTACGATTTTTGTACGTAAGCTAGGCACGCGAAGTAGTTGCTCTTGCGTTATCTATGTCTATCTATATCTGTGCTTAGCACCAAAACTGGGTTTTGTCTTAGACCGTTATTAACAACAGTTGGTGTCTTGTAAATAGGGAGTTTTGGTTTGTACTGAAAGTATTGCCGCCTCGTGTAGTGGCGGCGGAGACGTCTCTGTGCCTGTTAACTGAGCTTAAAACCAGTCTCCAAACTAGAAAATTCTTATAGCAAACTAAATAATGTCCATGGGTGGGTTTCCACTCACAAAATGGGTTTAAACCTTACGCAAGGGGGTATAATTCCAGTAAATCAATTGTAACTACCATTTTGTTCTATCTCTTCTAATTCTAACTTCAACATTTACAGGATGACAAACAACACCACAATGAACAACTCGCTGCCACAAATCAAGATCGTGGAGCTGCCATCGAGCAAGAACATCCACGATTACATGGACGAACACAACCTGTTCCTGCCGTCTGCACACAGAAGCATCTCCATGAATGACCTGGATTCCCTCAACGTGCTCTCCCTCACAGACTGCAACTCCTTGAGCAGCGTGAGCCAGAAGAGCAACTCCAGCGGGAAAAAGAAAAAGAAATTTAAAATATTTAGACGCCTCGGGAAATATCTAAAAATCACGAAACCCGAAGAAGCTATCATAGCCGCTCATTAATACTTTTGCAATAAAAGTTTAAATAGTGTGTTATTTTGAAACAGGCATTTAAAATTAATTACCGTTGTAAGCAAATTTTAAATCTTCAAGCAGCGTGGCAAAAGCTTACTAAAGATATATATTTTAGTCAACGAAATTCGTGATAAGTGAACACGTGGAACTAGTTGTAAGTATATAAAATAGTATTAAAAACGAACCACGAGTATATATTTTGCGCTAAGTACGGTGCAAACTTTAAAAAAAAAGAATAAAAACGAAATAAATAACATATAAATTGGGATAATATACTTTACATCCGCGCTAAACGGCCATATCTCAGTTTAAAAACAACCCTCCTCCTGACGCAGTCGTAAAAATGATAGATAATTATGATTTGTTGCAGTCATTCAGTACACTATTCACATAATTATAGCTTTAATGTCTTTGCAGCATGGTTCAAAGATTTTAAAAGTCAAGCCTCATTTCTGCCCAGCTTTGTTCTTCTGCTCAAACAAACTGTAACTTCCAATTTCATCATCTGCCTAGCCGTTTCCCAATTATATTGGGCTCGGCTTCCTCTATTCCCAAACCGGATTCAGCTGAAAACCAGCCTACCAGACCTCCACAACTCATTAAACTGGGTAATACAACACTTCTTGGCAAGAACTGTAGTCAGAATAACTGGCTTTTAAAAATCCGACGTATGGTGTCGGCCGGTGCCGTAAAAGAATACCATCCCATCACTTCCCGTGGGTGTCGTAAGAGGCGGCTAAGGGACTCGCCAGAGAATGGTCAGCACTGTTCTCTGTAAAACCCAACACCATACAGTGCGATCAACAACCCGCCTGCCAAACGCGGCGATTATGGCAAACCCAAAAGTCTCTCCCTTGCTTGGGGGAGGCCTAAGTCCAGCAGTGGACGTCTTTCGGCTGATATGATGATGATCAACTGTCAAAAATTTACCTTGGCAAGCGTTGCTTAACCTTGAAGATTGACCCGTTCGGCTATTATTCCTTAGCCAAGAGCTCGCAACTTCTAATTTCTGAGAGATTAAATTGACTCTTCCAAATAACGAATGCCACTTCTCATATATTTGAAGTACAGAATTTCCGCGCACAATTTTGCCACGTTGTTGGTAATTTATAAGTGAAATAATAATAGTTTTTAAGATGAAATCTACATGTAGTTAAAGATCAAAGATAAGTTAAACTTCTGTATAAGTCATATTTATATATCTCTCATGTTGCAAATGTTATAAACTACTGAATAGCTTTTTACTGCTTGAAAAGTGGCTAAATGTACATAAAATAAAAATCTCCAAGGTTGGAGAGATTTTACAAATTTAAAATATTTTGTAACATTGTTATTACTAAAATGAAGTCTATTTTTAGAAATTTTATGAGAAGTGTAGAATGAAGAGATTTAATTATTTAAATATACTTATACATCGTAGTTATAATGAATTATTTTAACAAGACGAATTATTTGTTCACGATATTCGTCTTATTATTTGTTCATTCAAGTAATCACCCGATGATAGAATATACTACACCAAAACTAAACTGACCATCGACCAGAGAGGCATCTCGTTATGTTCATTTTTTTTTTAATCAAAGGAACATTGTTATTAGCATTATTTATCTTATTATTGCCTGAAAAGGTTATCAATATTACGAACGTAATTGCGATTTTTAATATAATTATTTCTAAGTACAAGCTAAATTATAATCATGATTGATGTTAAAAATGCTATTGTAAATAAAATTAATTGGATGGCCTTTGGTGATCCAAAAATACAGTTGTTTAAGTTCTTGTACCAATTACCGCGAAAATTGAGATTTTTTACAAAATATTATTAAAATGAAATGTTATACAAGTTTTTTCGCCTTTTTGTAAATTTTACTGAAGAAACATTTTGTCAAATTCTTTGTAAATATATTGATACGTTAGCTATATTGGTATTTTATTTCTGAATATACAGTTTAATTTTGCTTGCTAAAGTGGTATAATAACAAAAAAAAATTGATAAAATAATATTTATTATGAAGTTATATCAACACTGTATATTCTCACAAAATGGTCGTTCCCACAACTTGCCAACAACATTTTAGAGCCCTCAGCAGGCTTGAAAGTCAACCTTTTTATCGTCAAATGATGAGCAGCGCTGAAAAGAAGCAAAAAAATATTCATAAAAAGAACAAAAAGATTTGGGCTCGTCCGGGATTTGAACCCGGGACCTCTCGCACCCTAAGCGAAAATCATACCCCTAGACCAACGAGCCGCTTGTAAGAACAGTCAAAATAGTAGATTGGGTGGCTCTGTCGTTTCGTTACTTAAGTGATACGTCACAAACATTAAAGCCTAGAAAACAGAGTTCCACGGAAAAAAAACACCGGCCAAATGCGAGTTGGCTTTATAAGAAAGGTTCCGTAATGAATGAATTATAAAAAAAAAGTTATTCAGACAAACCCATTTTATGTGTTTTTGAAGTCCCTAGCTAATTTCTGAATTTTATACTGGTTTTTCCTGTATAGATAACTAATTATTTTATCTTGCTCTTTGACAAGATTTATCTTAGTTCAAGGGGTTAGAAATACTAACGAGCTCAAAACAACTATATATATCAGACATACCTATTATCCAATTCCCGCAATAGATTCCAGCCATCCACTCCGAAGTGGTATATTCTGATGAAGCCATTTTCGAAGCCAGTGGCCAGCACGATGCTGTCCCCAGCGTAGGGGGCGAAGTCCAGCGCGGTGACCGAAGCGCCCGCGCCGGATACTTCCAGCGCCTTGCCTAGAAGCCCGTAGTCGCCGAGGGACGACTTCGATGGACCGGTTTCTGACCAGATGCACACCTGAAATTATTAAAGAGCATTTTAATTTTATAAACAGTCTTGGTTTTTACGAAAATCTGTGATTGCAACTGTGTCGTTAAAATAACATATTAACTTCATCTTCTTACTTATTTGAAAAGTGAAGCTGACCCCAATGTAATTGGGAAAAGGCTGGCTGATTGAATAATTTACACAACACAACTGATTTATATACAAACATAAACACAATATTATTATGTCGCCGAGGGAGGCAGTCAGTGTAGCACGCGACACGAGCCTGCGCCCGCGCATACTTGTGACTCTCGGTTTTGTATTATTATTCGTGGAATCTTTCATGCTGTGACTATTTTAGCCGTGTGTGCTTATCGTAATTGTGACTATATTTCTTCTGTGTGTGTGTGTGTGTGTGTGTGTGTGTGTTTTTTAATATAACTCTGAGTGCAAAGCTGTTTTTAATTTTATTTACTACTCTGCCCACCACGTGAGGAGCTCGTGGCTAAATAATAACAGCCGCAAGGGTCGATCTCCATCATTTGATTTCCCATCCTTAAAAAAAAGGTCGATCTTCAAGGTTAAGCAACGCTTGTCAAGGTTGATCTGTGGATGGGTGACCATCTTAACGTACCATGTTTCCTCCGTGCCTCGAAAAGCACGATAAGCTGTTGGTCTCGGCTGTCATTGTAGATCATTGGCAGTTGTTACGGATTGTCAGGAGCCAGTAAATCTGACTCCAGTCCAGCCAAGAAGTACCGTGTTACCCGGCTTATGGGTTGTGGATATCTGGTAGGCAGCCGCGCAACGTAAAATACTGGTATTCAGCTAAATCCGGTTTGACAAGAAGCCGACCCCAATAGTTGGGGAAAAGGCAGTTGATGATGACTCTACCTACCACGTAAGTGGATGCAAATAAGTGATAACATGTTAAAGATTGGTTCAAATGATTATTGTTGGTCAAATGATTATTGTTGGTAGTTCCCGAACCGTTTCAAGGATTGATTGGTCGACACTTCCCCAGGTTTCTTTCAATAACACTACTATTCCTATAACTCACACTGTGAAGAACTTGGGGATTTATATCGACAGCACTCTTTCCTGGACTAAACAACTGCAGGAGGTCAGTCGTAAACTGTTCGCTTCGGCGGGCTCTCTGAGACGCCTTCGTAATTTTCTTCCCATCACCAATAAAATTGCCTTAGCACAATCTCTTCTTCTCCCAATCTTGGACTATGCTGACGCCAGCTATCTTGATCTCACCCAAGTCCAATTGGACAAGCTTGAGCGACTTCAAAATCTCTGCATCAGGTTCATATTTGGCTTGCGCAAGTATGACCACGTTTCTGATTTTCGTACCAAGCTCAAATGGCTTCCTATTCGCCTTCGCCGGAATGCCCACATACTTTCTTTGCTTTATAATGTGCTCTTTAATCCTTATACTCCTTTTTATCTTAAAGAACGATTTCAGTTTCTCTGTGACACGCATTCTAGGTCTTTGAGATCATCGGAAAATCTTAAATTAAGTATTCGTATGCATTCCACATCCTTCTTTGACAAATCTTTTACTATTCAAGCAGCTCGTTTGTGGAATGCATTACCAATAGATGTGAGGCACGCTCAAACGCTACCAACGTTTAAAAAATTGGTGAAGGAACATTACCTCTCACTATAACGTTTTGTCTCCTTTCCCTGTTATATATTTGATATTTATTAGTATATTACTTAATATTGTATGTATTTGTTTTATATTATTATGTATGTCTCTCTATTAATATTATTTATGATGTTTGTACACTGACCGCCCTAAATCTAGCTTCTTTAGTTCAGTCCATCCAAAGGTTGTCTGTAAGAGATTGCCCTGTGCGATAAGACCGCCCATTGTACACTAGTTTTATAAGCGTTTTTACTGTGCTTGTTATGAGGTGTACAATAAAGTATATAATAAATAAATAAATAAATAAATAAAGCACATAGATACGATTTATTGGAAAGCGCGTTTGCAATTTTTTACTTCGTAGGTTCGTTGTCACGATAAATGATCACTGAACTTTATATTGAAAAATGTTTTTTTTTAACGTTTTGATAACAATACCGTAATAACCAAAACATCACTTGTGATTTGATGTTATTGCTTATTTGCGTCCGATTATATACAATACAAGATACATTGATAGGGTGAGGAAAAAATATTATTTAAATTATGTTATAAAAATAATAGCGAAGCTACATAAAATATTACATTCTTATTATTCGAGTACGCTAAAGATACAGTAAAACTAAAGCTTAATAAGCCTACTATTTTATGAAAACCTAAGAGCAGATGCCTCCAGGTTAATTCTTATGCATTATTTATTTTTATTGTACACCTTAATGTTATATTAAAAAAAAAAACAATCTAGACACAATCAACAATCACAATCACAATCTTCTAGGCAAGCGTGCTCCATCTTCGACCACATCATCGCTTACCATCAGGTGAGATGGTGGTCAAGCGCGTGCCTATCTTTATTAAAAATAAAAATCTTGCCTAGAGGTAGTTTATGTCGGGTACATTAAGTGGGCCGACTTTTTTAAGACGACTAAAATGCATAAAATAAAATGCACTGTGTACTAAAACTTGACATTGACACTTCCGTGCTCGCACCTATATTCCTGCACGTTACCTTTTTGATGGGTAATTTAAAACATTATATAATTTACCTTTCCATCCCTCGAGCCAGTTCCAAACGCCTTACTATCCCGCGTCCACGCACAGCACCAGATAATCCTCGTATGCACGCCATTCGTCTTGTCCGTGCTAGCCACCTTGTCAAACGAATCTGAACCTTGTCGCCTTCGGTACAAGGTCCAGCGTCGGTCGCGCGACACGGACAGCAACTGTCGACTGTCCGGAGAGAAGGCTAGCTGCGTCACTGTCAGCTGGTGAGAGATCAGTTTCTGCGTTTGTTGCCAGGTTGACGTGTCCCTGGAAACAGAACATACGATTTAATGTGGACCTTCCACAAGGTGGACCGCTGACCTGGTGAAGGTCGCGGGTAGCCGGTGGATGGACCGGTCGTTGTGGCGACGCTTGGGGAAACCTATGTCCAGCAGTGGACGTCTTTCGGCTGATATAATGATGATGAGAAATGCAAAGTTCCAGTTCATTTCTTAAAGTTTATTTATTTTCTTTAGTCATTTGAATTTGATGAACTCCTATGGTAAACCATTTCTATCTATTAAGACTTGTGAGGCAAAGGCCTTCCTCTTCCTTTTCCACACATCTATGTCCTTAGTTCGGGCCTTTTTGGTTCCATATAGGGACCGTGCACGGCGTTGACTACGCCATCTAGTGTCGCCTATTCGAAGTTTTAAGGGTCAGAATACTTGACATTAACGCTTCTGTGCTGCCACCTGTGGTTCCTGCACGCTCAGTTTAGGGGAACGTGCGCGAAGAAGACTGTGCCTAGATGGCACAGTCTTCTTCGCGCAGCTATTTCGAACTTTTACATGAAACATACTTGAGAGGAGCTCGTGGCTAGATAATAACAGCCGCACGGGTCGATCTTCAAGGTTAAGCAACGCTTGCCAAGGTTTGTATGTGGATGGGTGACCATCTTAACTTACCGAGTTTCCTCCGTGTCTCGGAAAGTACGTTAAGCCGTTGGTCCCGGCTGTCATTTGTAGATCTTTGGCAGTCGTTATGGATAGTCAGAAGCCAGTAAATCTGACGACAGTCTTGCCAAGAAGTACCGTGTTACCCAGTTAATGGGTTATGGAGGCCTGATAGGCAGCCGCTCCTCGTAAAATACTGGTATTCAGCTAAATCCGGCTTGACTGGAAGCCGACCCTAATATAGTTGGGAAAAGGCTAGGCAGATGATGACTTGAAACATACTTGACAGTGACATTTCTGTGCTGCCACCTATAGTTTCTGCACGCTCCCTATAAGCTAGTTCGGGCCATATTCGTTTTAATTTACCGCACCGTCTTCTGGTCGTTCAGTTGTAACTATAATGACATGTTACCATATGAGCACAGCGGCATGCTCCGCCGTGGTGGCTCTGCACGCGGAGGCGAGCAGCGTGCCGTCGGCGCTGGCGGCCACAGCGAACACCTCGTAGCCGTGTCCGTACAGCTTCTGTACTTCGGGCCACAGCGTGTTCTGCATCAGGGTCTCTTCCGTGGGAGGCTCTGGAATGTCATTCATGAGAAGCTACTAAGTTTTACATTTTGTATGATGTTTTGAATGTAAATGTGTGAAGTTTGAGGGGTTATACAATGGTTTTCAGGATAGACGCCAAAATCGAACGGCCTTCAATACAAATTCCATAGAAAATTTCAGATATTTTTACCAATAGCGTCTTCTTGATTTCTATATTTATTAAATGTATTTGTTTTTAATACAATTTATGTCACTGAAAATAAAATGATGATGAGAACGAACGAAGAACTGGTTACTCTGAAGTATCTGTCTCTTCTGGGCTTTGGGTAAAATAAAAAAAAAAACAATTCTCTTCTTATCGTGTGGGCACTAAGGTCTAACGACCACACACACCTAGTGTCAGAGTTTCTAAACCGCCTCAAAATCTCTGACATGGTGTTAACGAGTACGTGGCGCCACCAAGCGGACTCCACGGGCAACATCGCGTCAGGCTACGGCGACGTGGGAGCCAGCGCGGGGGGGGGGAGAGGCCGCACTCATTTTTTCTTAGCGGGTATATAAACCGCTTCACGCCGGCTACCGACGGCTATGCGCTAACCTATATCCACTATATTGCTATACTATAATAGGCTATACTATACTGTATCCAACCATTGTAATATACGAATTAAAATCTTAGTTCATCATCATCAAGTCTTTTCGTTAAAACTAACATCCTAATCACGACGACTGCCGCCATTTGGCGGCCGGAACCACCAACTTATACATACCTTCCGGAATCATCTTTTTATCAGACAATCAGGTGTTTCAAGTCTGCAATGTCCTAGCCAAACCGAAAACAACCTAACAAACTGGGTATGCTTCCCGTGGGAATCGAACCCACGACCACCGGGTTATAAGGCAAACTCCTAAACAGCTCGACCACGGAGGCAGTTAATTCTCTGAAAACTTTGTATAAATCAGTTTAAGGTGTAAGCGCCAGGGTAGCCCGCGAAATTCAAATATATTTTTATGTTTTTTGCAATTTGCCGGTCAATGTGAAACTGTATGTTGAACAAAATACGATTTGAGGCCGTAACGCGTATTTATCTTAAGGGCGCTATTACGAAATCGAGCGCTTGCCCCGGACTAAAGCTACAAACCGCGTTTCCCGAGATTTATAGTGATTGTGGGGCTGTATACAAAAATTGCTTAAAAATATGAGTTTACTTTTAAATAGACCAAATTTTTTTTCATGCATTATAACAACCTCCTTAATTATTAAATAATTTTATTTGAATTTGGATTATACTTTCATAGATAAAAAATATAGTTTCGTACGGAAAATTGCCAATAATTCTCAGTTTTACAAAATTATTTTTGGTTTATTAGTGCATGAATCGTAACAAATTGATTTGATCATTCCAAAGTAGAAGGTACAGTTGTATCATGGACATTTTTAAAATTGATTAAATTATTATATCTTCGGTGTACCAAAGCATCAAAAGATTCCCAAAAGCGTAATTTTATGAAACACCCTTTGCGGAGACAAGAAATTTACTGATGTACGTGAACAAATTGATATACTTATTTAGAACACTCCCAAGATCAACTATCAAACTTTCTTAGGCGTATTTTTGTTTTTTTTTTTGTGCTATATCTAAAGCATAATCAAACATCAAAACTCGAATCAAACGCTCAAATTCAAGAAAAATTGTGAAAGCGCTCTTAAGAACTAGTTGACCCGCGCAACTTTGTCTGCGTCACAATTTTCATTACTGCTCCGCTCCTATTGGTCTCAGCGTGATGACATATAGCATATAGCCTTCCTCGATAAACGGGCTATCTAACACTGAAAGAATTTTTCAAATCGGACCAGTAGTTGAGATTAGCGCGTTCAAGTAAACAAACAAACAAACTCTTCAGCTTTAAATATTAGTATAGATAGATTATAACCATTTTAATCATCATAGCCCTCTAAGTTCATAAAGCCCTATTGAATGAATTTTTCTCATTGCGCTTCCACCTTAATAGTTTTTGCTCACCTTTCATATCTATGGGCACGAAGTATCCATCGTTGTCATCATCACCGTCCTGCTGTTCGTCTTCTCCGATGAACACCGCCTTGTTAGATAGTCCGAGAGATGGCACCGCTGCGCCTTCGGGACCTGGCACATTCATTATGTTGTTTGTTGGTTATTATATATTACACTGGTAATGAAGCAACACGTATGGGGACTGCAACTCTTAATAATCTCATAACATTAACAAACGCCGTAAGTTCATAATATATCGCGTGAAATTATTTTTTTACTCTGAAAAACTGAAAAAGCCTGCGTCTGTGTTTCCAAAAGCTTACAACCCTAATCTCTTCAAAGTTAGAGTGAACAGGTTTCTTCTGGGTAAGCTCGCTCTATCGTAGACTTTGTCTCTGTCATCTCTGACATAGACTAGAGTCAAGAGCAAACACATTACAAATTAAAAAAAAATATATATATCAGCTGTTTCAAACAAAATGCAATATTTAGTTAATGAAAATGTATGAAACAGCTGATATTTTTTTCGGGTTTTCAAGTTGTTTTCAAAGTAAAAGTTGATTATAATCATGTGTACTTTCACTGACCAAGAGGTTGTTGGTGTTTTACAAATAACCCTGTATAAGAGACGTATATATTGAAAACTATAGTTTAATAATGTAATAAAGATAACGAACTAACGAAACATGCAATCATCCGGTGACATATGTAAGCCAAATACTTCTTACCTTTGCCATCCTCCTCAATAACCTCTCCAGTAATATTGCGGAAGTTGTGTACAAAGTTGTGCGGCGCTCTGAACACCCGGATCACTTTCTCCTCGGCGGCTGACGCGAAGGTCGTGCTGTTGACCAGCGCGAGAGACGACAGGTCGTACCCGTGCACTTGCGGACGAGCTATCTCGTGCCACTCGGTACCTGGGGACCAGAATAGCAAGCAGTTATTTATTTATTTTCCTATCGGTTGCTTTTTGGGGAATGTGCGACGGATATTGCATAACTTAATTCCGCCAAGCCCGCTCCCTCATGGTACCACAAGACGAACGGCGATGCGCCACCGGTACATGGTGGACATCCCACCCACACGCACAACCTTTTTGGGAACACATTCATAGTGCGTACAGCTAAGGAGTGGAATTCTCTGCCGGAGTCTGTGTTTCCTGATAGCTACAACCTGGGAGTCTTTATGTCAAGAGTGAACAGGTTACTTCTAGGCAAGCGTGCTGTTAGGCTGGAAACAGTGCTCGACAGACGGTACAGTTCGCGTCAGCGTGGCTTGCCCCTCGGAAGTTAGGTTTGAGTGAAGTCCGCGCAGGTGCAATCGCGTAAAAAAGTGTTACGCTCCTAAAATATTTTTTTTGTTTATACGTATTATATTATAAACAAGTACAAAGACTACCAGTACCAATAAAATATCAAAAAGTAACACAACAAACACATCACCACAAGAACACAAATCAAACTGTAAGAAATAACCAAAATAAATCATTAAAAACAATAACAACCTGTAACACTTTTCGCATCCACAGTCGTATTGCATCGAGCAAGCGGGACACGCTTATGCATCGAACGTATACGAGCGAGTGAGATGCCACTACACCCGCACGCATGTTTGTTGTCAAATTGACGTCCTGCGCAGCCGATTGCGACGTACTTTGCGGAGACAAGCTTGCGTGACGGGAACTGTACGTCCCGACCGTCAGCGCTGACCGTCGGTTGCGAAAATGTATTCAGTGCAACGCTGACGGCGAACTGCGACGCGTGTGTACAGTTCAAAAGAAAAATGAATCCTTTTGCTGTAAATGCTGACTTATCGTCGAAATCCGGAATTAATTTTTTACACAATTCTTGCCAAGCACTTATTTAGCATCACGGTCTTTATAAATGTAGACGATAAATCCCATATTGCCGGACGAATCCGCACTTAATTAATAAGGCGCTCTGTATCGATATTCATTTTTGCTTTGAGTGGTGCCGCGCGTACAGTAGTACCCAACTGATATGGCTTGCCGATGTACCTGCGCAGAAGACGAATTTTCAAAGCGCGGGAAATGCTATTGACCAATCGGCACGCTCCCTGCACTGCACTTCTGTTTCCTGTACCGCTATTGGTCGGCAGCCGCCGCCATGATAGCGCGCGCCGCGTGGCATACACGTGACTTGCGAGTGAGACGGAACTAACAACTGCAGTGTAATATGAACCTTATTATAGTGACCTAAGGTTGATTGTAAGTTTTAAGTATTCTTTCGTAAGTCTTCGGGCCATACTTTCTTTTCTGCGCAAACGAAGATTCACGACGCGCCTTATTAGTTGGGTACCACTGTACGGTTGGTCGCTCAGTCAGCGAAGCACTGAACGCATAAGGCTGGAAACAGTGCTTGACGAAGTCAGCGCTGACGGTCAGGACGTTACCACGCACGCCACGCACGCCACGCACGCACGCTTACCCTAAATAATTTAGGTAAGCGGGAACAACCGTCGATCAGTATTCATCAAGAAGCTAAGACAATAAATAAAAATATACCTTGTGTGGTCTTCCACGGCGCATGGACCCGGCTGGTCTGGTCAGCGGACACGCTCATGAGATATCTTCCCTCTCGCTCCCACCTCACGTCTTCGACAGCACTGAAGTGACCGCCACATACCACTGATGACTGCCACTGTCCTGTCTCCTGGAAATTAATAGGTAGACACATTGTACTTTTCATCTTGTAAAATGTATCAAAGTTTATATTTGATACCCTACGAAGAATTCAGATGCTGTTAAAAATCATCTTCTTCCTGCCCTTATCCCATGTTACTTGGGGTCGGCGCAACACGTTTTATTCTTCCATTCTGTTCTAATAGTCGTCACTCTATCACTAACTCCCTTTTCTTTCATATCGCTCCTCACACAATCCATCCATCTTTTCTTTGGCCTTCCTCTCCCTCTCCATCCATCCACATTTATGTTCATAACTCTTCTAGTTATATGCGTTTCATCCCTCCTCTTCACATGACCATACCAAGACAAGCGATTACCTTTTAACTTTTCCGTCACTGGCGCCACTTTTAAAGTGCCTCTAATGTACTCATTTCTTACTTTATCCACTCTCGTTACTCCACACATGCATCTCAATATTCTCATCTCCGCTACATGCAATCTATTTTCATCCGACTTTTTCGCAGACCAACATTCTGATCCATACGCTATGGATTAGAATGTTGTTGTAATTTTGTTGGATCGATGCTGTTAAAAATACAGCATCTTAATTCTTCATGACGAGAGGCCGAAACTGTTTAACAAGCACAGGTCCAAATTGCTGAAATTGCAGGAAATCTATTCAGGCCATCAGATGAAAAAGGTTAATTTAGGAAAAACCTAAATTAATCTATCCTAACAATATTATAAACCTGAAGAGTTTATTTGGTTGAACGCGCTAATCTCAGGAAGTACCGGTTCGAAATTCAAAAATTATTTTTTCAATTCGAAATAATTGCAACAGTGCCGATAACTGACCCACTTGAGCTTCTTGGGGTTACATTAACATCTACTACATCTGGCAAAAGCTCAAATGGCTGCAAGGTAGTTGGGGATCCTAGCAAAGGTGAGACGGTACTTCACGCCGGAACAGCTGCTCAAACTCAACATGCGCAAGTTCGATCGTGTATGGAATACTGCTCTCATCTTTGGGACGGATATGCCAGATACCAGCTTGATGCCCTTGAGTCAATTGAGAAACGAGCCAAGAGGATCATCGGCAATGATAGGCTCGTCGCGACGAAGCTCCAAAGTCTTGAACATCGACGACGAGTTCCTAGCCTGTCGGTTTTCTACCGGTTGCATTTTGGGAAATGTGCGACGGAATTGCATAATTTAATTCCACCAAGCCCGTTCGATCATCGGATCACAAGACGAACGGCAATGCGCCACCGGTACATGGTGGACATCCCACTCACACGCACAAAACGTTTTGGGAACACATTCATAATGCGTACAGCTAAGGAGTGGAATTGCCTGCCGGAGTCTGTGTTTCCTGATAGCTACAACCTGGGAGTCTTGTCAAGAGTGAATTGAAAAAGGTTACTTCTAGGCAAGCATGCATCTTCGACCACATCATCGCTTACCATCAGGTGAGATAGTGGTCAAACGAATAATGCCTATCAATAGTAAAAAAAAAAATAGTCACCAAAATCAAGACTCACCTTACAGTGCTCCCAAATATGAAACGATCCATTATACCCATGTGCCAGAAACGAGTCCCCATCAGGTCCGAACGTGCTGCCGTAGAAGCCGAGCCCGTTCCCCCCCACCTCCCCGACCCGCACGCGCTCCACCCACGCGCCCTCGCCCTCCCCCCTCTGAGGAGAGGACTCCGGCTCCCAGATGATCACTGTCTTGTCTAGCGAGGATGATAGGAGTCGAAAGATTGGCTTTTTGTTGGTTTCTGGAAAAAAAAATAGAAATGTATGCAACGGTTACGAGATTCGATTTGAGACTCCTAGCTGTTGTCCCAATTTATGTGGGGTCAACCCTCCTAGTGCTCTGGCGCTACATCATACACGAATATTATGAACCATTTATAAGCAAGCCGACGGTTACGTCGTATGGCAGTCTTGAACTAGCCCTTCAGGTGACTAGACGGTCCCTTCGAGTTGCACACTACTGTAAATAGAGTGGATTTAATCTAAACCCCAAAAGTATTGGTCATACGCTCCGGAGAGATCCCGATTACATTCCCAAACAGGTCAGGCACTGGAATCCTCAAGGGAAAAGGAAACGTGCCCGTCAAACCTGGCAACGCACCGTGTTGGCAGAAGCGGCGAGCATCGGAATGACGTGGAGCGAGGTGAAACGTAAAGTTCAAGTGCATTCGCGGTGGACGCCCTTTGCTCCATCTAGAGGATACAGGATCTTAAGTCAACCTACCTCCAACATGCCCTGGCTGCCACTGCACTCCATACACCCACCCCTCATGTCCAGCGAGCACCGCATCCAACTTCACAGACCAGTCCACTCCATACGCTGGGAACACCTTCTGTTCCACCTTGATGCCTTTACTGGCCTGCTGGTCTACATGCTTCTCTATTCGCCACAGACGGATGTACGTGTCTTGGGAGGCTGATGCCAGGAGTATTGTTGAGTTGTCTGTGGAATTAGAAATGTTACCACTTTTAAAGAAGATATTTGGTGTGTAGTCAACATTTTCTATCTGACTAAGACTAAGAAGAAATGGCAAAATGCCCAATGGTCAAGGTCTCTCATTAAATATTAAAATTATTGAGTAAAACAGGCTCCAGGCTGGGCAAGAGGATATTGATTGAATTTCAGCTTTAGGCACTTGTCTCACCGCCGGCGATCAAACGCGCCCGTGTTTTGGTCACAGGAGTCCATATTTATACCTAATTTCAACCGAATCGGTCCAGTAAATCCAGAGAAAACTGGCTGTGACAGACGGACAGACAGACAGACACCCGAGTGATCCCATAATGGTTCCGTTTTTTACGGATGTTCGGAACCCTAAAAATAAGTTTTATGGCCTGTGCCCTTTGCGGGCAGCGGGGCGGCGGCGGCGTGGGAGCGGGGCGGGCAACGTAAACGTGTTTTCGTTTCGAAACCAGCGGGCAGATCGCGCGGCACTATAGCGGCGTAGTGTTGTGTTCGTGGAAAAACAAATATCTTGACGACACAGTCAAGATATTTGATTTTATGCGCCAACGAAATGTCTGAACAACGGCGACAACATTTTTTTGATTCAAATTTATTCTTAACGCTCAATTTATTGCGGGCAAAAGAAGAAAATAAATCGCACAACACTGCAATGCAGACGCGCGGGCGGTCACCGCACGACTGGCGCGCACCGCTCATTGTCCGCCCTCGCGCCGCTGCCGCGCCGCTCTTTTCGAGAGTCGATCTATTTGATTTTACACATTAGATCCTGCCGCTCCCGCGCTGCCGCTGCCCGAAAAACTCAAGGCAGTGGACTCAAACATATATATATACCCCACCTACTTTTATGCCCAACCACATTCACTTTCCCTTGCCAGAATGTGACTCAGCAACAGAGCAGTCCAGGTGGCTACATACTATCAATGGATACGAAATGAAGAAGGTTTCAAATACAGATTCTTACTCACCCACATCTTGAACATCCAACCCTCTCACCCAGTCCTCATGTCCAGCTAACGTATGAACCCTGTGGTACTCCTCGCCAACAAACACGTGAATCTTATGGTCGTCCAGTGCACAGAACAGTATGGGCTTGTTGGACGTTGGTAAGATGTGTGAGTGCAGTGTCAAGCAAAGACCGGAGTTCAGATTTATAGTTTGTTTGTGGATGGTTACACCTAGAATAAAAAAGAGTTTTTACATAAATAAATTAATGAAATAGATAGTTTAGTGATAGTGAAGACCTCAAAATTTGAAAAGGTACTTGTTGTTGTTCAGAAATCATTTGGTCAGCAGTGAGATTTGTATTTGGGTCTTAGCAATATGTAACTTATATGGTGCAGATAATAAAGAAGATTCTATTCTACATAGTCACATTATATTTTTATTGACAACTAGCTTCTACCAGCACCTTCGCTCGCGTGGTCCCTAGGGAGCATACTCCCAGGACAAAAAGTAGCCTCTGTCTTTTCACAGGCTCTAGATTATCTGTGTACCAAATTAAATTTAAAAAATTAAATTGGTTCAGTACTTCTGATGATAAAGTGCGACAGACAGAGTTACTTTTTATAATACTAAGGCTTTGAATAATATTACACTTCTGTTAAATTTACCTATAATTTCGTGATATTCAAGCTCAAAATTACTGATGTACTTTGCAATAAGGCTTTTTAAATTTTGAGGGAAAATTGAGTCAATATTTACCATCTTTCCTCTCCCAAACTCTTACAGTAGAATCCACAGATCCAGTATAAACCAGCAGATCATCTCTATTATAAGTCCCATGTATACACGTGATACCATCCGTGTGGCTTGCAAGGCTGTTAGTTACTTTCCATACTCCATCTTCCAGTGTCCATATAGCAGCGGTCTTGTCCGCTGAACCGGAGATCAGTTCAGTACAGGTACCATCTGGTTTGCGGAGCCATTTTACTGTATTTACTTGTGAGCGATGGTGGCTGAGGACTGTTAGAGGGTCTTTGCCTTTGAGATTCTGTAATAAAGAAAAATAAAAATAAAAAAGCAAAATATTGAGTTGTAAAATCGCAAAAAAGCAAAGTTATCGTTGTTGTTAATATTTCATACGAAACTAGTGATGTCTTTACCACTTTAAAATCTAGCTCAGGCAGTTAGTGATCGTAGAAACAAGAAAAAAACAAATATTCTCACCGTATCATAAATGACAACAGAGTTGGTAGCACCAAAACAAATGAGTCCCTGGCCATTCCAGTCAATTATCTCCGGGGTGCGATTACACCCGACCGACGTATACACTTGTTCTACCTTAACTTTCATTGTCTTATCATTTATTGTAGTAAATAAACAATGAAAAATCGATTATGCTCGACAAACACGAATTTTAAGGTTATAATAAACATATGGTTGACACATAGTGAATTCGGAGCGTTCTAAAGGTGGATTTGTTGTATTTGCAGATAATACTCGTAACTGGCTTATTACAAACATCATCATCTTAAAACTATAAACACTGATCAGTAAACTGACGCCATTTACTGCCCAGAATAGTTAGATAAACATTTAGTTTGAAAAAAAAACTTTTTTTTTAATGTGACTAAAGTTTTTTGATCTCGAACGCGCCCATAATTTTGTTGGCGCCGTTGGCGGCAAAAATGACATCAGCTCGATGGCAAAACGTCAATTTTACTATTATGAATTTATAAATCTCTTGGACTTGTTTCCACTTGTCTTGTTTATTTAATTTGAAGTGAGTAAATACAATCAATAACAATGCCTGAAGTAATGATATGTGGCATACCGGTCACCTTTCCGTTTGAACCGTATGAAGTTCAAAAAGTCTACATGGAACGAGTGATTGAAAGTCTGCAGAACAATACCAATGCTTTGCTGGAGTCCCCCACAGGTACCGGAAAGACATTGAGCTTACTATGCTCGTCATTAGCTTGGCTACTAGTGAAAAAGGCCCAGTTGCAAATGAACGCACAAGTAGGCAATTTTTCAGAACACAGCAAATTCAGTGGAGCTCTCAAAGACACCTTAAAGTCAGGAGCTGGTAAATCAAAAGACAGTGCGTCATGGGGAATGCCGAAAATAATTTATTCATCAAGAACCCACTCACAGTTGACACAGGCTATGCAAGAGTTGAAGAGATCCAGCTACAAACATGTGAAAGCCACTGTTCTGGGCTCAAGAGACCAGATGTGCATCCACCCAGAAGTGTCCAAAGAAACCAATAATATGAACAAAGTCCACATGTGCCAGTTGAGAGTGAAATCCAGAACTTGTCACTTTTATAACAATGTTGAATCAAAGAAAGAAGACAGAGCAGTGAAAGGAGATGAAATATTAGACATTGAAGATTTAGTCACAGTAGGAAAAAAGTTGAAGTGTTGTCCTTATTATTTATCTAAAGAATTAAAGCAGGATGCTGATATAATATTTATGCCCTACAATTATATCCTAGATCCTAAATCAAGGAGAGCTAATGGAGTAGAACTCCTGAACAATATTATTATTTTAGATGAAGCACACAATGTAGAGAAGATGTGTGAGGAGTCAGCATCCCTGCAGATTAGGACAACAGATGTTGCTTTATGTATTGATGAGATTACCCATGTTATGAGATCGTTTGGTGAGACGGCAGGAAATGAAGATCAAATGGACATGACAGTGGACGCCCAGCCAAAAGATTTCACATGTGATGATTTGTGTGTTTTGAAAGAAATGATGCTGGCATTAGAAAAAGCCATTGATGAAATTTCTGTTGGCAATGAAGGTAGTACTTACCCTGGTGGTTACATCTTTGAGTTGCTATCAAAAGCTGAGATCAGAGATCATAATCAAATGGCAGTTATCACTATGATTGAGAATCTCATACAATACTTGTCAACAGCTAGTGCATCACCTTTTCAGCGCAAAGGTGTTGGTTTACAGAAGATAGTAGATTTACTGAATGTAGTCTTTAGTGGAACAACACATGCTTATAAAGAGAGAGTTAAAATGTGTTACAAAGTTCATATTCAAATAGAAGATAAGAAGAATAATAAAAAGACTGATAGTTGGGGAGCTCTAAAAACTGCCACCACTAAATCTGCTGAAAGAGTACTAAGCTATTGGTGCTTCAGTCCAGGTTTCGGAATGAAACAACTAATGGAACAGAATGTTAGAAGTATCATATTAACCAGTGGTACCCTAGCCCCACTAAAACCTTTAACATCAGAACTGGGCATCCCAATAGGTGTCCAGTTAGAAAACCCTCACATTGTAAAGTCTAACCAAATATGTGTTAAAATAATGAGTCAAGGTCCTGATGGTGTGATGTTAAATTCCAATTATCAGAACAGAGATAACCCTAAATATCTTTCATCGTTGGGTAGAACCATTCTCAGTTTTTGCCGTGTAGTTCCAGATGGCCTGTTAGTATTTTTCCCATCATATCCTATTATGGCAAAGTGTCAAGAAGCTTGGCAAAATGATGGCATCTGGTCAAGTATAAATAATATCAAGCCAATATTTGTAGAGCCTCAGCGCAAGGACACTTTTAATACAATCATAAGTGACTATTACAGTAAAATAAGTGATCCAAGTACAAGAGGAGCCTGCTTTATGGCTGTGTGCAGAGGAAAAGTATCTGAAGGTCTAGATTTCGCTGATATGAATGGCAGAGCAGTCATTATAACAGGATTACCATTTCCACCACTAAAGGACCCAAGAATCATTCTGAAGAAAAAGTATTTGGAAGAGCTGAGGATTAAGGATAAGCAATTCTTGTCCGGGGATGAATGGTACTCTTTAGAAGCAACAAGAGCTGTGAACCAAGCTATTGGCAGAGTCATAAGACATCAAAATGATTATGGAGCAATATTACTTTGTGACAGCAGGTTCAACAGTCCCAAATTAAAGAACCAGTTATCTGCATGGTTGAGAGACCATATTAATGTCTCTAATAAGTTTGGGGAGACAGTGAGTGAAATCTGCAGGTTTTTCAAAAATGCTGAATCAACACTGCCTCCTCCCAGGTTGAAACCACTCCTTCCAAATGAATCTGGAGGTCGAGACAGAGATTCTGGACCAATCCATGTTAGTGGTGTAGCATTTCCAGTTTCAAATACCAGAGTTGTATCAAAATCTTCAAATAGAAAGTCAGTAAGCCAGTACCCTAACTCAAATGAAGTCTATGCAGATTTTTCAATGGATTTCTACAAGAATGCCAAAGCTTCTGCTTATGTCAATGAATTCAAGCCAAATACTACAAAGGATCTCTTTAGTGCTATAGATCAGGATGACACTCAGCAGTCATCATCACAGTCATTGGTAACCATCCACAAGAGAGCTGCAGATGTCAGTTTAGCACATAATGTAGTCAAAAAGAAAAAGCTGAAGATAAAACCTTTTGGATTTGAAGAGAACTTGAATGGAGACAACTCTGGTGAAGATCAGTCAAGAACAGTTGAAAAAGTACCTCCTGCATCGTTAATAGATTTTGTGAAAGAAATAAAAGTTCTTTTACAAGCAGACCAATATAAAGAGTTCCAACTATCCATATCCGCGTACAAGAAAAGTGGCGAATATGAAGCCTTTTTAAAGATTTTATCTAATTTATTCGAAAATAGTAAAATGTTATACTTATTCAAAGGCATGAAAAGGTTTCTGAAAGAGGAACACAAGGGTACATTTCAAGAATATTGTGATAATGTTAAATTGAGTATTTAATAACTTGATTATGTTATTAAACTTAGTAATAGAATAAATCATTATTTATGTGGACATTGCTTATAAATAAATTTTATGGCTTTAAGAATTTGTTTCACTACCTATATCACAATTTGATTAACCTTGTTTTTTTTAATGAAATCCCATGATTATTTATACTAACATTTATTATCTACTTAAATTATACAACTAAAAAACATTCTTAGGAGCTTCATTGATCTTACTGGCAATCTCAACCGAGTTTATTCTCAGAATGGTTTGTGGTGCTCTCTGGAAGTTGATTCTCATGAACTGCTTCCTCCTCTTCTTTTTGAAATGCGTTCTGGTGTGAGATAAGCCCTTAGAAATGACTGTTGCAACCACTTCTACTAGTCCGGGCTGTATGAGAGGTCGGCCAATCAGAGAAAAGTCTTTGGTGCCAGCTAGTAGAACTTTGTCGAGTTTTATCTTGTCCCCAATGGTGGGAGGCCAGTACCCTTCGATGACGAGAAGGTCCCCATCCGTGACGCGCCATTGTTTACCTAATAGATGGACAATAGCAAAGTTTCGTGAAGCGTTTTTATCGATAAGGTTATTGCATTCCGCTATCACGTCTTTTGTCGTTTCTGGGACAGATTTGGACTCAATAGGAGCTAGATGGGTCATAAATCTTGATAAGACACCCGCTGAAACGTACAAACAATTTATATAACACAAATAACACTAAAAGTTTATATTTTAGTTTTTAGTTAAATTGTATGAAGTCATACCTTGTCCTCCATTGAAAACATTAGCGAGTCTTTGCAAGCCTGCTCTTATGAGAGCCATAATTGCAGTGTTATCGTTTCTGTTTATTCTTTAAAGTTATTAAAACCACCAATTTTTTTTTCTAACAAAACATTCCCAACATAACCTAAAACCACTGACCACAGATCATACAGATACAACAGCTGCACTACACTTTTTGACAGTGACACTATAATTTTCGTTCGGAAATTTAGTAAAGTCGACGAGTCTTATCGAAAAGGTTACCTAGTAGGCTCACCAGTAAGCTGAGATTATAACAAACGATTTCCTCGAAAAGTGCGTCAAAGAACAACAAACATATAAATTGGGAGGAATACAACACTGTTTCCATCCAATGGTACCGAGTTCAATCTCCTTGAGAATATAAAGATGGCGTTACGAATTTCAACATACCTACGGGTGCCACAAACTTGATAAGAAATCAAGAGATGGCAGGTATTTTGAAATGATTATGTTCAGCTCGTGAGTTTGTTTTGAGAATTTTTGCTTTTTTTCCCAAAAGTTAGTGTTTAGTTAGTTGTGCCCCAGAAAAGACTACAGGGACATGCCACCCATGTGAAATACATTATAGTAGTATCTATAATGTATTTCACATGGGTGGCTTGTCCCTATCTGAATACGTTGAATTATATATTATTAGGTAGCGTTTTTTATGCGGGTGCATAAAAACCGGCCAAGTGCGAGTCGGACTCTCACACGAAGGGTCCCGTACCATAAACCTAAAAAAAAAACACGTTTTTTTGTGTGAGAGCCTCTGTAATTTTTATTATTTGTTGTTAATAGCGGTGATACACATACACATTCTGTCAAAATTACAACTGTCTACCTATTTTAGTTCTTGAGATACAGCTTACAGGACAGACTGCAGGCAGACGGACGGACGGATGGACGGACGGACAGCGGAGGCTTAGTGATAGGTGATTGGTTACCCTTTTCGGGTACGGAACCTTAAAAAATAACCGTAATCCTTAGGATATATAAGTTTGGAGAAGCATTGTATAAGATAGTTTCTTATCCAGAGAGGATGATGGACTTAAAATTAATATGAAAAAGACTGAGTAACAAAATTTAGGTAAGTAATTACATAAATATTTATCTATACCTATCTATGTATTTTGACCCGAGTTAGATAACCCTGGGACAAGTGCACGTGGTTCTGAAACGTGCAAGGGGTGAGTGACCTCTTGTCAGTAAACAAAAAATAAAATTACATTTTCTAAGTTCCCGACCTATCCCGAAATCGTAAAATAATATTGTGGAGAAAAAAATATCTATTTTAATACCTATTTCGACACAAAATACGATTTCGGTTTAATATTCATACAGTACGTGTTCATTAAATGCTGGAAAAGTAATATTCAAGCCGTACGTGCGACGGGCGCGAAAGTGTATTGAAGCTGTCAGGGCAAAGTTCGCGGTAATGCGCTCAATGACATCCTCGGCTTAGCTTTCATCCCTCAGCAGAACGCTTTATTTATTATTCTAGGTTCAGTCTCCGTAGCCGTCCGCTGATGGATTACACTAAAGTCTCAGTAAATTCACGTCGGTCCACATTCAAAAATCCAGCTCTATTCGTACGCCAGTTACTTGATACTCAGCAACGCGCTCGTGTCGTTCCGCTGCGCCTCGGGAGGCTTCGGCAGCGTCTGGGGCGCGTTGTCATGGCAACGGGCGGGCACGCGGCGCTCTCGGCAGCGGCCGCAGCCGAAAATAAACACGAGAGCGACGCCTCGCGGACTTGTTGTGGAGCAAGGGGACACGCCGCTGGGGCGCAAGGGGGTGTGCGTCGGGTGACGTATGTAATTATCGTTTCAGGTTTCACCGGAGACGTATTGGATTATTCCGATGGGCTTTTCGTATTCCTATTGGACGTGTTCAGGCGTTTGGAACATGTAGAGCCTGCCGCTCTAGAACAGGTTTATAGAATGAAGGCGAAGCTCTGAATGTTTGCTACTAGACGAAGGTGGTCGGATACGAACCACAGAGTTGTTTGCTTAATGTCGACGGAATCAGTTAAAAGCGAGTTCTAACGCGGGATTTTCCAAGAAGCGTACAAAGTTGCCGGGGAAGGCTCGGCCGCTCGGCGGCCTGGGGCGGGGGAGTGCTCGCTCGGGCGGCGGGCGGTGCGCGCGCACGGCTACCGCGGCAGTCGCTGGGCGGCGCGCGGCCGGCTCGCGGTCGATAGCTGCACGCTGGCTCGGGCACGGCCATGTTGCGCGACGCGTGCACGCGCGGGCGGGCTCGACGCGCTGCCGACTGAGTGAAGTGTTGTGTGTGGACGCGGCCCCTTCCCGCGCCGCCGCGCGCGGCGCTGCCGCCTGAGCTTTCGGTCAGTATCCGTGAGCACTTGAGCGGTCCCGCGAGCCTGCAGCCCGGCTCAGCTGCCGGCTGCAGCATCAGCAGCGCCGGCGGGCCCAGCGCGCTGCCGACGCCTCTTGAAACAGATCGCTTGCACGCTGCGATCGGATTCGTGAATATTTACGGGTGAATGCGCGTGACGTTTAGGTACAGTGTACACACGTCCTCAATTCGAGCTGGTTTCGTCGCTCTCAGCTAGGATATACGTACATAATACAGCCGCAGATAGAAATGTTAGGTTAGGACGGTGGGCAGTGATTACGCGCGAAGGAATCCAATATAGTGGAGAGATACGATATGAAATTGTAGGGCAAGGTGTGTGCTCTGGAATATAAAGCAAACAGTTTCTAATTAATTTTGAGATAGCATCTTGAATTAAAGGCGATATTGGTAAAGTTTGGCGGCAGCTAGGAGCGTAGGAGCGCCGGAGCGCGTGGGGAGCCTGATATCTTCATTTACATTTATAGATACGGCGAACTACGTAGGGGATAAATACGCGTAGCCCTTCGTAGCCTTTTGTAGCACTTCGTAACGCGTCGTAGCACTGTAGGCGAGTTTTATGTCACTCGTAGCAGCTCGTAGCTAATGAAAGCTGTCTGCTACACGACTAGTATTTCTGCCTACACCGACAGGAAAATATAAAAATGATTTGCTGATAATCACGTGTCTGTGACAGTCTGTGTATAAGATGCTGGGTACAAAATGATATGTTTTCTATCTTATGAAGTTTTTGGCCACACTTTACTCTCGTAGATATAAATTTGGAAAATCATATGATTTAAATACATATTTTTACAAACACGTTTCCAATTTGTCTGTGAACTTCGTAGCTATTTTGACGTAGATTGTCATTAGGTTACAAGTTCCAAACGAAAGCTGTTCATCAAATTATTGTTTAGATTAATAAATGAGGTTGTAAGGCATCCTATTAGAATAGTGAAAAGGTAAACTCATTATAGTTACTATGCAAGAATCGAGAGCAAGTACAACAAAAAGGCATATTTTCTAAGCTCCTAAAATAAGTTTTATGGTGTACAATAAAAATAAGGCATTTATATTTTATTCTATTCTAAGCATTGGACTAAAGACTTCAGAATGAGAATCACAAAAGTCTGACAAACATCCAGTATCGTGTTACTCAGTTACTGTGTTTTGGAGGTCAGATAAACAGTCACTGTACGTGGACCTACTGCCGAAATACTAGGGCATGCATCCGGTCAGACTGAGAGTCGACCGATCTTATGACTGACCCAATGATTGGAGTAAACAGATGTAGTTGCACTATCAATCAATCAAACGATATATATAAAACTCCTCCGTGACTGAGTGACTGAGTGACTGACAAATAACACACTGCCGAAACTACAGGTCGCAGGAAACTGACATTTGGCATGTAGGTTCATTGTGGAGTGTAGGGGAGCACTAAGGGTGCTTGTCCTTTTGCGCGAGAAATATTAACCAATCATGTCAGTCAAAATGTCAGTGACTCACGTGGTACGGAGGTTTTATGCAGTTCCATTGGTTAACATTTCTCCTTTTCTCCGCTGCGCTGCCTCGCTCCGATACAGACAAGCACCCTAAGAGAGGACTTTATGAAAATACTAAGGGGACGGGGAAAAACGGGATTTGCACGTACGAAGTCGCGGGGAAAAGATAGTAGGCTCATAATTTATATTGTAGCATAATCAGGCTGTAATTTTCCCACTGCTGGGACACAGGCCTCATCTTTGTGAGAGGCAATAAGCTATAATCAACCACGCGGGCCCAGAGCGGGTTGATAGATGTCACATCGTACTATTTATTTATTTTTATAAACGCATAAATTTGTGAGGCTGGATGTTGGCTATTTAGAACTATACAACACTATATCTTCGTTGCAGGATCCAAGACAGTTGAATCGTTACTCCGGGACACGTCGGGCTTCATTGGCTCGGCGTTTTTCTGGTGGTCGCCACTGTTGATTCTGGCTTTCAGAGACAAAAGAATACTATATCTTATCCATCGGAATAACACATAGGCTATACATTAGTGCTAATTCTCATGAACACAAATAACCATGTCAGAGGCCCTTGAGGCGGTTTAGAAACTCTGACACTAGGGTGTGTACAAGAAGAAGTGCTAAATCTACCTGGGCGGCACTTGATGACTACTAGTTTTAGGGTTTCGTAGTAAAACAAGGAACCCTTATATTGGTTCTAGGAGTCATTCTCACGATCTTTTCCTTCGCCGTTTTGAGAGCAATAGTGATGTAAATTTATCATAGTAGGTTTGCCTGAAAGCCTTATTAATAATACGAAATGAACAAAAGTACACGATAGAACGAACGAAATTAATAATTCATATTAATAAATAATTAATATTAGTCATGGCAATATACGAGTCGCTTCAGTTATTGACGTGGGTAAGGTTTCGCTCAATTATTGATGTTTATTCTTTGAAATGTTAATGATGGCTTCTAATACGACAGAAATTCTGTAAAAAAGGGATTTACTCAATTTGAGTACCGAAAACACGGTTTGGTTTAAAATACGAATCATTTTTTTTTATTTTAGCTTGGGATAGAACGTCCACAGAAGTGCAAAGGCCTCCCTTCATTCTTTTAATTCGTCCGCGCTTTTGGCAAGTGTCGACCAATCCTGTCGATGGGTGTCAAGCTCGTCCCGCCATTTTCACCAGAGATCATTTTTTTTAACTGTTAATAGGCACGTGCTTGACCACCATCTCACCTGATGGTAAGCGATGATGTGGTCGAAGATGGAGCACGCTTGCCTAGAAGTAACCTATTCACTCTTGACTTAAAGACTCCCAGGTTGTAGCTATCGGGAAACATAGACTCCGGCAGGGAATTCTACTCCTTAGCTGTACGCATTATGAATGTGTTCCCAATACGTTTTGTGCGTGTGGATGGGATGTCCACCGTGAACCGGTGATCTACCTCTAGGCAGATGATTTTGGTATTTTTGTGTTTATGGGTCTATAGTACTTAAAATGACTTTTGACTCAAAACTCCCAGCATACCAGCAACATACATAGTTATGAAAACAGTGTATTTGCCAATAGCATTTCCCAAAACCTAAAGAAACGACATGACGCAGTAATAAAAATGGTTTAAATGAGTTTCGTATTAAATTATTATTATAAGGTTCTGTGCGTTTTAAAATCACATACGCATATAAAAACGACCTTTTGCCTGACAAGAGGCGTAAAACGTAACGTGCTACTCTATCAGCGAATGCTACTGTCGAAATGTTAAAACATAAGGATTGATCATGTGACAAAGACAGCGACTGTCAATTCCATACATTTTTGACGTTTGTCGCCTTCGCCACGCTACTGATGACAGAGTGTCACTTGTCTAGAGCCTATGGGTGCCAAAATAATAGCTGCTTACCTAGTTAATTAAAACATGTTCAAAATCAAGACTCAAATATCTTTCAAAATGTTGGGAAATTAAGGTGTTTTTGGCAGACGGCGATTGCGAACTGAATGCGAACTGTCCCTAAAACTACTTCAATTGCTCTTATTAAAGAATAAAAATAAAATTTGCAAAAGTCACTTTAATTTTCATAGGAACTGGTGACCGAGTCGCTCGCAATCCAATATGTCCCTCTTAATAACTGTGAAAGTAATATATTACACTACAAAATATCAAATAAGTCTTTATACAAAATGTGGACGAAAACGCACAAAGTAGTGTGTAGGAAGAAATGAGGAATTATTAAACGTATCATTTTGACATTACGCTTGAAGTATTCCTTCGTAGCTTCGTAGCACGCAGCGTGTTATTGCCGCTACGCCGCTACGACGCTACGGCTGGCTACGGAATATTAGCTACGGCGAGCTTCTACTCATATTATAAATGTAAATTCTGTATGTTTGGATGTTTGTTACTCAACCACTCCGCGATTTAGATGAAACTTGTCACATAGGTTAATCATAAATTGGAACTCTTTGTATCAAATTCCAAAACAGTTGGAAAGAAAATACCTAAATATACATTGCTTTAGATGTTTGAAAAATTGGTCCAATCGATACCGTGAATCAGGAAATGAATATTATTGAGTTGTAAAAATTAATGGCGTTTGCATTGATTGTGTGTTATCCAATTATCCCGATCGGTTGGTATTTAGCATTATTTTTTATCCCGGTGCCGGTGGTAAGTTAGATATTCACGCAGGCGAAACCACTGGCAAGAGCTAGTTTGATACATATAAATATTATGAGTACTCGGGATTAAGAGTTGTCGTACATTGGAGATTTATTTCTTTGGGTAGTAAAATATACTCCAGAGGCCGAAATAAGTCTGATAAAATCGTTTAGTAATATGAATAAAGATATTTTGAGAGACAAAACGTCAAATTGCAATTCGTATATAGCGAGGTAGCTATCGAGGCAGGATTTTATTTATTCATCACTTTTATATGGAGAATTGAAACTAAAACGAATTCAGTTTTTAACAAAACGAATACGTATGAAATATTTTTCTCGGAAAATTGTATGATGTTCAGCCATTGAATGACTGGTTAAATATAAGGTTTTTATATACCTTTGTTTTCAAAGCACCTAGAAACATATATATGTTTGGAGCAGTGTTACTTTGTCAGCCATATTTTCAGAGTGAAAAAGGTAAAAGATCATTGAACTGATAGACTAAATATCCAATTTAAAGTCAAATCAATCTACATTTTATTCGACAAAGTCATTTTGAGTTAATCAAACTTTCGCTCGCCTTGGTGACTCACCTGACGTAACGAACTGTGTTTATGTGCCCAGTTTTATGGTGGCGTCTCTTATGGGCGACGGTACTTGCCCTGATTTGAAACCACTAGTTTCAAATCAGGGCAAGTACCAATGTTATATTTTAATCCTAATTGTATAAAATTATTCCGTGACTGAGTGACTGATAGATAACGTACAGCCGAAACTTCTGGTCGAGGTTTCTTGGGGAGTCTAGGGGAGCACTAAGAGGATTTTCTTCGGGAACGGGAAAAACGGGAACTGCGCGTACCAAGGCAAACACTAGTTGAAATATAACTTGAAATACCTGCACCTGCATGGTGTAACAAAAATAAGGCAAATCCATCCTTAAAAGGTGAATTATGAACAGTTTGTACTTTTTTTTTTTTTTGCGGTTGCTGTGTTGGTCCCATAAACTTATGACGAGAATCAATAATCATAATTAAAAATAAATTACTTTTGAAAGTACTTTTTTTTTTAATACCTATGTTTGAATGCCAGCACTTTTTGAACGTCAACATTTAATAAAAACGCACACCAGTTCTTAATGTTTTAACTGGGAAGAAGAAGTGGCGCTAGCAACTCGAATATCAAACTGGACTCTAAATTTTACTCAAAATCTATTTTATAAAACAGTTATTAAATAACTGACTGTTAACGTGACTGACAGGCAATGCCCAGAAGGTAATTAAGATACTGCACCCCTCAGTGGGTCAAACTGAGGGTTGAAGTTTGTATACGTACGTCAGCGGCGACTGTTTGATAAACAACTGTGATACTTAACCTTAACTTCCTTTTTCCAATGGCTTGAGTTGCTTACAGAGATTCAGAGAACTATTGATACATTGGCAACTATTGCTTAACCTTCGAGACAAACCCGTGGTCTCAGCCACGAGCTATCATATTCTCCAAAAACTTTTTTACAAAAAACACAACCGACTTCCAAAAACAAAACACTACAAAGTACAAAATAACTTCGGAAGAAAGAAAAATCTTTAATTTCTGAAGTCGGTGTTTTTGGTTATTTTTTCGTTTTTTGACACCGACTTCAGAAATTAAAGATTTTTCTTTATTTTTCACTTTTTAGTGGTACCTAGGTACCTGCGTACCCATTAATAGCGTACCGGCGCAATGTTATGTTAAGAACTGGTGTAAACACTAAAAAAACATCATCAACACCTCCAAGGTTCTTCGTCAGATCTTCACCAAATTGAAACGGAACCAGTCCAGGAAAATACTCTTTCAAACAAAAAAAGAATCATCGAAATCGGCTGACAATTGGCTAAAGTATCGCTGAACAAACATTTTTCATGGGATCTTATCATCAGATCCTAATTTATACCTTTCATCATCAGCTCAGCAACATGAGATGATGATTACCAGGCACAAATATCTAAATTGCGTTAGAAACTTCATGAAAAACATTGTATGTGCCTATAAAATTTGAGGGTTGCCCTCGATTTTCGTGGGATCCCATCATCAAATTCTGACATGGTGACAATGGGACCAATCGAGAAGTATACCCCTTCAGATGAAACAAAATTTTTTCAAATCGGTTCATAAATGACGGAGTTATGAGGTAACAAACATAAAAAAAAAACAACCGAATTGAGAACCTCCTCCTTTTTTTGAAGTCGGTTAAAAAAGAAGCTAAGCTCACAGCAACATTTTTTCCCTACATTTTTATCTTCGTTCCCAGCCTAAGGTATGTAAATACCCGACACATTGGCAGTCAATATCGGCCACATAAAACATATCCCCGACACCGCACTATAAACGTGAGAGAGTTGTAAAAATCGTCACTCCCACCCCACGACCAGCTTCTGATTTATTGCCCGATAATGTGCCAGTACTGACGAAATTGCCCGATAATGTGCACGTACTGACGACATAGCCCGATAATTTGCATTCATTTGTTTAATATTTTATTTTTGATACGTAAGCTATTAATTTTGCTGCCGGAGATGAAATGAACTGATTTATCGGTTTCAATGTTATGAAGCTATAATTTTGAATGGTGTGTGATATGTGGGGATGTTATGATTGAGGTCTGTAAAATTAATTTCGACTGAGGTCAAACCGTATCTTCATAGTAATTCGCGGATACAACTTACTATTTGTGTGTTTGTTCTATATAAAATTAAAATACGATACCTACAGTTTTTTTGCACTAATTTGTTTTTGGACACAAATTGGGAAAAGGCCACCCCTCTTTCCTTCTATGCCTCTCTATCTTGTGCGATCTCTGGACAAGTTCGACCCCCAAACGCGAGCAGACATATTTCCTGTCTGCTCGCGTTTGGGGTTCCAACTGTCTAGTGCTCATTAATTACAGACAGAAAATACTTTCACTGCCCCAGAAAGGTGCAAAAGGAGTAAGGAGTACTTACTCATCCCATTGGTATGCATTTTCTAGTTTACTATCCTTTTCAAGTTTTTACTTTGAAGTGACACGAGACCATAAATATTAAAGAAAAGAGCAAATGCAAGTTTTTTACGTAATCAATCACGTTTGCGTTAACGTTTGCTTAAATAAAATCATATGGAAAACCCTTACCTTACCAAACCAGACGGTACTTAGATCGTTTTTGTTTTATTTAAATTTAATTCCGCCAAGCCCGTTCCATCATCGGACCACAAGACGAACGGCGATGCGCCACCGGTACATGGTGGACATCCCACCCACACGCACAAAACGTTTTGGGAGCATTCATAGTGCGTACAGCTAAGGAGTGGAATTCCCTGCCGGAGTCTGTGTTTCTTGATAGCTACAACCTGAGAGTCTTTAGATCAAGAGTGAATAGGTTACTTCTAAGTAAGCGTGCTCCATATTCGACCACATCATCGCTTACAGGTGAGATAGTGGTCAAACGCGTGCCTATCAATAGTAAAAAAAGTTTTAGTGCCAATTAACTTTTACATTAACATGTTCGAGTACGACAAACATCTCGTACTAAGGCAACGTATACCTTTATTCTGCATACCTAGAATCGCTTTCCTCAGTATTATGGAAATCGAATCCAGGCCGGTAGAGCGAAAAATCTATGCCGATTTCTTGCCAAGCGGAAAACCTATTCTTCGCTGACCATTCAGTTATGCCTCACTTCGGGCCACTTGAAATGAAACGCGCTTACATTTCCTATGGCCCAGGCAGTAGGCACACATATTTTTTGTCACATTGGCTTCAATTCAGAGATGAGGTAGGCAAGCAAAATACACTTACACTAACTTAATTAATGTTTATCAATTTCAATTTGTGATATTTAATCATTTTCGATGCCTATATTGTAACCTGGAAATATATCACGGTAATCATTTTTTTTTATTAAAATTTGAACAAGCACGTCCATTTAAACTTATTTTTTGTTAATTATTACCTAAAAATCTAAACAAAACAATTACAAAAGACCAAAACAGCCGTTAATTTAAACATCGGCAATCATCGGCACACATCGGCTACCTTCGGCCTCTAACTATACCATTTACGATGTAAAGCGATCTTTTACGTAAGCTTTTATGTTTAGTTAATTTGTTATATAGGGATAATGTTCCTCGACGGGCTCATGTGCTGCTCAATGGCTATCCCTATCAAGGGATTAAGCTAAATACTGTTAATTATAATTAACATTTGACTTCATAAAGTGCAGGCCGAAAACAATTATAGATTTGTTTTGTCAACTTTGTTGTATAAAGGTAATTGCTATTTTAGATTGGGTATGTTTTGTGGGGTTAAAGTACCCTTGTGTGTTGTTTTGACCTTTATATTGGTGGGTCGGCTGATCTGAGTGTCCGTGAATGTTATGGTTAAGCTATATGAGTCTTCGTGCATGGTGGTTCTTGTTTGCACAGTGATTATCCTTCGAGCTTAAGGTGATAGCCGATTTTATCAGTATTTCCCTATAGATGTTACTTTCTTTGTTGAGTTCCTTGTGTAATACTTAGTTTTCTTTTGTGTCGATCAGCAGCACGATGATTATGGAAATCACTACAGACATACGAGGCTTTCAAACTTTGTTTGTCTTTTGTTGGACTTGGCTTATATACACCTGTATATGACTTATGCTCTTTGTTATGTGATATTATACACACATCAGAAGATAAAAGAAAAATATTGGTCTTATTATTATTGGTTGAAGGACAAATTGTCGATTTCGTCTCTAGAGAAAAAAAAAACACCCAAAAACACACATCTATAGAAAAACACTAGCTATAGACAATACCTATCCTTTTAAATACCATCCAACCCAAAAGAAAATCAACTATTATCTTTACCCCGCGCCCAACCAATGTACCAGGCGTTCATTAGCAACGAAGAGTAGATACTTTCTTACAAATGCAATGGACAGTGAGGCATCTAGAATAGGCTCAGGAGCGAATGCCTGAGTGCTTTCCGCCATAGCCCCTCCCTAACTAAAGCAAAACGGTTATTTCTGTATACTCTAATGGGTTATTTCGAGTATAGATGTTTATACAGACTTATGTATGTGTGAGAAATAAATAGCCCTTTTTTTCGGAGTAATGGCCGACCTTTGAAGGAATTGCTCGATTACTTCGTCTTACTTACCTGGAACATTTGAGGGTTTTTGTTAGTAAGGGGTGCTGTTTTGGTATGGTTGGGTCTTGGATGGGAACACACTTTGTCAACTGCCAGATGAGCATTAAAATTCGTTATCTTGCTATGTATCAGCCGTATACTTTACGATGACAGGATTTTGATATATCGTCGGTCTAGATGTAAACTGTTGAACTTTTCAGGAGACATAAATAACTGTTTTACAAAGTAAGTATAATTCACATCTTTTTCGCAAGATCTTACTAGACTAGTATATCTTACGAGGTTACACCAAGAGGTCACTGCAATTCATTTTATTCTGTCAAATGAATAATAATTGACGAGCCATTTACAAGTTAAACTCCTGAATTACTTTTTGATGATTTTTGCACAAAAAAAACAAATTTTACCAAAAAAAGCCGTATGGTGTCGGCCGGTGCCGTATGGTACCGTAAAAGAATAATACCATCCCATCAGTTCCCGTGGGTGTCGTAAGAGGCGACTAAGGGACTCGCGAGAGTTAGGGCAGCAGCGTTCTCTGTAAAACTCAATACCATGTACTGCGATCGCCAACCCGCCTGCCAAGCGTGGCTATTATGGTAACCCCCCCCATCTTGGGGTAGGCCTATGTCCAGCGGTGGACGTCTTTTGGCTGATATGATGATCAAAAAAGGGTAGTTACGTGGTGTCACATCTAGACTGACGAGATTACACGCATTTCCGATGGTATGTGTATCTAGATAGAATTAGCTTCTCCTGCGGCTTAACTCTAGTGGTATATCTCGCAAAAACTGGCAATATTTGTGGGATGAAAGTAGTCTAAAGGCTACCTTTTACAAACATACAATTTTCATGCGAAGATATTCATGGATACTATTTTAGCAAGCCATTTTATCCCAAAATATAGATTGCATGCTTATTTTTTTTACTATTGATAGGCATGAGTTTGAACACTATCTCACCTGATGGTAAGCAATGATGTGGTCCAAGATGATACACAGATATGAGGAATAACTCAATACCCGAAAACGAAGACCGTATGTTTTTGTTTTTTTGTTAATTTAGGACAAAAAATACTGTTGAATTTCGCCATTGTTGTGCTACTTGCACTACTTCTAATCAGACTAATACTAGTGAGTTCATTTTGTGAAGCCAGAGACCATCCATCTATAAATAAAAGACGCTGTTTGTGTGCTTGCAAATGAGTGGACAACCGGTTCTTTTAATCAGAACTACCTGCAATTGTACTCGAAAAGAAGAAAACATTCCAGTTTGTTTGCGGCTCAGATTTATGCGATATAGTAGCTTTCAGATTCTTTGTGAATGCTTTAATATTTTGGAGTGCATTATAAAAGACTTCTTGTGTGTTCACTCTTTGCAATCCAAACTAACATTTTAGGTTTCCAGCGAAACCCTATTTTAGTAATAGGGTTCAGCTGTCAATCCGTCCGTCTCTCTGTCAGCGGGCTGTATTAAAAGAACTGTAATAGGTAAAAAGTTGAAATTTTCGTAGTGTGTATTTATATTGCCGCCATAACGACAAATAATAAAAACAAATTAAAAATGAAAGGTGGTTCCCATAGAAGAAACGTGTTTTTTTCGTTTTGTGGTACGGAAGCTTTCGTGTGAGAGTTCGAATCGCATTTGGCCGGTTTTTAATATCACGTCGTGGGTAAGCAAAGCTCTAGGCAGGTGACATTCTGTCAGCGGTAGCGTGCCGAGGCGATTGTCAAAATTTCAAAAATGTATGGAGTTGACAAACTATCAAAATGTTACGTGATCAAAACTTTTTATTTTATATACTCGTATTCAATGACAAAGTGTGCGCTAGATAAGTCTGTGCGCGAATGACGGTGCTGCTTCAAATTGCAGGCCTTACTAAATATACACTTCTGGACACATCTATTGGCCCACCTTAGAGTTTAGGTTTCGATGGCCCCTACCGAAATATGATTGCTAGATTGAACAAAAACTGTTGATGCAGTTTTAAACCTGATACATTTTACCATCTTTTTCGATCGTATTGTTTTAAATTTGAATTCAGAATACCATACGACATGGAGCTACGCCTAACAAGTCGGATATGCGCCTTGTTAAAGGCAATTGATTTTAGAATAAAAAACATGTTTTATCAAATAAAGGTTTAATTTAATAACGCGTGTTGCCTCCATGGGCATCTACCACAGCTCTCATACGATTAGGCATAGAATTTATCAACCGCTCTATGAAATTTTGAGGGATCATCTCCCATTCCTCTTCTATGGCAGTTTTCAACTCCTGCATCGTCTGGGCAACTGGCTGACGAGCCCTAACACGTCTTTTTAGCTCGTCCCACATGTGCTCAATGGGGTTCATGTCTGGGCTTCTGGCTGGCCAGTCCATAACTGTGATTTTCACATCCCGAAGATATTCCCTGACGATGCCGGCCGCATGGGCTCTTGCATTATCATGCATAAAAAGGAAATTTGGGCCCACATAGCCCGCGTATGGTATCACGTGAGGTTCTAAGCACTCACGAATGTACCTTTCAGCATTTAATGTTGGCAGCCGTGGTCCTGTAACAACCTCAAGTTGAGTTTGCCGCTCGCGGATATACCGCCCCAGACAGTCCATGAGCCACCGCCATAAGCAACCCTCTCTTCAAAGCAGCATTGTGCGAAACGCTCTCCCTTACGTCGGTAGACCTTCTTCCTTCCATCATTGCCATCACACACAACACACCACAATTTTAGACTCATCAGAAAAGAATACACGGCTCCAATCTTGCTGTGTCCAATTTAAATGACTGCGTGCAAAATGAAGGCGCGCTGTTCGGTGGGCTCGCGTTAGTTTGGGCCCATTAGCTGGCTTGTGTGGTACCATATCGCGTTCTTTTAACCTTCTCCGAACAGTTCGAGCGCTCACAGATACTCCGTGGAAGTCGCGAAGTTGGTTTTGTATCTCAATGGAGGTAAGGTGACGATTTCTCAAGCTGGTCGTCACGATGAATCGATCCTGCCTTTCAGTTGTGACCCGAGATCGTGGCCTTCCTTGGCGACGAACAAAGCCGCCAGTCTCTAGGTACCTCCGATAAACATTTTGGACCGCAGATCGACTTAAATTAAGTTGAGCACTCACGTTTCTTTGGCTGTGTCCGGCCTGAATAAGTGCCACAGCTTGGGCGGCGACTTCAGGTGAAGTATCCATAGATTATTGATAGAAGCTCACCTTAATGTTAAGAATAAGTAATGTTTGTTGCAAAACCAAAGATATCAATCACTTTTTCAAGAATTAAATCCAAGTAAACCAATAAAACCAAGTTTTCTTAGTATTCGATTGTTTGATATCAACAAACAGGCTCCAAATTGTCTTTTGTTTCTTTACATTCTGTGTTCGAAATTAAAAAAAAGACTATTGAATGAAATTGTGAATGTGCCAGGTTCAAAACTGCATAAAAAATTTTTGCTCGACCTAATATAAAATTTTAGCTAGGACCAAACGAAACTGAAAATACAAGGTGGGCCAATAGATGTGTCCAGAAGTGTATATCCGTCATTTATTCAAAAATGATAGAACGTAACTTAAATTGTAATTGAAAGAATTAAATGCCAAGGTATAAATTAATGTACTTATAACAGCCGAAAGACGTCCACTGCTGGACATATGCCTCCCCCAAAGGGGGATTTGCCATAATCACTACGCTTGGCAGGCGGGTTGGCGATCGCAGTGGATTGAGTTGCGCTTTACAGAGAACGCTGCTGCCCATTCTCTGGTGAGGCCATTAGTCACCTCTTACGACACCCACGGGAAGTGATGGGATGGTATTATTCTTTTACGGCACCATACGGCACCGGCGACACCATACGGCAAGTTAATACGAATGTACTAGATTAGGCAAATTACTATACGTAAGGTACTATAGTCTGTTTTTTTAATCTCAGAGACTAAATTGACAAGTGAAAATGGCAAACTGACATAGATTTCAATAGCATTTAAGTCAGTTTTGACATTTGAAGTTGTCAATTTCGTCTCTGAGATTAAAAAAAAAACAGACATTAATATATATTAGTTAGCTAAATTATATAAAATTTACTCCTAAGGGAGTCAACTTTCTATAATTTAGCTAAGATTTTAACCACGCGCAGACTTATCGTACGTGCATTCTAGTACAGGCTAACACAAGAAAAGAAAAAAACTGTAAATAACATACTCGTATTTCCACAAACTTCTTACAACACGTCAAAAAATAAAAAACCATTTAATCAAAACTTATCAAAGTAGCGAACTATCAAGGGAAACGTCAAGCGATGTAGGTTATATTGGTAGGAACCTTACGACCGCATCACCGCACGCCAAAGCCAGACGCGTTTGAAAAAAAAAAAATTAAAAAGTTTCAGTTGGCTTGCGTCACGGGGGGTGTGTCGTGACGTCACGTCCGGAAATAGACCGCGGGCGGATGTGCGCGCCCTGTGCTCCTATTTCAGTTTGAGTTACGTGGTCTGGGACTGATGTCGGATTGTAATACGTCATGTAGGATTGCGTAATTAGTAGTTTGATGTAGTGTGGTGGGAGGGGATATTTTTCCCACGTGTGTGTATCCGTCATGGATGCGTGTGCAATAGGGAACATGCAATATTTTCATCTAGCTTCCATTTTAAAGAATTCTATGTAAAATAAACCATACATACATTAAAATAAAATAAAGCGCTTTAATTTATTTTCATAATTGCGGTTTTAAACTGACAGTTTGACATTTCGCCCGAAAAAGGAAGTCGATTCACTCCTGTCTGGCACTTGTCATGAACTTTTATTTATTATTTATTTAAACTTCATGTACAATAGTGGTACATAGGCGGACTTAATGCAACAAGGCATTCTCTAACTCAAAGACACAAGATGGCCTTTTCCTTGTCATAACAGCAGTGACGTCACTTAACGCTGATTGTTGTTTTTGAATACGTTCCATTTCACGTTACTTTAATTCAACACTTTTATTAAAAATCGATATTAACTAAAATAAAAACGTTGCAATGTCCTTTATTTTATACTTTTTTATCATTTTATTAACAACATTCTCATAAATTATGTATTTGAATCTTCCCCATTACAACTTCTTCTCTTTCTTCTTATAGTGTGGGCACTAAGGTCTAACGACCCCACACACCCTAGTGTCGGAGTTTCTAAATTACTTACAACTTTATATTGCGTACATTAATTCCCCGGCAACGATAAGACGTAGATGGGAATAATAATATTAAATCTTATACACGTGCTAAATAGAATCTTCAGAAACAGAAAAAAATATATTATATTCGTACATCCCTATTGTCGTGGTATGACTATTAGTTTCATGAGAGACCTGCGTCCATCAGACAAAAAAGCTTTTTTTTAAATAAACAAGTGTGACTTCACATACATTCAAATATTAAAAAAAACCCCTTGTAATTTAATCATTGATAATACTGTACCTACTCTAGATAGTTAACAGGAATTTTAAATGACCCAGATTCAGAAATAACATTTCTCTGAAATTCTCGAGGTCATGTCGTTCGACTGTTATTGTATTGTGACTGTCACATATCAAAATAATAATCAAAAGTCGTTTATTCAAATTGGCTGAGAGCCAGCATTTTTTGAATGTCAAGTTTTACAAAAGACAGCCCCCCAAAACGCCCGCCCGTCACCTCTTCCTAGTGTTTTAGCTATGGAGAAGAAGTGGCCAACAAGCTCCCCAGCAATTTAAGTGTTGCTGGGGAGCTTGTTGGCCACTTCTTCTCCACATCCTGCGTCACCATCATTACAAGCGAAAAACGTTCACTGTTGAACATAGACCGGCCCACAAACATCGTCACGTCAACCGGTCTTGGTCTTATTTATTTTGTAACAATTGCTTACTATACTTAGAGTCTTCACCAAAGCATATAGTAAGCCAACAACATAAAATGTATCTTATAAACTAAAAAAATGAATCAATAAATGAATGAATGAATCTTGCATCCAGCGAAAGACATCCTGTCTCAAAACATTTTCAATAATGTCACTGAATTCCTGCTAACCTGACCGTTACGAACTAGTTCAAAACTAAAATGCAGCTTAAAACTTTAAAAGCCGGCTCGAATGTTTGCAAATGACACTGTTAGCTTTTATAAATAGCCGGCAGTTCACGGCTACACTCTCGCTCAAGCCGGATTTAGTATAGGCAGCCGATTTTAGTTTACCTTCACCTAGGAACCGATGCTACGGACAGGGGCGGCCGTATTTGGAAATACTAGTACTACTCAGACGTTAACAAATGGTTCTTATATGTTAAGACCGTTACTTGAGTTGTCATCATCATCTGCATAGCCTTTTCCCAACTATATTGGGGTCGGCTTCCAGTCAAACCGGATTTAGCTGAATACCAGTATTTTATGTGGAGCAGCTGCCTACTAGACCTCCACATCCCATTAACTGGGTAATACGGTACTTCTTGGCAGGACTGGAAATTTACTGGCTTCTGACAACCCGTAACGACTGCCAAAGATCTACAAATGACAGCCGGGACCAACGGCTTAACGTGCTTTCCGAGGCACGGAGGAAACTCTTTATGTTAAGATGGTCACCCATCCACAGACCAACCTTGGCAAGCGTTGCTTAACCTTAAAGATCGACCCGTGCGGCTGTTATTATTTAGCCACGAGCTCCTCATTTGTATATTACACAAGATGGTATTAATTGCCAAATATCATAGTTCTTGGTGGACGGGAAATACCCTATACATTTTGATTCCCTTGGGAGGGTTGAAATTTAGTATTAGGTTTTTGCGGCATATAAACGGCTGTATCTTTTTTTTACGTTAACTTAGAACTATGATTTTCCTTTCCTTCAGCCTGGAAGAGAGCTCACGTTCTACCGCTTCCTAAAGTGGCTAATACTACCACACCATCCCAGTTCCGTCCAATATCCATCCTTCCAGTCCTCTCCAAAGTCCTCGAGAGTATTGTTCAGAAGCAACTGTCTTATTATCTGTCCTCTAATTCATTGCTAAGTCCTTACCAATCTGGTTTCAGACCTGGCCATAGCACTGTAACAACCTTAGTCAAAATTACTGATGACATTAGGCTGGCTATGGAGAACAAATGTCTAAGAGTATTGGTTCTACTGGACTTCAGCAGTGCTTTTAACTCAGTTGACTTTGACATTCTCTTGGGTATCCTTTCCTCCCTCAATGTCTCCGCACCAGTAATTGAGTGGTTTAAATCTTATCTTCGGGATCGCTCGCAGTCTGTTCGATCTGATGGGGATTCCTCTGAGTGATGTGAATTGGCTGCGGGTGTTCCTCAAGGTGGCGTCCTCTCTCCTCTTCTCTTCTCAGTATTTATAAACGCTATCACTAAGGTCCTTACTTCTAACTTTCATCTCTATGCAGACGACTTGCAGCTTTATCGACATTTTAAAGTAGGCGAACTGGCTGCGGCTGTGGCTGCCATCAACGATGACCTTGAAAATATCAACAAGTGGGCTAAATCTTTTGGACTCTTGCTTAACCCAACTAAATCTCAAGCGCTTATTGTGGGTGGCACATACATGCTCAGCCTATTGGATCACCAGTCTCTGCCACCAGTAGTGTATGATTCAGTGCCAATTTTATACTCAAAAAGCGCTAAAAATCTAGGCGTCCATATTGATACTAACCTCTCTTGGGAGGTTCATATTGCTGATGTTAGTAAGAAGGTATTCTACACTTTTCAGTCTCTTAAACGTCTTCAAAAATTCTTACCATTTCACACAAAGGTCAGTCTTGCTCAATCGCTTCTTTTACCACTTATAAACTTCGCGGATGTCTGTTTCCTAGATGCTAAAGAGGTACTCCTGAACAAACTCGAGCGACTGCAGAACTTGTGCATTCGGTTTATTTTTGGTCTCCGGAAATACGACCACGTGTCGGAGTTTCGGACCAGATTGAAGTGGCTGCCGATTCGGCGTCGGCGAGATACCCATATCTTATCCCTTCTCTATACTATCCTTCACAATCCCAATTCTCCTCAATACCTTCGTGAACGCTTTGAGTACCTCGTCCCGAGGGGCAAATCATGTCGAACTGCCACTTCTCTTCTCCTTCGTACCCCGCGTCACACTTCTAGTCGATATGGTGGCTCTTTCTCTGTTACTGCAGTACGTCTCTGGAACTCGCTCCCACACTCCATACGCGACAGCCCTTCTCTTGATGTCTTCAAGAGGAAAGTTAAAGAGCATTTCCTTTCGCTTTTGACATAATATACGTATATATGTATGTGTATGAATATTTATATGTATGTAGGTTTATGTTTTAATCTATATATATATAATAAAAAGTAATTAAATAAATGTAATTATGTGCACTCGATAGGATCCAGTGCACATAATTACCCTCCATTGTCATCTTTCTCTATCACTCAAAGGTTTGCTGGGAGAAAACTCATTTCTGAGTTAAGCTCGCCTTTGTACATGAACTTTCATTACTGTATTTTGAATAAGCTGTTTTGGTGTACAATAAAGAATTAAAGAATGATTTTTTTACAGCTTTCAGGGAATGTAGATTTGAGTAGGTATATGCTTTTAATTTCAACTCGATAACTCCACGCTTTCCTTAGATATAGGGTCTTGACAGACAGAAGAACGGACAACAAACGTTGTTATAAGGGTGCCGTTTTTCCTTTTGAGGTACGGAACCCTAAAAATAAATGAAAAATAATTCATGTGCCAGGTGATTCTTTGACATGGTCTCATTGATACCCGAGAGTTATAGGATATCAAAAAGAACACGTTATATATTATAATCTAGTCTCAATAGCAAGGAACATTGTTAGTGCGGAGCTCAGTTGTTTATTACTTGTCTGCTTAAGACGCTCTTATATTCATTAGCTGAACATAAAGCACGGTAATAAATAGCTTTATTTATAGCCCGGCTTCGCTTCGACTTCACTTTCACTACAAGCCGTGCGAGTATTTCTTCTAAATATAGGTACTATTAAGGCTAATTATAAATTTGTAACTCCTACGTTCGCCGGTTTGAGAGCTGAGGGGCAGCTTTGCGATATTTTCATAATTAGATTTTATAAATAAGGTGATATGCAAGTGGGCTTAAGACTAGCTGATCCTACGGTGAAAATGTTGGCCAATCAGTATACAGTGCTATTCTGAAAACCAGCCAAGCGCGAGTCTTAATCTCACACGAAAGGTTTTTTGCCATAAACTGAAAAAAAAACATGTTTCTTGTTTGTGTTCCTTTTGATTGTTATATTTTACTAATTTCTATAATTTGTTGTTAAAGCGGAAACAGAAATCCACAATCTATGAAAATTTTAAATGTCTACCTATGGGTTCTTGAGATACATCCTGCTGCCAGACCGACGGACGGACGGACGGACAGCAAAAATAAGGTTCCTTTAGTTACCCTTTGGGTACGGAATCCTAAAAATCACACAGTGATAACTTAGGTGAAGTGATCAACCCATCCCATCAAGGTGGAATATAAGTTTACTTCAAGTTTCACAGATGATTACAAATAAATGAGCTATCCATATCATCATCATCATCTGCCTAGCCTTTTCCCAACTATATTAGAGTCGGCTTCCAGTCAAGCCGGATTTAGCTGAATACCAGTATTTTACGAGGAGCGGCTGCCTACCAGACCTCCACAACCCATTAACTGGGTAACACGGTCCTTCATGGCAAGACTGGAGTCAAATTTACTGGCTTCTGACTATCCGTAACGACTGCCAAAGATCTACAAATGACAGCCGGGACGAATGGCTTAACGTGCTTTCAGAGGCACGGAAGAAACTCGGTATGTTAAGATGGTCACCCATCCACAGACCAACCTTGGCAAGCGTTGCTTAACCTTGAAGATCGACCTGTGCGGCAGTTATTATCTAGCCACGAGCTCCTCCATGTCTGAGAATGAGCTATCCATATAGTGTACAATAATAACAATAATAGGATCTCACCAATTGGTGGAGTTATTTTAATTGTGGAGGTAGCGGCTGAACTCCATGAACACTGTACTAATAATAGCCTCAGCACTGCCTCCGTGAGTGTTTCGGTAGGAAACGGTTTGTTTACAAACCGGGCGTTCGGCTGTATCGATTAGAGGATATTTTAGGGATAAATAAATTTAAGTACTTTTTTGTAACTTGGACGACCTATCATATTCCGTCAAAGCATTTTTTCCAACTACATGAGTTCAGTACTCTCTACCAATACTCTAAAAAAAAAATTGTGGCTGATAAAGAGAATATTATTTGCTTACCAATTAACATTCAATGTTGTTTCTTGATTTTTTGGGGGATAGTCTATAGTACTTCCAAGGAGCTCGTGGCTAAATAATAACAGCCGCATGGGTCGATCTTTAACGTTAAGCAACGCTTGCCAAGGTTGGTCTATGGATGGGTGACCATCTTAATATACCGAGTTTCCTCCGTGCCTCGGAAAGCACGTTAAGCCGTTGATCCCGGCTGTCATTTGTAGATCTTTGGCAGTCTTTACGGATAGTCAGAAGCCAGTAAATCTGACTCCAGTCTTGCTAAGAAGTACCTTGTTACTCAGTTAATGGGTTTGTGGAGGTCAGTAGGCAGCCGCTCCACGTAAAACACTGGTCTTCAGTTGAATCCGGTTTGACTGGAAGTCGACCCCAATATAGTTGGGAAAAGGCTAGGCAGATGATGATAATGAGTCTATAGTACGTCTAACTGAAAGAAAAACAAGACGAGGAAGGATGAAGTCTTTAAAACACTTATCACCTCTTGAGAAGATAACCATATTGATAATAACAACCATATAGATAAATAAAATATGTATGATAGTTAAAATTAACTGCAAAATAAAAACAAACTTACATATTATAATATAATATGTAAGTTTGTTTTTATTCAATGAGCTCACAGTCCAAGGTCACGCTACGAATGTCGTAGCACCGATTATTTTTTAGCACGCTACGCCATGCTACGAGACCGCTACGAGACTGCTAAGAGCTACGACAATTCCCTTTGGTTGAAACAAGTGTCAAGCATTGTTTATAGATGTCTGACATGCAAACTTGTGTGTGAGGAATTGAAATAAAGTGATTATGATTTCAATTAAATTGTTCTTTTGTTTATTGTTAGTGTCACGCGATTTTTACAGCAGTAGATTGTGTGTCGTGCGAAATGTGTTGCCATTTTAGTGGTATTTATTAGATATAATAGCTCAAAATAGTCTAAGTTCAAAAATGTTACGTGAACTTTCTTATATGTATATTTTTAAATAGCGACTCGTCACGTCTTCGTACGGGTGAAAATTGTGTCATATTTTTTGCCTGGTTTAGAAGAGAAAAGTAAAGCACTTGCTGGGGTTCGAACCCACGGCCTACATGGCGTAAGTTGGGACCGTTACCGTTGTACCACTACTGCTCCGTAATCTCGATACACACGAACATAATCATTATTAATTACACTAAAGGCCGCAAACACAACTAACTGTATTAAGAAGCAATCACCTGTCACAATTAAAATTAATTTATGAAACGTACCCAATTTCATGTCATCACTAATTCAACCATTTAGATGCCATAACGATAGGAATCGCAGGTTAAACCGTTTGCCATTACTTTGACATTACCAGTTACTGTGATTTATACGTTTCCGAACTACACGTTACTGTTTATTAATTAGTATTTCACTTGCGATCGAAGTGGGACGTAATATCGTTCGGGTCATAATTAATTGCTTAAGTTTCGTTACTAAAAATGTACTGTGTCGGGTCATGTAAAAAATTTTAGGTTTTGTTTTTTTTTTTCGTGAAGTTGTGATATAGAGGATTATATTATAAGGTATTTTTTTCTATTGATAGGCACGCGTTTGACCACTATCTCACGTGATGGTAAGCGATGATGTGGTCGAAGATGGAGCACGCTTGCCTAGAAGCTACCTATTCACTCTTGACTTAAAGACTCCCAGGTTGTAGCTATCAGGAAACACAGACTCCGGCAGGGAATCCTACTTAGCTGTACGCACTATGAATGTATTCCCAAAATATTTTGTGCGTGAGGGTGGAATCATGTGGAATGTTTACCAAGTACCAACGGCGCATCGCCGTACGTCTCGTGGTCTGATGATGGTCCCTTTGTTTTTCGCACTCGTGCGGAGAAATTAAAACGGTTTGTTAGGAGTTATTCCACCTCAGGTGCATAGTTTGTCCTTTTGCATCAAAATGTACAAAACTTATAAAGAGTACCACCGTTCTGGTTTGATTCTCACTCGAAACATTATGTTATAAGTTACACATATTATGCCTTATCGTATTGTATTGTGTACTTATGTGAGAATCCGAATCCAAAACCACACGAAAATAAAGATGGCATAGCGTGATGTTATTTAAGTCACAGAGGGTACTAAAAAGGCACGACGTGTCGTAACTGTTTTATAGTACTTTTTGACGACGTTTATTACGTTTTAATTAGGGTCATTTATTGCCAAGCTTCTCCATAAATTTTGACCTAAAAATGCTTTTAATAATAATGCAGAAGTTGTCACTTTTTTCTTGCTTATATATTTAGTCTGTTCGTATTTATATATCCATTTCGGTACATTGTATTCAGTATTAACTATCAATCATCATCATCATCTGCCTAGCCGTTTTCCCAATTTTATTAGGGTCGGCTTCCAGTCAAACTGGATTCAGCGGAATACCAGTATTTTTCGTGGAGCGGCTGCCTACCAGACCTCCACAACTTATTAAATCGGTAACACGGTATTTATGGCAAGACTGGAATCAGATTTACTGGCTTCTGACTATCTGTAACGATTGTCAAAGTTCTACAAATGACAGCCGGGACCAACAGCTTAACGTGCGTTTCGAGGCACGGAGGAAACTCGGTATGTTAAGATGGTCACCCATCCACAGACCAACCTTGGCAAGCGTTGCTTAACCTTGAAGATCGACTTGTGCGGCTGTTATTCTTTAGCCACAAGCTCCTCAGTATTAACTGTCAATATAATTATGTAAATCTCTTCCGTTACTGAGTGATTGCATGACTGACAGACAACGTACACTCGAAACTACTCGTCGTAGTTAACATAAGCGCATACGAAGCCGCGGGCAAAAACTAGTAAAGTATAAATAAACAAAATAAATAAATTCACCTTAGAATCACGTACCTAAAACGCGCCCTAGCAAACCACTCCTCCAAGCCACAATCCCTACGATTGCCATTCTAAATTCACGACCTCTATTACTGCTGATACCGCCACGACTCAGATTCACGACCCATTACAGAACACGTTTAGAACTATCGTGGGAAATTTTACAAACGCTTTGTATAGAGAAATGGTTTAAAGTGTAAACTCTGTTACGATTTTGTTGTAAACTTTAATGTTGTTTGTAAGGGTTTGTAAAAATGAGGGTCTGGTTTTACAGTCTTGGGGTACGGAGGTCAGTTCAGTTAAGACATGTTTTAGCTAGGCCTTGCTTTGATGTTTATTATGCCGCTATGCAGTTTTTGTCAAAGTTTTATTGGCTAGTAACCTTACGAAGCATAGCGACGACGAAGTGCCAATAACAGAAAAAGCATATTCGTGAATACACTTTTACATTTTTTTTTCTTTATCTCGTAACTGACATATTTCGAGAAATTCACTTTTTTATCGGTTTGAATCTAAAGGCGTCATTCGCATGTTTAGGAAACCTAAGTGTATTTTTAGTTGTAACATCATTAAATTAAATTGTGGTAATACCTCCCAACTTAACCAACGTGTCTTCTTTATGGCATTACGTCCTATGATAAGACGTAATGCCATAGGACTCCTATCTAACCGAATACTTACTACGCTATCATAAAATATTCGAAATCTGCATTATACAAATATAAATCATACATTATTATTATTCTAAATTAATGAATAGAACAACTATTTTTAACTTATCAAGAAATTAAACTTTTTTTTTAAGTTTTGGCACTTCGCTGTCGATAGATATTGTTAGTTACAATCAAACGAGAATAACCTTGCATGGTCTCTCCAACAACTTAAAAACATTACTTTCATTCGATTTGTGTCATAAACGGTTTTATTTCACTAGAGGCCGTAAAAATATGACTGCTACATAATTTTAAAGCAAACATAAAAACGGAACTTTTTAAGAAATAAATAAGTGAAAATTTTCACTAAAATACTACGTCATGCCCGCAACTTGTCCGTATAGACGTCGGTTTTCGATACGACTTTTAGCCCACATAAAGTTGAAAATTTCCAAAAGATCTTTCTTAGTGGGTGCTTACGTTATAAATTAAACTTATATTCTAAATTTCTGCTTTCTACAGTTAAGTTGTAGTTTTGGCTGTGCGTTGATAGCTGTCAGTCAAGGCGAAAGATTTTATAAGTATAAGGCACTTGTCTCACCGCTGGCGATCAGCGAGTAGCGAGTACCTTCTAACTCCAAACGAGTTGGCGAGCAGCGAGTAGCGAGAGAAAAGTTTCGATAGTTTTGACGCTAGGCTTTCAGCGTGCTTTTTACTTGCAATACTCGCTCGGGCCCGCACTATAGGTAGAAATAACCGCTGTTTGGTGAGTTCTGACCGCGAGCATCGCCGAGCGGGTGTCGCTGAGCGAGTACAATCTTTGATAGCTCTTGTCGCTGCGATTAACTAGAGGTAAGAGCCACTCGCCGGCAGTGTGAACAGCCAGCTTTTGACTATGAATGTATGTGTTTATTTTTCTCAGACGAGATCTATAAATCTTTTGCTCCTTTCCTCAACGAGCAAATAGTCGACAGTCACTCGCTTCCTCGCGGTGGTCAGACAAGTGCCTAAATAAGTCTGGACTGTAAACCGTTCACAACACACCATAAATAAAATACCTCTATCACACAATAATAAGCCAAACATAACCCTCTAACTCCCTCCTCATTTAGATTCTCCTCGCTCCTCCATTTCCTTATTTAACGCGTAAATTAAACGATGAATAATAATTATTCAAATTAACGAAACTAAATAATGCAATAAACAAAGATATTTAACTATAAAATATTCCTCTTAAGGCTACATTTCAGCTGGGGTTGGGGACGTCGTAAAACCCGGTATTCGCGTTAATTAAGCCATATCTTTATTTGTTTAAGCTGCTATGAATGTTAGCTCGACTTATTATGCTTATAAAATATAAATTTTACTGTTTTTTAGCTGATTATGTTTTATTGTGCGTTTGGTTAAAATTGGTGAAAGATGCTTGGTAGGGCCAGCGGGTCTAAAAATGCCACTTTAATAGAATCATAATATTAATCACACAACAATCTGTCAAGTTTCATTTTCATCTTTATCGCTAACGCATTAGGTTCAAGGTTGATTGGGAAAATTTGACTTTGACGGGTAGCGTGATGTGCTTTCTGATTCTGCTAAAATGGACTTCTTAGACCCACAGTTTACGACAAGTCGTACTATGATATGGTCGTGTCTATTATTATATTACTAGCTTTTGCACGCGACTTCTTACGCGCATATCCCATTTCTCCCGTAGAAATTTCAGGACGAATCTATATAATAATATATGAAGCTGAAGAGTTTGTTTGTTTGTTTACTTGAACGCGCTTAGCTCAGGAACTTCTGGTCCGATTTGTAAAATTCTTTCAGTAGATAGTTCATTTATTGAGGAAGGCTATAGGCTATATATCATCATGCTAAGACCAATAGGAGCGGAGCAGTAATGAAAATTGTGACGCAGACGAAGTTGCGCGGGTCAACTAGTTATACATATAAAAGTTCTTCTTGAATTACTCTGTCTATTAATAAAAGCCGCATTAAAATCTGTGTACAGACGAAAAAAACGACTTTATTTTATACTATGTAAAGAAGATTCACTGCATTGAGAAAACTGTCAATCTCCTGCCTTATGAAAAGAAAAGTCATGCCAGTAATTAACTGCAAGTGAAGCAATTTGCTGTTGAAAACTCAATCAAGGCTCGATGTCGCACGTTTGTCATAATTATTTTTTTCTAATATTTTTCATTCGAGAAAATGTGCCCGAGCGCTCCTACGCACTAGCGGTCAATCACGCCTTTCTAGTTTAATATTTATTTTATTTATTTCCCCCTTCCATCTATACAGGCTTAACCCAATGCGATAAATGTGCTATTTGCGTGAAATATGCAACCGCTTCTCATTTACTGACGGTTAATTGCGTACAATCACTAGTGGTTGCATAATGAGGAGCTGGTGGCTAGATAATAACAGCCGCACAGGCCAATCTTCAAGGTTAAGCAACGCTGGCCAAGGTTGGTCTGTGGATGGGTGACCATCTTAACATACCGAGTTTCCTCCGTGCCTCGGAAAGCACGTTAAGCCGTTGGTCCCGGCTGTCATTTTGTAGATCTTTGACAGTCGTTACGGATAGTCAGAAGCCAGTAAATCTGACTCCAGTCTTGCCATGAAGTACAGTGTTACCCAGTTAACGGGTTGTGGAGGTCTGGTAAGCAGCCGCTCCTCGTAAAATACTGGTATTCAGCTGAATCCGGTTTGACTGGAAACCGACCCCAATATAGTTGGGAAAAGGCTAGGCAGATGATGATGATGACTAGTGGATGCATATTAAACTGGAAAACCGGCCAGTCGCCCCCGCGGCCAACCGCTAGTGGTAGTAGTAGGAGCGCTAAGATATTGAGTTGGTGTTTGCTATTATTTTAACATACTTCACAATCCTAAAACGCCTTCCTACCTGCGAGAACGCTTCTCCTATTCCCGTCCTTCGGATGCGCCTTGCCAGTTGCATCTTAGAAATTTTCTTAAATCCCCTCCCCACTCTACCGATTTTTACTCCTACTCCTTTACTGCACATGCGGTACGGTTGTGGAATTTACTACCGCCTGACATTAGGGCTTGCCAAACTCTTGCAGTTTTTAAAAGAAGAGTGAAAGAACACTATCTTTCCTTCTCGTCATAGTTGCAAATAGGTATGTATTATTATTTATCTTTTATATCATATAGTATGTATTACATTTTATGTTATTTATTTGTAGTATGTTAATTATGTATTGTATGTTATATTTAATATGTATAGCTTTTATTTTAGCTTCTTACTGTTACACACTATGTCTACATCTCTTTTTACTCTACTCTCCTTTCGCAGGTATGCTGGAAGAGATTTCTATTGAAATAAGCATCACCTTTGTACTTATTTTTCTGGTTCTTTCTTCTTATCTTATTAAATGTGTGTACATAAATTGTTAAATAAATCAATAAATAAATATATCTTACATTCGTCTCTTAACCCAATGCATCTGGCATGCTATCTCTTCTCCTCCATTAGTTGATTGAGAGGTAATGCATTAAGACGCCTGTGCCTTTTTGTTCAATCTATATAAAAATCTTCCGTTACTGACAGACTACGCACAGCTGAAACTACTGGTCGTAGGAAGTTGAAGCATTGTTTGCTGAGGATTCCCGAAATTCCTACGGGAACGAGAAACGGGATATGCGCGTTCGAAGCCGCGGGCAAAAGCTAGTAAATACATAAAATAAGATAGTTCAGCAGGATAATACCTATTTCAATTTTTTTTTAATTTTTTTATTTGTAATGTGTTTGCTCTTGACTCTAGTCTATGTCACAGATGACAGTGACAAAGTCTACGATGGAGCGAGCCTACCCAGAAGGAGCCTGTTCACTCTAACTTTGAAGAGATTAGGGACTAACAATCTTGAAAGACTTCAAAAACATACGCAGTTGCCCTTTCAAGAACGGCTTGTATTTACTCGCTCCAACACACTCGTCGCTCAGAATATTCCCTTATACGATATTTGGTTACGTGCGCTCCGTGATTGAATGCAGTATGTGGGGTGAGCAGGCGATACTTAAACATTTCTTTTTATAATGTTTGGTATTTTATTTTTAAACTTTGGCTCATTGTATGATTTTTTGAGTATTTTCGGTGTGATATCAGAACCAAATGTAGTAATTTAAACAAAGATTTTGACCACAGGCAGCTATTTTATAGATTTTTAGTAGACCCGCGTAACTTCGTCTGCGTCACAATTTTCATTACTGCTCCGCTCCTATTGGTCTTAGCGTGATGATATAGCCTATAGCCTTCCTCGATAAATGGGCTATCTAACAATGAAAGAATTTTTCCAATCGGACCCGTAGTTCCTGAGATTAGCGCGTTCTTGTAAACAAACAAACAAGCTCTTTAGCTTTATATATTAGTATAGATGAGCTTGAGTTTGGTGATTCAGATTTAGCTTATGACTCAATAGAGCGTTAAAACGTAACTTGTTGGTTTAAGCTAAAACCGTAAAATAATCCTTATATATAAAATTCTTCAGTTACTGAGTGACTGACAGACAAAACACAGCCGAAACTACTGCTGGTAGAAAGCTGAAATTTCGCATGTAGCTCCTCCTTGGGGAGTAAAGAGTCACTCTATGAGAGGATTTCCCAAAATTTCAACGGGACCGGGAAAATACAGGATATGCGCGTACGAAGTCGCGGGCAATAGCTGGTAAACTATAATTTAATAATGCCTCAGTAACTTATTAGTGCAATAATGTAAGATCTTTATTTTCCAAATAGGCTCCAATCTGCCAAGCTTTTTCTCGACCATGTTGGCGTCGCCTTGCTTTTAAACTGGAAGCAACTGCGTCCAAGTATTTATAATTACCGATAACAGATATAATATAAAATAAATCTTTAATTTTAAATAAACAAATACCAATCACTCAGGTACCTCTTAACAAACTGCCCTTCATCTCGACGAAACAGCGGCCATTTTTCTAAACTCCAAACTCGATAAGAGCGGAACGAGTGGCCGCGTGGCCCAGCGCCACCATTCTGCCTTTAGAAGACACTTTCACTTCAATCCGTCGCCCGGGATAGGTCCGCCGCGAAGAATCCACTCCACCACCGACCAATGTAAACCGGCCTTCGAAAAACCGCGGTCCCCCGCTGGGGAAGAACGTTTTGTCTTTGTTTCGGGCGGAGGGGAAGGTCGATTGATTCTGGCTTCGTCGAAGAGGTCTGATAAGGCGCCCCTCAAGCGATGCTCGCCTTGAAGTAGTAACGTACTGTCTTTGATAATAGATCTGAAAGGTTGCGGTACAATCGAGTTAGGCGGCGTGCACATTGTTCAAAGCTGTCTACTACGGTATCTGTGTCTCGACGTAAAATGGCGACGGTTGTGTTATGATATGATTTGTTACTCATTAATATACTTTATGAGAGCCACAGGTGTATAATGTGCACTGGGCTCACTTTTAGAAGAATTGCTCATTTTGTCTTTAAGAGAGCAGCTTGTCTATTCTGTAAGTAACCATTTCGATATCGAGCTTCACCTGAATGAGAAAGCTCACAAAGTGAACTTTATAACACACAACATACAGGTCTTATCTTAATACTCACCTCGGATTCCGCTGTCGAGACTCGAAAATGTTGTTACAGAATAAGGGTACAGTTCTAATATGTACTCTGTTTCTGATTTCTGAATTTTAGGTTGAACTTGGTAAACCTTACTTTAATGTCATAGTTTGACAAGTTTTCTTGCTAAACTGGATTTAGACAAGAACTTTTATCAAATTCTTAATCCAGAACCCGGTTGTTAGTCTCAGTAGTGAGGAACTAATATACTCTCTAAGAAATTTTGTTATAGTTCCTCAAAAAGACGTTTCAAATCTTTGTTGCTTAAATACGCATCAACAACACAGCAGTGTTTGCATCGCCTATTATTTTAACGGCCTCGTCATTCAATTTAACACTCTAACGGCTAAGAAATAAAGCTGGCATTTATTTGTTGTTATCAGAAGTCGCATCGCGTTTTACTATAGTCGTAATCGTTAAAGTCGAGTGATATAAAGGACGCTTCCCGCTCAGATTTGAGATGCTTCGTTCAAGTTATTGAGGAGAGGAACTATGTATCAGGATGTACATATCTTACGATAGTTGGAGCGTACTGCTAAGTGACGATTAAAGATTGGCACACCGTGGGGCAAGTTAACTGATGTACTTAAAGTCATCGTTATGAACTGACTGGCTCCGTGGTCGAGAAGTTTAGGCGTTTGCCTTGTGACCCGGTGGTCGTGGTTCGATTTCAACGGGAAGAGCATATTTTGTAAAGTTATTTCTAGTTTGGCTAGGACATTGCAGGCTTGAATCACCTGATTGTTCGATAAAAAGATGATTCTGTGCTTCGAAAGGCATGTAAGCCAGGGGTCCCGGCCGCCAAATGGTGGTCGGCAAAAAAACGATGTCAGAGGCCCTCGAGTCGGTTTAGAAACTCTGACATAAGGTGTGTGGGTCGTTAGACCTCACTTTAAGAAGAAGAAAACATTTTATGATGGTAAACACTATTTTAGGCAATTTTCGTCGGTCCAGGCATTGTGAACACCGTAAGATACCGAGATTCCTCCGTGCCTCGGAAAGCACGTTAAGTCATTTGTCCCAGCTGTCATTTGTAGATCTTTGATAGTCTTTACTGACTGAGTTTCAGATTTCTTGGGTTCTGACTGCCTAGCCGAATCCAGTCTTGCCAAAGGGTATTCTGTTACTGGGCTGTGGAGATCAGAGGCAGTCACATTTTGTAAAATACGTTAAGCTGGATGCCGACTTAAGCTTACTTGGGTAATGCTGGGGAGATGCTGTGTTTTGGTTCACCCGTACGATTCGAAGCAAAAGATCACCAAATGACTCCTTTCGCTCTGGGTGGAGCGGAAGGGAGTGTCAGACAAGAGTCTGACACTCCCTTCCGAACTGTTCCGACGAACACGGGCGGGTTTTAGTCAGTAAGAACTGACTAAAATGTGTTCGTCCTAATATCCTTTTCGTTTTGGAGCCGCAGTGACTCTTTTGAACAAATTTCGTAACTCTAGATGACTTTTGTAGATAGTCTGTAACATGATCCATTTAGCGAACTTTCTAGCCCTTAGTATTCATTGAGGTTAGTATGTGTACTTTAATCTCCAAATATGCTATGCTTACGATCTTCTCAAGGGTAGACGGTTTCAAGAGTACGTCACTGATTGTATTCGCTCTTATTTGTTTGATACTTTATACAAATAGTACAGTGGTGGACTTAATAATCGTACTATAAATGTTTTTGAAATAGTGGTAGCTGTTATGAAATTTATTAATTATTAACTAGCACTTCGCCCGCGACTTTGTTCACGCGAGTTTAGTATTGCAGTTTTCGTAGAAATGTCTATTTTTTCGAAAATATTTTATAGCTTTTCTTACTTCCTGATAATTTAGCTTTAAGTACAAACAAAAAAATAATAAAATATTATAGATTAAGTCACATTTTTTTTTTTTTAATTTTTTCATATCTCTCTACGCCCAACCAACAGAAACTACAAAATATTGAATAACAAACAAGCCAACTAGTGGCACTAAACCCAGGAGAGGTGCCATTAAATATGCAACGCAGCACACAGCCGTTCAATTTATAATTAATCGGATTCCTGCACGACATCTCAATCCCGATGTCTCGCTTTGATTGTTGACTTGAATGCTGTGCTGCTGAAGAGTCTAAGGATGTTCTATATGTAGGTTTTTTTTACACAGTGCAAGTCACTTGAGCTTATAAAAATACATGCGTTTTAAGGACTTTTTCGAACGAGTTTTTCGGGTAGAGCATGATATAGATATATATTATATTATATAGATGAAAGATTCCAGAGTAGTTTAGATATTGTAAAGATTATAAAGCAGCCTGCGGCTTCACCGTAGTGAAAGTTGAAAATTAGCATACTCCCGGGATTAACAGGGACAAGGACATGACATGGGGGGAGGGGGGTTCTGACAAGGACATGATCTACTCGTTTGCTGAATTTCATACAAATCCGTTCAGCCATGAAAAGGTAACAAACGTCAGACGGACAGACAGACAGAGTTACTATTGCATTTATACAATACGTATGGATTGCCTATGTGATATAAAATCTTTTCAGCTGCGGAAAATTTAGATATTTTAGCTTTGGAAGAGTGCAACCACACTTCAAACGTCTGACTTACGCCCATAACGTTCATAAAAATACGTACATTTTTGCAGTGATCATCACCACATCAACCGAAAAACGTCCACTGCTGGACGTAGGCCTCCCCCAAGCGTCGCCACAACGACCGGTCATGCACGTCTCGCATCCATCGGCTACCCGTGACCTTCACCTGGTCATCGGTCCACCTTGTCGGATGCTTTCCAAAGTTGCGTCTTCCGGTACGCGGTCGCCACTCCAGAACTTTTGATCGCACTCTTCCAAAACTAGAATATATAAAAATTTTCTTCATAGACGAAGTTTAATGGTCTACAACTAGTTTAAGGTATACTTAGTTATATGATCTATATTAAATCATTGTGTCTGATATCTGTTTGAACCCCGCGAGTTATACCTCAGTCAGAGGGCAATAACTCACAGCAATGCATCAATGGAGTACGAATCAATATTATTTACATTAAACAGGTCACCATCTCCCGTCTCTCTCTTATCTACAAGTAACGTTCATATTTCATTCACAATCAAATTTCTGTTCATTCAATACGTAATAATTTCTCCCGACAGTTATCGCTCAGCGATTTGACTGCGATTCTAAATCGTGCAATGAATCGTTGAAGATCGCGATTGATCGCAACGATTTGTCGGGCTGCCTGAGACGGCTTTACATAAAATTCGCTTGCCCTCACTCGGGGAGGATACAATTTTGTACGAAAAATTGATTCAATTTGCGTATATGCAAAACGATTTTAGTTTCGTTCGCTCTTCGTGATATTGTCTCCTGCATCTATTTTGTTTCGTGAATATCCCTTTGGAGGTGTTTTAGTTTTGATTTTCTGGGGCGCCCCGGTTTCTCTTAGGAGAGAAGGGATTTATGTGTAGGTTGGCAAAACATACATTTGTTTTGCTTTCGGGGTGCTAGAAGAGCAGGTGTCCCTGAAAATCAGTATTTTCAGGGACACCTGCTATCTAACGTTAGTTTCATAGAGGTGTACATGCAACTTATTCCATGATATCTGTAGAAGTATGCGGAACAGGGTATAAAGTCCCGCACACCTCTACTGAAAAGGAAGAATCCTACGACAAGTTTTGTGTCTGGTAGGCAAGTGCCCGATGGTGGTTGTCTAGTTGTTGCAGAAATCGCGCGGAGAAGTTTGATAGCGAGATGTAGGATTTGTTTGATGCCAGGTATTTTGTAGTTCATGTCATCATCATCATAACAGCCGAAAGACATCCACTGCTGGACATAGGCCTCCCTGGACTTTGCCATAATCGCCACGCTTGGCAGGCGTGTTGGCAATCGCAGTGTATGGTGATTGTATGATCTCTTGCTAATGCATGCATAATGTGCGGTTGCACCGTACAGTGATGCTTTTTACAGAGAATTCTACAGAGATTCATTATACAGAGATTGTGAATTTTCTGGTGAGTCCTTTAGTCGCCTCTTACGACACCCACGGGAAGTGATGGGATGGTATTATTCTTTTACGGCACCATACGGCACCGGCCGACACCATACGGCGGTAGTTCTTGTGCGCACACATAATGTTGACGGAAAATCGACAAAAATACTTCTGATTCCTGATCTTAGACTAAAAGGTGAATTAAATAAAAGTAAACGCATAATATCAAATGAAAGCCATAACGAAAGCTGTCGCATTAATATTTAAAAGATAAAAAAGGAAATATTATCTCTGCTAAGAAGTTGAGGAGTTAAGAATGAAGCTTGGACGGAAGAATAAATGTTACTTAAAGTTTTATTCATGTAAATGTAGCAATTGAATTATTTATGGACTGTTTAGTGACGAGTGACGTTCAAGTTTATGTTTCCTTTTGGTTTTCGTTTATGTTAGTATCTACGCTTTGTAAAGAGGTAATGTTAATAGCAACTTCGCTTTCGCTGAATGCCATATATAACTGTTTATCGGTGTAATTTAGACGAAAAAAAGAGTACATAAAGGGTACATAATCATACCTATATTTTGAGTGAACAGGCTCCTTCTGGGTAAGCTCGCTCCATCGTAGACTTTGTCTCTGTCATCTCTGACAAATACCATAGTCAAGAGCAAATCCATCTATACTAACATATAAAGCTGAAGAGTTTGTTTGTTTGTTTGTTTACTTGAACGCGTTAATCTCAGGAACTACTTTTCCGATTTGAAAAATTATTTCAGTGTTAGATAGCCCATTTATCGAGGAAGACTATAGGCTACATATCATCACGCTAAGACCAATAGGAGCGGAGCAGTAATGAAAATTGTGACGCAGATGAAGTTGCGCGGGTCAACTAGTAACAAATAAAAAAAAACCAGCCAACTGCTAGTCAGACTTGCACACGAAGGGTTTCGTACCATAAACCTTAATTTTTATTATTTGTTGTTATAGCGGCAATAGAGATACACAATCTGTGAAAATTTTAGCTGTCTACCTATTACGGTTCTTGAGATACAGCCCGCTGAAAGACAGACAGACGGACGGACGGACAGCGGAGGCTTAGTAATAGGGTTCCGTTAGTTACCCTTCGGGTACGGAACCCTAAAAAAAAGTACAAATCACACCTTATTTATTCGTTGGCCCTATCAAAATCATCGTCTTGGTTATTAGGCCAAGAGCAGAGTTTGTCTTTATCTCAGTAGAAGTTATCTAACTTCTAGCAAGGTAAAGGCGAAGACACGACTTCTTATCTAAGAAGTGTGTAGTGTATGTGATATTTATTTCGCTAAAAGTGCTAGGTACTTGAAACCAGGTTCTAAAACACAATATGGAGGATATTCAATAAAATGGCTCAATTACCCATTAATAGAGTCGCTTTACATATGCACTAGTGGACGCCCGTAACTTTGTCTGCTCGACTCTAATTGATCTTAGCGTGATGATATATAGCCTTTCTCGATAAATGGGCTATCTAACACTGAAAGAATTTTTCAAATCGGACCAGTAGTTCCTGAGATTAGCGCGTTCAAGCAAACAAACAAACAAACTCTTCAGCTTTATATATTAGTGCTAGTTGACCCACGCAACTTCGTTTGCGTCACAATTTTCATTACTGTTCCGCTCCTATTAATCTTAGCGTGATATATATAGCCTATATATAGCCTTCGTCGATAAATGGGCTATCTAACACTGAAAGATTTTTTCAAATCGGCCCAGTTGTTCCTGAGATTAGCGCGTTCAAGTAAATAAACAAACAAACAAACATACTCTTCAGCTTTATATATATAATAATATAATATTAGTACTAGTTGACTCGCGCAATTTCGTCTGCGTCACAATTTTCATTACTGCTCCGCTTCTATTGGTTTTAGCCTATAGCCTTCCTCGTTAAATGAGCTATCTAACACTGAAAGAAGTTTTCAAATCGGATCAGTAGTTCCTGAGATAAGCGCGTTCAAGCAAACAAACAAACAATTTCAGTTTTATATATTAGTATAGATATAGATAAGCTAAAGGAACAATAATTTCAAATAGCAAATTAGCTACCATACACAGTTTCCCCGGCCAACCAATTCAGCTTTCATCACGTTTTAAAAATAAAAAGCTTAACACAATCCCAGGACACACGACAAAGGGGACGGTCCACAAAAAAAGTGCAGCATTTTCCCAAAAATTAGGCAGTCGCCGACCGATACAAATAACTACAGTACGGAGAGCTCTAAAGCTGTTTTAGCAAGCTCCCAAACCCGGGCGTTGACGCCTGAAAGCGTACAAAAGGGGTAAAAGTGTGTTCTAAAATGCCCCAATGCTCCTTCGTTTGTTCATAACAGCCGGGCTTGCACGAACACTGACTTTTTACAGTGCCCTTACCCGTCACTCAGGTTTTTTATTCTCAGTGGGTATTAGGTTTGTTGTCTGCATGTCCTGTGTACGCCATATTTGGTATTTTTTAGACGAAAATTCTCGATGGAATATGTTGCTGTTTGATGTTCTCGAGATTGTGATCGGATTCCTGGTAGTTGGTGAATGGGATTTGTAGAAAAGTTCGTTTGAACTTCTTTCTGGCTTTGGTGAAGAGACTGTAGTTTTGATTGTAGTTGACTGTGAAATCAGCAAATGGTTTTAATATATTGTACTGATTATAGTAAAAGTTCTGCTCCGAACCAAGTGACATTTTATGTGTAGTGGGGATGGTTGAAATGACAAAATGCTTCATCATCTACCTAGCCTTTTCCCAACTATATTGTGGTCGGCTTCCAGTCAAACCGGATTTAGCTGAATACCAGTATTTTACGCCGAGCGGCTGCCTACCAGACCTCCGCCACCCATTAACTGGGTAGCACGGTCCTTCATGGCAAGACTGGAGTCAGAATAACTGGCTCCTGACTATCAGTAACTACTGCCAAAGATCTACAAATGACAGCCGGGACCAACGGCTTAACGTGCTTTCCGAGGCATGGAAGAAACTCGGTATGTTATGATGGTCATGATGATCCACAGACCAACCTTGGCAAGCGTTGCTTAACCTTGAAAATTGACCCGTGCGGCTATTATTATCTAGCCACGAGCTCCTCTGAAATGACAAAATGTTTAAGATTGTGAATATTTTGGCGGCGCATGTTAACCTCTCACATTGTCGACCATCCGACACTCTTTATTGTTGATACCTAAAATATGACTTAGGTATGATATTTTTGTAGTCGGAGGCAAGGCAATCTATAAAAATGTAAGAAGCATGGTTTTTTTTTAAAATTGCGAATGCGAACTTTTTAGGGTTCCGTACCCAAATGGTAACCAACGGAACCCTATTACTAAGCCTCCGCTGTCCGTCCGTCCGTCCGTCCGTCTGTCTGTCAGCGGGCTGTATCTCAAGAACCGTAAATTAAAACAAAAAATAATAAAAATCAAGGTTTATGGTACGGAACCCTTCGTGTACGACTTGCACTTGGCCGGTTTTTTTTAAATTAGTAGAATTGTCTCTCTCATATTAACCCAAGGCCAATTTCTCTTACTTAAAATCGTTCGAATTCAAGGTGCAATGTCATCTTAGAAACATCAAATGTTAAAATCATGTCGCTTTTGAAAACGCTCACACCTTAGAATATGAGAATTGCCCTCTCACTTGTAAACACACGATATTCACCACTAAATTCCTCTAACAACACAAACACTTAAAATGAATCCCAGACAAATAACCTTCAAGCAATAATTTGAAAAGCGCAATCTATCTTGTCTGTATCAATTTTATTAGATTACGCCACGTGAGGGTAACGTTGTATGTTTGTGAAGAGCCGCGTGGTCGGTGGATCAATAGCCTGGTGGGTCGGCGGCGGTTTGTGCTGAGGACAAACAGAGGATGCCGCGGAGGCGCCTTGCTTCTGGGCCGAGGATGTGGGAAGGGCGAAGTGGAGGTGACATGGTTAGAATATCGTCGAAATTAGTAATTATATTTTAAGGTTACTAAAAAAACTGGCCGTGCAGGTCGGACTTGCGTGCAAAGGGTTCCAAACCAATTTAATTTTTTTCAACATGTTATTTTAACACTATAGATTTCTTATAGGTTTTTCTGTAATCTATAGGTAAAGATATATTATCTCCACTGTTTTTAAAATTTTAGGCACAGTAGTTTCGCAGATAAGGGGGGGAACGGTAATTTTATTACGAAGGTAATTTTGTAATTTTTTTAGAAATTACGAGAGACGAAAAGTAATTTCTTGAATAACTTCAAAACAGCTTATTTTAAAATTAAGAAAAAAATACAATTAAAGCCCTCACAGTAAGCCCTTTCATTTGATATGTCACGCGATACAGTTAAATATTTTTTTAAATTTCTAGTTTGGCCCCCAAAAATAACTTCCATACTAGAAAAATATTTATTTACGTAACGCGCCCATGTTTAGGTCACAAAAGTCCATAGGTCTACCAAATTTCAACGAAATCAGTTCAGTGGATCCGGAGAAAACTGGCTGTGACAGACGGATGGACAGACAGACACCCGACTGACCTTAAAAATCTTACCATGAACACTCATATAGAGGGTTGACAATCATGTGTAGTAAGGGTTGTTTTTTAATTCGTCCCCAATTTATTTATTTGAGTTGTGTCCATTTTTGGATCAGGCTGTGACAGACAGACATACACATGAATGATCCTATAAGACGCTCAGAACACTAAAAAGACTCACCTCGGAAATAGTAACTGAATACATTTTTTCACTCTGTTCAAGAATAAATTTCAGTAGTAAAGTTTATCTATATAAAATTCTATCACATTATTAAACACCCCTCATGGCTCTGCGTCCCGCGGCACGGAACCGATCAATCAAACAAGCAGTCACAGCTGAAAACAATATAGGGGCTCCTCCACCGACACTATGTTTGTTTTATACACCCTGCGCTTGTGGCCAACTATATCTATTTGGGCTTCCTGTTTCAAAACATAGGTCTGTTTAATTTATCCGGGCGATAGAAGGTAATGGTCATGATACTATCTTTGTGAGATAATATAATCGTGATGCGATGCGAAGGAGGTGGACCGATGACCTGGTGAAGGTCGAGGGTAGCCGATGGATGCGAGACGCGCAGGACCGGTCGTTGTGGTGACGCTTGGGGGAGGCCTATGTCCAGCAGTGGACGTCTTTCGGCTGATATGATGATGATCATGCGATTGATGAGCTCGAGGCTAAATAATAACACACGGTTCGATCTTCGAGGCTAAGCGACGCTTGCCCAGTTCGATCTGTAGATGAGTGATCAATAATAACGTTTCGAGGCTCTTCCGTATTCTCGGAAAGCTCGTTAAGCTTAACTAGTTTTCCAAGACACGGGGAAAGATGTAGAAATGGCAGCCAAAACATTGGTCTCGTCTTTTGACAGTCAGCGGCCAGAATATATGACGCCAGTCTTGCCAAGGGGTACCGTATTGTCCACCAGCTGTCAGTGTCAGTAGGGGTCAGCTAGGCAGTGATTGCTTATCTGACCTTCACAACCTTGCATCCGGTTAGACTGGAAGGCAACTCCTACATAGTTGGGAAAAGGCTAGGCAGGTGTATAGATTTATGAAAAAACATCGTATTCAAGTGAAAGTAGGCTAGTTTCCACCATCAATAAATTGCAAAATAATGAATACGTATTTTTTGTTTTTGTAAATCAATGAATATTGACAAAGATAAAACGCATCAATACTGTGACGTATTGAGAATTTTAAAAGCGTCGTATCTTCGCCAATTTTAGCTTACGTAACAAAAGAAAAAAAACAGGATAAATATTTTTTGATAATTTAACTGATGGACTAATTACATTTTTTGATAATTTAACTGATGGACTAATTAAATTTTTTTGATAATCTAACTGATGGACTAATTAATTTTTTTGATAATCTAACTGATGGACTAATTACATTTTTTGATAATCTAACTGATGGACTAATTACATTTTTTGATAATCTAACTGATGGACTAATTACATTTTTTGATAATCTAACTGATGGACTAATTACATTTTTTCACTGGACAAGACTATTAAGAGTATTTAATTGTACAACAAAAGAAGTATAATAGAATTCCACAGTTGACTCCTAAATAAATGTATCAGAGGTTATAATGTAATTCAATTACCAATAAAGCATTTATGCACACAGTGGAGATATATGGAGAATTAAGACGTGTAGGCACGAATCATTGAATAAAGAGACATTTAAAGAAATTGAAACTAGGTGTCAAGAAAACCAACTGCAAAAAGAAAAAAGTTTTAAATGCACTCAAAGTTTTTAATTCACTTTTCAAGATGCAGTTACTGGTACCTATCAAAATTGAACTAAAATAACTGCCACCAACTGCGTTGGAGTGCTTGAAAGTGATCGTGTTTGGAACTTTTTAGTTTTACTTGCTATGTTATTTTATATAGAAAACTAACAAGTGCGTGTCAGGCTGCGCGCAAAGTATGGTTCCATAGTTCATCATCTGCCTAGCCTTTTCCCAACTACATTGGGGTCGGCTTCCAGTCAAACCGGATTCAGCTGAATACCAGTGTTTTACGTGGAGCGGCTGCCTACCAGACCTCCACAACCCATTAACTGGGTTACACGGTACATCTTGGCAAGACTGGAGTCAGATTTACTGGCTTCTGACAATCCGTAACGACTGCCAAAGATCTACAAATGACAGCCGGGACCAACAGCTTAACGTGCTTTCCGAGGCACGGAGGAAACTCGTTATGTTAAGATGGTCACCCATCCACAGACCAACCTTGGCAAGCGTTGCTTAACCTTCAAGATCGATCCGTGCGGCTGTTTTTATTTAGCCACGAGCTCCTCGCAAAGTATGGTTCCATAGTTGCACGTCACAATTGCCAACAATGGTGTTTATTTGTAAAACACCAACAACTTCTTAGGCAGTGAAAGTACACACGATTATAAATAACTTTTACTTTAAGAACAACCCCGAAAACTCGCTGAAATTCGGCATAAAGCTTCCCTACACTCCGTCGGTGAGCACTTAGAGAAGATTTCTCGAAATTCTTACGGGAACGGGATAAAACGGGATATGCGCGTACGAAGTCCAAACAACCAACCAACAACCAACCAACCTACATGCCAAATTTGAGTTTCGACTATGTGTTGTCAACGGACGAATTTTATATAGGTATTAGGATTATAATAAGTGCTAAAGTTTGTTAATTTTTCACGTCTTGACGGCTGATCGGATTTAGATGAAACTTGGCTCGCGAGAAGACCTTGCCTTAGGTTGAGCCTTAAGATACTTCTATTCCGGGAGTTTATTCTCTTGGGATAATTTCTGAGAATCACGCGGGTAAAGCCGATGGCAGAAGCTAGTCAAGAAATGGAGAATGAAAGCATTGAGTTATGCATCACAAAAATAAAACAGTTTTGAATATAAACCAGCAAAGAACTTTTGAATTTTATTTAGCAGTACTTGACTTACTTTTCAAAATGTTTTTCAGTGCTATCTTATTCATGATAAAAATGTACATTTTATAGACCATTTGCTACCAAGATATTTTATTTAGTCGCTCTCTCAATTCAAAATGCATCGTTGTTAGTAGGAGTCGAGTCGAACAGTAAAATGCTGAGTTTAAAGATCGTAAGATGTCAGGAATTGTGGCCGCTGGTCATCGCCGCTTCGATATGTTACATTTTTTATCATTTGTTGGGCGGAGAGCTGATGAATATTAAGTAATTTTCATATTACAGGGCTGTGAGCAAAATGGTATCGTGAAGCGGTGTTTTGACTTTATATAGCAAAAGAGGTGATCAATAATACTGACATTTTTTTCGGAAACTACATGACTCGATGAAGTTCGAACCCCCTAAAATCAATTTGATTGTTCTTTGTTTGTGAGTGTTTTGTAGTGTTAAGTCAAGAGGTGACTTCTAGGCAAGTGTACTCCATCTTCGACCACATCATCGCTAACCTTTAGGTGGGATAGTGGTCGAACGCGTGCCTATTAATAGAAAAAAAAACCAACGGGTTGCACTCCGGGAGTGCCGGCAGAAGTGAAATCTTGAAAACGTGCTTCTCTTCCTCTGTCTTATGAATTTTAGATCAGGTCACGTGTCCTGACACGAGTTTAACATTTTTTACCCATCACAAAAAAGTGCACAACGCCGCTAAAGGAATTTTCACTTCAAAAACAGTCTTGAGGCGAATTACACAAAAAAGTAATAGGACAGGAACTGATTTTTGTGACTGACTGACGGACGATGCTCATCCGAAACTACTGGTCGTAAAAAGCTGTTTGGCAAATTCACACTCAAATCATTTATTTCAATTCAACCATTTGCAGGCAGTTTAGAATTGTTACGGTCAGTCAAATGAGATGAAGCTATTTCTAGATCTCTATGGATAAGAACGGGCAAGAAACTCCACAGACACTCATATTACTCTACATTACGGTAAATCTCATATTACTTGGCTGAGAACAAAACGGTATCGTGAGGCTTGACAAATTTAGGTGGGTTATATGTTAATGTTACTGGGTTCAAAGCAGATAGCAAAAGAGGTAGATGATATTTATTTTGTAAATTGATAAAGATTACTAACACACTTTTTTGACATATTAAATGTTTTTCTTGCAGAACTAAAAAGGCCCCTTTAGTAGAAACAGCCAGCACATCAAGCTACACGAAACTGTCAAGTTTTTCCAATCAACCTTGAACTTAATTCTTTAGCGATAAATATGAAAATGTTCGATAAATTCATCATCATCTGCCTAGCCTTTTCCCAACTACATAGGGGTCGGCTTCCAGTCAAACCAGATTCAGCTGAATACCAGTGTAACAGTGTTTTAGTGGAGCGGCTGCCTGCCAGACCTCCACAACCCATTAACACCCAGTTAATGGGTTGTGGACACGGTACATCTTGGCAAGACTGGAGTCAGATTTACTGGTTTCTGACAATCCGTAACGACTGCCAAAGATGCCAGGCTTAACGTGCTTTCCAAGGCACGGAGGAAACTCGTTAATGTTAAGGTGGTCACCCATCCACAGACCAACCTTGGTAATCGTTGCTTAACCTTCAAGATCGATCCATGCGGCTGTTATTATTTAGCCACGTGCTCCTCAAATTGTTTGACAAATTGTTGTATGGTTATTATTGTGATCCTAATATAATTCTACTGGAGTGGCCTTTTTAGACCCGCTGCAGTGAGTCAGTAAAAACTGATACTATTTAGAAAGGGTTATAAAACTATACATAACAATAGGAGGGGAATAGGAGGGGGGGTCTCCTATTGTTTATTGGATTGTCATCAACATCCTAGCCTTTCCCCAACTATATTGGGGTCGGCTTCCAGTCAAGCCGGATTCAGCTGAATACCAGTATTTTACGTGGAGGGGCTGCCTACCAGACCCATTAACTGAGTAATACGTCAGTTCTTGCAAGACTAGTGTAAGATTTTACAGGCTTCTGACAGTCCGTAAAGACTGCCATTGATCTAAAAATGACAGCCGGGACCAACGGCTTAACGTGCTTTCCGAGGCACGGATGAAACCTGAATTGTAAGAGATGGAAAAAAAAGTGACTACTAAGAGATAAATACGGAAAAGACATGTTGAAGCGGTCTCAAATAAATTGTGTTCAAGCAGCAAAAATGTTGATGATGAAATAAACTATTACTACTACTAAATATTCACCACAAATACTCATATAAAAGAAGCTCTCATCTCTTCATCAAAAACCCAACAAAAATTTCTCTTTCATAAAATACTCTTCTTCAAGTAAAACGTAAATACCTATATCAAATTATCTGATATACACGTACGAAGACATGCAAAAATTGTCCATACGACCGATGTTTGGGTCGGAGGGTAGAACTAAATTTTTTACGTCCAGTAAAACGGTCGTCAAACGGAGTCGATGTTAACTGCTGTTCATGTGAAGACTGCCGTAAAACGAGGGTAGTTGCTCATAATGTGTTCACACTGCACCTGTTTACCAAGTCTATCGGGATGTTTATCCTGTTCAAGAGTTACTTGAAGTAGTTTTTTTGAAAATACAACGGACTTTAAGATAAAAAAAAAACTACAAAGTATAAAATAACTTTAATTTCGGAAGTCGTTGTTTTAGTTGTTTCTTCGTATTTTAACAACGGTTTTTGAAATTAAAGTTATTGCATACTATGTAGTGTTTTTATTAGGAATTCCGAACTACTCAATCAAGGTTAGGCAGATGACGAAACTAATCTGCCTCTATGGTTGGAAACCGACCCAACATAGTTTCGAAAAGGCTACGGAGACGATAATGTCAAATTAGTGTGATTCAATTCAATTTATTTATTTACTACAATTATAATCATCGATACATTAAGTAACAAACAACAACACACACATAATACACACACACACAACACACAACAGACAGTAACACATACAACACACAGTAACACACACATACACACACAGACAGTAACATTAATAGTGACAATAATTTCACTGATATTTCTGTGCATATAAATCCCTAAACCACAAACCAACTCCTAATCAACACAGGTCAAGACACACCCTATATATAATTATCCAATTTTTCCGCGTCACAGCGTTCAATCGACCACCGATACCTACGTATGACGTCACTTGTCTAATGAGCTTTGACGCCCTGTATGTTATCCCGTATAGATTGTGCTCTCAATCGGCTTAGCTGCAGCATCTCTGTGCAGCTTAATCCCATGAGTCAAAAAGCTTATTGCATCAGGTTTAGAGAACGTGCAGGAGTTATAGGTGGCAGCACAGAAGTGTCATTATTAAGAGTATTATCCAAACATTATAAAATTCAGCAGTTTTTGAGTGACTGACAGACAACACACAGCCGAAGCTACTGATCGTAGAAAGCTGAAATTTGGCATGTAAGTTCCTTGCGGATCAAAGAGCTGTCAGCACAAAAGACGGGGCCCGCTAGGGCCAGTGACTGCTGGGGTTGCGGATTTCGTTCGAAAGAGGCACCGTACCCTGGAACGCAAAGGGCACTAGGAGGAACACGGATGGGTTTTAGTCAGTAAGAGTCTGACACTCCCTTCTGCTCCATCCAAAGCAGGAGGAGTCATTTGACGATTTCCCATCCTTAAAAAAAAATGGTTCCTTGCGGAATATAGAGAAGCATTAAGAGATTCCCGAAATTCCAACGGGAACGGAAAAGCAGGATATGCGCGTCCGAAGTCGCTAGCAAAAGCTAGTGTTACTTGTAAGTTTTGAAGGAGGAAATAATTCATTCGGAAGGAGTCATTCGATGATTTCCCAGCCTTTAAAAAAGATACTACAAGTTGGCAGCACTAAAGCGTCAACGTCAAATATTTTAATCGTTAAAGTTTTGAATAAGCAACACTAGGGGGATTTGTTCAAGTGGCCAGTTCTACTCGATTCCCAGGTCGGGTAAAAAATGGTATTGGGTTTGCATTCGATTTCATTTGTTTTTTTTGAAGTTCTCTGTGACTGTCCGGAGTCTGGAAGTTGGTGGTGTGATAACCCCGAGCCTCGGAAGATATGTTAAACCGTTTGTCCTGTGTCAGATCTCTATCCGGTGACTATGAGAGTGATAGAAGAGAAAGTGCGTCTGAGTTTGCGTACACACTTGTTGCACTTAAATATCTTCTTGCGCACACTTGGCGTCAGCCGCCAAGTGTTCGTTCTGGCTGGACTACAGATATCGAACGAACGTGTGATTCAATACCAGAAATGGGGGCAATGACAATCAGCCTCCAAGATGTAGCTTGTGTAGTTCGTTCGTTGCCTAACTGGAAATCTTCAGGAACGGACGGACGGCACAATTTTTGAATTATAGGCTACTGAAATGCCAAACGAGCGTGCCCAGTTCCTGGTATAGATGAACGCTGATACTCAATCATCATCATCATCTGCCGAGCCTTATCTCAACTATATTGGGGTCGGCTTCCAGTCAAACCGGATTCAGCTGAATACCAGTGTTTTACGTGGAGCGGCTGCCTACCAGACCTCCGCAACCCATTAACTGGGTAACACGGTACTTCTTGGCAAGACTGGAGTCAGATTTACTGGTTTCTGACAATCTGTAACAACTGCCAAAGATCTACAAATGACAGCCGGGACCAAATGCTTAACGTGCTTTCCGAGGCACGGAGGAAACTCGCTATGTTAAAATGGTCACCCATCCACAGACCAACCTTGGCAGCAGTTGCTTAACCCGTGAAGATCGACCCGTGCAGCTTTTATTATCTAGCCACGAGCTCCTCAGTATTGCCTGGACGTTGATACTCAGTATTGCATGTTAATAAAACTCATGTTTCAATTTTGCGACACACGTAACGTTCTATTACGTTCAGAGTTGTTCGGTAAAACATTGTTTTAATTCGATCCGTTTTGAGGGACTTCAACTAAATGTATGGTTACTTGCAAAACATTGAGCTATCAGAATAGTCAATGGTATCCGTCTATTTCATTTTCATTTGGTCAAATGCGCTCGTTAACGAACTAGGAACATTATACGTATGTGGAACTGGTTGAGACTAGATATTGCTTTGTCTTGTGGCCCAAGCATGCTCAGATTTTCAATCAGCTTAAGAACCGAGAACCGGCTTAGACGCTTGATGAATTGTCCTTGAAGTATATTTTGCCGAAACGATTGAATACAATGATTGACACTTTTAATTTGTTGTACATTATTGTGTAAGCTATGTATAATACGCATGCCTACCAGAACTGACATTTTCGTATATCAAAAGCACACTTTGTAAACAAGCTTATTACAAATTAGAAGATTACATTCAGGATAAGAATGCAGGGAAGCATGCTGGTCCTGCTCCATAGGACCGTCAATGTTGTGGACAAAATCAAACTGGTTGCTTTATGTATTAATTTTATAGATGTTCTGTTTCTTTTTGTGTTTGTATTTTTCTGTTAACTCACACACTGTTAATTAGTGATTTCAATATTTGTAAATGTGTGAGTATCATGTACCTACTTATTTAGAAAATTGATAAGTCTACTTCTGCATACCCTAGGTGCATGGTCCTCACATATTACTAAATTTTTGTATACTTACCAAATATTGTAAAAGATTTATTTGAAAAGAGTAACTATGGAGTTTCTTGTCCATTCTTCTCCATAAGAATCTACCTTTCCAAATGGACAGTAGAGTCACTTCAGAATTTTTATATATATTTGAAATGTGAATGACGTTCAAAAGTGCCGTTTAATGGCCTAATTGGAATAAACGTTTTGACTTTGACTTTGATTCTTGTTTCTCGTATAATAATGAAACGTCAAAGCTCTCGTCGTCAAACCGACCAATAAAAGCGTGCTCACGACTCGTGCCGGTTATATTTACTATAATATTTGTATTTATGCCCAGTCGATGGTAGCAGGGTCACTCCATATCATATGCAACTTAAACATACCTGGCCTTCGTGTGAAATCGATATTAACCAAAATAAAAACGTTGCAATGGCCTTTATTTTATACTTTTTTATAATTTCTACCAACGTTCTCATAAATTCTGTATTTGCATCTTCCCTATTGTAGGCGCCGCGGTTCGCCAATGTGACGCTGTCAATGTCATCGACGTCAAGTGTCATCCAGCTGTCAAAAGAACCGTTCGCTTCCGCCAATTTTTAGGATTCCGTACCCAAAGGGTATCCAACGGAACCCTATTACTAAGCCTCCGCCGTCCGTCCGTCCGTCCGTCCGTATTTTTGTCAGCGGGCTGTATCTCAAGAACCGTAATAGGTGGACAGTTGAAATTTTCACAGATTGTGTTTATCTATTGCCGCTATAATAACAAATAATAAAAACTAAGGTTTATGGTATGGAACCCTTCGTGTGCGAGTCCAACTCGCACTTGACCGGTTTTTTTCACTTCGAACTTAGACTTTCTTTTATAAAATTTTCGCATGTAACTAATTTTACTCATTATAAAATCAGCATTAAACTGTTAAATCTCTCAAGCGACATCGGAGTACGTTATTTATATTCCAAGTAACGTAGTGTTTCCTTTATGTCTCATTTCTGTAACTTACGAGTATATGGTTTACATAATATGTAAAGAGTTTTCTATTCTATTCTCATCATCTGCCTAGCCTTTTTCCCAACTATATTGGGGTCAGCTCCCAGTCAGATCGGATTCAGCTGAATACCAGTATTTTACAAGGAATGGCTGCCTGCAGAACTCCACGACCAATTAATGGGTAACTCTGTACTTCTTGGCAAGACTAGTGTCAGATGTTCTAGCTTCTGAATATCCGTAACGACTGCCAAAAATCTTCAAATGACAGCCAACGGCTTAACGAGCTTTCCGAAGCACGGAGAGATCTCGGTGTGTTAAGATGGTCACCCATCCACAGACTGACCTCCGTGAAGATCGGACCGTCTGGATGTTATATTTTATCCACGAGCTCCTCCCATTCCACTATTTTATTCTATTATACTCTGGTGGAATTAGGGTGAACTGTGATCCGCAATAGACATACCTCTGCATTTTCGGGGAATACAAACGTGGTACCTACAAGGTTATAATGTAGTACTTGGAAATTGTTACCGATACACACTGTAGGTGCTTCATGTATATTTTGCTGCGTCAAACACAACTGCGTATTGGACTAGGGTTCGATAATCTTACAACGAGAAAATTGTTCTTGGTTTTCCTATTAGAAGTTAAACAACACTAGCCTTGAAGCAAGAAGCTACCGGTATAACTAATTAAGTATGACATTATTATTATGGTTTAGAAAACAATAAAAAAATATTTTTATCAAAAAACCTGACGGAAAAAACGAATAAAAAGTTCCAAACAAGTCTCTTTTCAAGCAGTCTGATACAGTTGGTTGATTTTAGTTTGTTGTAATTTTAGTAGCCCGAACTGACCCTCAGCTAAGCAAAGGCATCCCTCCATTCTTTCCTCCGTTCCCAGTTCTGAGCCTATTCTTGCCAATCCCAAAGTTTAGTTTAATTTCTGATTAGATTTGTGATTTTGTTTTGGTTTTTGACTCTCGAAAATCATAACACGCTTTCTGGGGGAGTCAGGTAAAAACAAGCGCAGTCAGAAGACCCACACTAGACTATACCTACAAATATACCAACAAATGTACATAGTGGTCCCCACTTGACTATACATATGTACATTACTACCACCCTTTGTTTAAAGTTCACTGCCTAAGGGTGCCTGTCCATTACAGCGGATCGAGGCAGCGGAGCGGAGAAACGAAAAAAATATTAACCAATCATGTCAGTCAAAATGTCAGTGAGTCACGTGGTGAGATTGTATGCAATTCCATTGGTTAATGTTTCTCCGATTCTGCGCTCCGTTGCCTCACTCCATTGTCTCGCTCCGCTGCCTCGCTCCACTGTTTCGCTCCACTGTCTCGCTCCACTGTCTCGCTCCGCTGCCTCGCTCCACTGTCTCGCTCCACTGACTCGCTCCACTGCCTTGATCCACGGTCTCGCTCCACTGTCACGCTCCGCTGCCTCGCTCCACTGTCCCGCTCCACTAACTCGCTCCGCTGCCTCGCTCCACTGTCTCACTCCACTGACTCGCTGCTCCGCTACCTCGCTCCATTGTCTCGCTCCACTGTCTCGCTCCACTGATTCGCTCCGCTGCCTCGCTCCACTGTCTCGCTCCACTGTTTCGCTCCAATGCTTCGCTCCACTGTCTCGCTCCGCTAATGGAAAGGCACCCTTCCACTAGTTTCTCAAACACAATTAGTGCTGTAACCCATATCATTGTGCAACCAAATATCCCTCAGTTGTCAGTTAAATGATGCACGCTACATGTTGCAATTTGATATTTGATACAAGCTTCTTCTTGGAAACTCTAATAAGTCCTTGTTGTGTCAGCCTATAAGAGCTGTTCTGGACTAAGGCTCCACCCAGGGGGCTGGTCTTAATGATCGTATATAGGCGAAAGGATTGGTGTTCAAGATCAGTTATGCTAGCCCGGTTGAGCAGTGTCCACCCTTAGCGAGGTGAACTGCGAGTGGTCCCGACCATAAAACAAAAAGGTCAAGATCAGTCTTGATTTGAACCTGATCTGTAACGTTGATTTTCCAAATCGGTGTCTGTGTGTAGTGCGTTTAAGTTACATTATCTTTGACAGTTTCCTTATGGCTAAAATAATAAAGGATACACATTATCTGCCTCGTCTTATCCCAACTATATTGGGGTCAGCTTCTAGTCAAACCGAATTTAGCTGAATACCAGTATTTAACGTGGAGCGGCTGCCTACCAGACCTATAACTCATAAGAAAAAAGGATAGAATACTGTGATACAAAAATCAGAAGTAAATAACTATGAACAAAATGTTAAGTGCAATTTTATGACTGTTTTAATTCTACCCTGTGGTTTTCAAACTGAAATTAACGCAATATCTCTGAAAAGGTTTACAAGAAAAACAAAAAAAAAAAAACAGTGACATTGACATAAAGATGACAAGCATTTGAGTGTGTTAGAGCGACCAAGCTCTACGTCTTGTCTTCTCCAGAAAACCCCTTACGATTTTTAAATTCAATTAAGATTTAACTATTTTATTTATTATCTTCTTATTAATTTCTACTGGACTGAACCTCAATTGCTATGTGTATGTGTCATTATTTCTCCAATAATTTTGGTAAGATTATATTCAAAAAATTGGTCCAACTTTTTTATATTGAAAAACGTCATGTTAGCAACTGTCACTAATGTTTTATTTTTTTTTGTTTCAGGATTTTTTTTCAATAATGCGGCTGTCTAATGGAGTCTAGCTTAGGCATCACGGAAGCCGGTAAGTCAGTCACTGTCTTTTTTTTTCTCCTAAACTATGTTCGTGAGATTTTTTTTTGCAAAATTATCCTTGAACGGTGACCATGTTATCGTGGCTTATTTGATTATGTTTTTTTTTTGGAAATTCATGTGGCTTAGTATTTACGAAAGAAAAACAAAGATTGTTTTATCTTGACCGTAACTTTACTACGTTTTCGACTGTGGAGAACTTCAGTAGCGCATGTCGAAGTGAGACAAATGAAAAAGTGCCCAATACGACACTGTTGGCTATAACCGACAAGCAAACGGATTTTTTAAGTACAAAATAAATATACTAAATCAAGTTTTCTGTGATTACGTTACGAGTAATATTTTATTCAAAAAATATAGAACGAAAAGCAACGATTAATTGGTTATCGATAAGATGTTGGAATTCAAATTTTTTGGTTAGTTGTTTACGCTGAATTTGTGGCTTGGCGTGGGAGGAACGCCGATGCATTGACCGCTAGAGGTCAAAAGGTTAATTACAAAATACAGTACACCTAAGAAGTGGAAATTCATACTGGAATCTGTGTTTCTTAACAGCTACAGCTTGGGGGGCTTTTAGTCAAGAGTGAATAGGTTACTTCTAGGCAAGCGTGCTCCATTAACCACCTCATTGCTCTCTGGTGAGATAGGTGTCGCGTGCCTATCTCATCTCTTTGACTGAACGACCTTGACAATTCTGTGCCTGTAAATGGTTTATTTGATAAATCATGTTTTTGACTTTCGGTTCAATAACAATAAAAACATACTAGTGCGTAGTTTTCGGCAAAATATTGTTCAACACTAATAAAATTGAAAGCCAGGATTTTCCCCAAAATTCCTCTAAAACCATAGACACACTTACTTCGCGGCTATTTTTTCTCGTCAAGCTGGCTTGGCGGCAGGGGGGCTACCAGCTATCAATACAATAGCTTCCCGACATTGATCGATGGCTCCATTGTGGGTGCATGTAGGATCCGCTAATGTGTTCCCAGTATTATTTTCCCTTCATTTGTATTATTTGATGTGTAATCACAATTTGCAATTGATTTTTGGTTTGATCAGGTTTTTTTTTTTGGTAATTTTTTGTATTTTGTCGTTTTTTTTTTTTTTTTTTTTACTATTGATAGGCACGCGTTTGACCACTATCTCACCTGATGGTAAGCGAGGATGTGGTCGAAGATGGAGCACGCTTGCCTAGAAATAACCTATTCACTCTTGATTTAAAGACTCCCAGGTTGTAGCTATCAGGAAACACAGACTCCGGCAGGGAATTCCACTCCTTAGCTGTACGCACTATGAATGTGTTCCCAAAACGTTTTGTGCGTATGGGTGGGATGTCCACCATGTACCGGTGGCGCATCGCCGTTCGTCTTGTGGTCCGATGATGGAACGGGCTTGGCGGAATTAAATTATGCAATTCCGTCGCACATTCCCCAAAATGCAACCGGTAAAAAACCGACAGGCTAGCAACTCGTCGTCGATGTTCAAGACTTTGGAGCTTCGACGCGACGAGCTTCTCATTGCCGATGATCCTCTTGGCTCGTTTCTCAATTGACTCAAGGGCATCAAGCTGGTATCTGGCAGATCCATCCCAAAGATGAGAGCAGTATTCCATACACGATCGAACTTGCGCTTGATAGAGTTTGAGCAGCTGTTCCGGCGTGAAGTACCGTCTCACCTTAGCCAGAATCCCCAACTTCTTTGCAGCCACTTGAGCTTTTGCCTCTATGTAAGGGCCAAAATTGAGAGTAGATGTTAATGTAACCCCAAGAAGCTCAAGATGGTCGGTTATCGGCACGGTTTCACCGCGGAAAGATGGAGCTGGGCGGAATTGGCTCCTTTTGGCGGAAAATAGACACGCTTGGGTCTTAGCAGCATTGAACTTGACCAGATTGGCATCGCCCCAATCAGAGACCGCCTGTAGGGACACGTTCAAGCGCTCAACCATTGCCTCCCGGAGAGACCGGATCTGCGACCCACCAGCTCGTGCGTCGGACACGTATCTCTCAGCAACAGTGCTGTCGTCTGCATACCCAAAGGTACCGGGTTTAAGCAGATCATTAATATGCAGCAAGAACAGTGTTGCCGAAAGCACCGACCCCTGAGGAACCCCGGCACTAATATCCAGCAGTCGTTTATTATTAAGGTCTTGTTGAAATAGGACGTAAACTTTAAACCTGTGAACGAATCTCCCTTTTTACCCGACTGCGAAAGAAGGTATGTTTTTCGAGTGTATGTATGTATGAATGGATATATATTTCTTTGGCACGCCCTAGAGACGGTTCGATGGATTTTAGCTTGAGAGGTGTCGTTAGATTTGTATTTACTGTGAAAGTGACACTGGGGTATATCAAAATAATAAATAAACAAAATGGCGAATTTTTCGGGCCTATTCAAATGTTTGGCGCGCTCTGCAGCCTAAACGGCTCGATGGATTCGCTTTAGCTTCAAAGGTGTCGTTAGATTTGTATTTTATGTGAGATTAACACTGGGAATATAAAGTTAAAATGGCCGATTTTGGCGCCATATTATGCCTTAAAAAATCAAAACCTATCGAGTATCAAGATAAAGGGCTCGAGGAGACGATTCCAAAACTGTACGTAACTCACTAAAATGTAGGAAATAATTTCAAGCAGTCTGATGCAGTTTAATCACTGATCTGATGCCACCAACTGCATCAGACTGCTTGAAAAGCGACTTGTTTTGGACTTTTTAGTCGTTTTGAGCGGTCGGGTTTTCTGACGACGTAATTCTTTTTATTTAAAGTTTTTATGTGCACAATTTATTCATCCAGAGGTGGTCTGACAGATAATATCGCTTTAAGCAATAAGATCATGACGGAGACGAGTAGAGTAAAATTGGGGGACCTGGATCAAGGAGATCCAGGTCACCCCAATTTTATCATTCATTTCATCAACATTCAAACATTCAACTTTCTATTCTAATTGATTATTTTTATATTCATTAAACTTATTTACACAGTCACACGTGCTTAGTTTCGAGTACCTATACGATTTTATTTTAGTAAGCAAAAATGAGATACTTGATCTGTTCAATGCAACTATGATCTCGCGAATGGACGAGCATTGTTGCTACGTGATATTTATAACACAATGTTTGCTTTATTGACTAACAGATTTTTTTTCAATGAACTTTATTTGCTAAATGACATTAAAATAATGGGAATATACTTAGTTTCTTATGGGTGATTTAATTTTAAAGCTTCTGTAATGAAACTACATTATTGTAATGAATAAGCAAGTATTTATTAGTTCATATAATTACAACTTAAATAAACAAATTAATTGCAATTAATTAGACAAAATGAACTAACAAAAGAACACTGAACCGAAGGACTGAAGGAATTAACAGATGCAGTAGGTGATCCGGGTGCTCGTAGGACCTATCCGTTTTTCTTCTTACAAGGATTGATAAAAAGTATTGTTTAAATATGGTAGCATGTCTTTGACACGTAAGTAGATGTTATCGGTGTAAATGCTCTTTACAATATGCTGAACACATATTTCAGCACTGCACTGGCACATAGAATTACTTTCAACTTGGTTTGCATCGTAAATTTCGATCCGTATAACTTTAGTGCCACCGGTGGAAACCGTTTTGTAAAAACTTATCAACTCCTTATTATTAGTTGTATTTGTATTTTGAACACATGGGGTTCGTTGTCGTTCATCCTCATCCAAATAATTTACGACTTTATCAATCACATCAGGTTCTATCATTAACGGAGGTGAAGTTGGTGAATAAACCCAACTCGGTATCTGAAACAAAATACATTATTATTATTATTATTATTATTTCCTTTATTTATTTTCTTTACTTATTTATATATTTTTAAACCTTTTTATACAATATATACATTAGAAAAAAAAAAAAACATTTAAAAATATAAAAATAGTAGCCCACCGATATCGGGAACAGGGTCCAAGCTACCGGTGGTCAGGGCTCCAGAGATAGGAACCTCCTGACAATGCGAGCCGTGTCCAGAAGTACCGCTTTCTGAATCAAGCCCTTGATCCAGCTGCCCAGCGAGAGCCTCCTAAGGTGTTGGTCGAGGCTCGTGGCTATTAAGCCATTGGCCGATACGACTATCGGTACAATGATTGCGGAGTCCACTTCCCACATGTCGACAACCTCGCGAGCCAAGTCAATATACTTGATTTGTTTGTCTTTCTCGGCTTTCACGAGGTTCTCGTCATGCGGGACGGTTATGTCTACAATCATTGCACGCCTCACAATTCGGTCCACCACCACTATATCAGGCTTATTGGCAACAATAGTCCTGTCAGTGATGATGGACCGATCCCAGTACAATGTGATATTGCCATTATCGAGAACTGGGTCGGGCGCATACCTATAATATGGCACCTCCGACTCCACAAGAGAGTATTTCAGAGCAAGTTGCTGATGGATAATCCTGGCTACAAGGTTGTGCCTATGCAAGTATTCTCCGTTAGCTAGACGAGAACAACCAGAGACAATGTGGCGAATTGATTCTCCCGGACGGTGACATGCCCGACATATGTCGACCGTGCCGTCTTTCACAATAAATCTCCGGTAGTTATTCGTCATGATAACTTCGTCCATAATTGCACAAACAAAACCTTCGGTTTCTCCAAAAAGATCACCGAAACGCAGCCAGGCTACGGACGCTAGTTGGTCTACGTCAGGCCCATGTAGGGCCCGGAAAAAGCGTCCGTGAAGCTCCTTACTCTGCCATACCGCCCTGCGATCGTTAGTGTCAAGCACTGCAGGTTTGCGCCAGTTCTCATTTGCCAAGGAGAGCGGGGTGAGTCCCTTGTCCACCGCCACTACATTTCGATGCATACCCACGTCGACAGCTAGGAAATATTCCCTAAGACTGCATATCTCGCGATTGTGGAGAGTCTTAGCATTTAAAAAGCCTCGACCTCCACACTTTCGCGGGATATACAGTCTCATTACCGACGACCGTGGGTGATGCATTCGATACGCAGTAAGCAGTGTACGGACCCGCCTATCCAGGGCGTCAAGTTCCGTTTGAGTCCATTTGAGTACGCCGAAAGAGTACATCAATACTGGCATGACCCAACCGTTGAAGGCGCGCACCTTGTTTCCGCCCGATAGAAAGCTATTGAATACCTTCTTCAGGCGGCCAAAGAAGCGCTCCTTCAACGATTGCTTCATGTCAGTAACATTGATACCTAACGCTTCCGACATACCCAAATACTTGTAAGTTTCAGTTGGAGAGAGGGATCTCAGGTTTATGGAATCCGAGAGTTGAGTTCCCACGGATTCCATAATCTCTCCACGCTTTACATGCATGACCGCACATTTGTCCACACCAAACTCCATCCTGATGGCGTTACTGAATGTTTCAGTTACCTTCAGTAGCTCCATCAGTTGCAGATTAGTGGGGGCAAAGAGTTTCAGATCATCCATGTAAAGGAGGTGAGATATAACCTGACCACCTCTCTTCAACCGATAGCCTAGCCCTGAATTCTCCAGCAGTGTGCTAAGAGGATTCAAGGCTAGACAAAACCAAAGTGGACTCAAACTATCGCCCTGAAATATACCCCGCTCGATCCTTACCGGTTCGCTATTCCTCTGGATATTTCGACATCCTGGATAGCAAAGGACTGTACTCCATTGCCCCATACACGACATCAGGAAGGTGCGTAGCGTTGCATCAACTTTATACAATTCTAGCACCCTCATGAGCCATGTATGAGGCACCGAGTCATAGGCCTTCTTATAGTCTATCCAGCATGTTGACAGATCCTTTCGGGAACGCCGAACCTGTTGGCTAATGGCCATATCAATAAGGAGTAGCTCCTTAGTACCGCGGGACCCATTCCTACATCCATTTTGAGAGGCAGAAATGATGTTGTTGTTGTTAATGTGACTATTAATCTTTGCCCTCAAAATGGATGTAAGAACTTTATAGACCGTCGGTAAACACGTGATCGGTCTATAATTTTTAGGTTCCGCAGTACTACCTGATTTATGGAGCAGGTGGGTTATTCCTGTAGTTAAGAACTGGGGTAGCGACCCAGACTCTAAGGCAGACTGGAATTGAGACGCCAAGCAAGCGTGCGATCTCGTAAACCATTTAATCCAGAAATTGTGCAGCCCGTCCGGCCCTGGAGATTTCCAGTTAGGCAACGGGCGGACTGCACAAGCTACATCTTGGGGGCTGATGGAAATTGCCCCCATTTCTGGTATCGGATCGCACACACGCTCGACCTCCCGAGTCCAGTCACCCTCAGTATGACTGACAGGAACCGACCAGATGTTGCGCCAGAATGAACACATAGCATCATCATCCGGCAAGCGCGTGTCAGTCACACCTTGGTCCGGTCGCTCCCAATCCCTATATACCCACCTTTCGTTACTTCGGAATGTGCGATTCTGGGTGTATCGCTCCACTCGCCGCCTGTACCTACGAATACGGCTTGCCCATGCATACACCTTCTGCTTCAGGAAGTCGATGCGCTCTGTGACACGAGATATATAATCTCGGGGATTGACATCAGTCCCCGAAAACGCCCGTCTCACAAAGCGCATCACTCTAGGGCGTGTGTTGCCCTCCCTGAAGCAGATCAGTTTGCCGATTAGCGCTCTGGCCTCACCAATACGACGCTCGATCCTGCACTGCCATGCTGGTACGGCTGGTTTTGGTCGTGTAACTCTGTCATTGGTTATTTTTATTTTGACATGAGCTACACGACATGCCGCTACAGCCGCGCAGTACATGATCGAATGTGCATCGGTGAGGTTATCACAGTTATCAAAATGGCTTGACAACTGCGAATCCAGAGCAGCCACCAGCGCCCTGTTCTTGTTATGCATGGGCAAACGAGGTAAGCGTGGTCTAAGTTCAGGCGGCATGTAGCGGTATTCCCGAATAGCACACTCCAAAGCACTCCTCAATTCGTCATTGCACTGGGTACTTACGTTTGTAACCCTGTCATTACTCTCCTCGTCAGCGTGGCTGGGCAATTGGGTTGACTGTGCTGGTGCCACAGTCTGCGACGGAGGAGCAATGACATGGCTACACATTTCAGTGCGGAGGCGATCAAGCACACTATCATCCAACATACGGTTACGCTGGATGACGCGCACCTGATCCGACAGTCGTTGGGCCGATACGCTGACAGCTGGTTCAAGTACCTGAAACAGAGAGAGCATCCGACCACGGTACGCAGTCAGGTTATTATTATTATTATTATTATTATTATTATTATTTATTTTCACAGGTATAATAAATTATATATTATTATTATTATTATTATTATTATTTTATAATTAAAAGTAAAATATTTTCTAAAATTAGGTACTTACAGACATTGTAGAGTATCAGTAGCGCACTAAAAGAATGGAAGAACTGAATTGAATTTGTATCTTATTTTATCCTGATTTATATATAAAATATGTGTTGCTGATAGAGTTCAAAATAACGTAATGCTGAGTTGAATATATTTATGACTAGGAATAACCCGCGCCTATGCTCACGTAAATGTTGTTTTTAGCAGTAAAAAGTAATAGTAAACACATAAAAACATCTAATCTGCTGTACTGTGGAAGTAAACCATGGGGGATTTAGTAGTATGTATCACTTAAATTTAGGGTGTATTTACACGGGTCAGCCGTACTTTATACACATATAATGAAATACAGAAAAATAAAATGTAGACAACAATGTGTACCCTTACCCTAATGAATCTATATTTGGATAAAATGCTGACAGAGTTCTACTATTACTTGATGCTAAATGTAAGTCACTATATTGATTATGGTATCGGTTGATTTGTTTGTTTGTTGAAGTTTATATTGTATGAAAAGAAATGCAGGTACGATACGTTATTAGAATGAGAGAAACCAAGGTACTAGCATAGTACAACATAATCAATAACTCATATATATTTTTTGGATTGGTTAATATGATATCTTGTTTTGCAATGTAAGCATACATCTTCTCGATGACATATTTGGTAGTACATCGTCATAATTTGGCTGTATATAAAGTGCATCGATGCCAGACAAAATCACAAACTGCTCTCCCGAGGGAAACAATCATCACCTTCAGCCTTATCACATCTGAGCTTCAACCAGAATCAAAAATCTTCAAAATGTAAGTAGATCATAATTAATATTTTATTAGATGTGTTTAAATGTGTCATCACAAGGTCTATTCTATGAATGATCGAATGTACATATGTATGAATGAATGATTGAATGAATGCATATAGGTATAAATGAATGAATGAATACACAAATGATGGAATGATTGAATAAATAATTGAATTAACATGAATGAATTATTGAATGTATGGATGCATAAATGAATAAATGATGCTATTCTTATTCCTATCCGGCTTTTCAGTGGAATCTCGTAATCTATAAATAAGATGCTCCCTATGTTTTTAATGCAAATTTTATATTTTCAATTCCGAGTTTAACGGAGTCCTCCACTCATTTATTTTTTCTATCAGGTTAATATAATATTTCAAATTATATTGTTTCAGGTCCAAGTCATATTCATCTACATTGCCTCAACTGTGTTCATCGGATGAAGAGTCAGAGATCGAGACGCAGTCAGTGCAGCAGAAATCGACTTCTTCTTCTTCTTCTTCTTCGAATCGACTCAAAAAATCGACTACTAACAAGCGGTTCAAAACCGATCGAGTCGATGGGTCTAAGACGCACGGACCCAAGAAACCTAAAATACAACCGGTGCCGTTAACCAGCAACAAGCTGACTGCACGGGATCTATTCGGTAGTGAGAGCGATGAAGAGGATTCGTCTGCGAAGCCGTCCACATCGACTGGTAAAAAACCGACTCCTCTTTATTCTTATTTCACTAAGAGGATTAGCAAAGGCTATGCCAGAAAAATAAGTGAGACAAAGCAGGGGCCTTATTACGTAGAGGTAAAGGTGTATAATTGTGATGAAATCACAGACGTACCACCAGTAAATAGATGGCGCCATTCAATAGTTACTATCAAAACAAAAGTTGATGCGGACACGGAGATGTGGCGCCATCTAAAAGGATTTACGTCTTCAGTTGAACAAGATTTTAGTAATTGTCCAGCTACCCTTATAAATTCTTATTATTAGCACATACTATGTACTTACTCTTACTAGTTTTTACACAACATATGTAAAAACACTTAATAATTACAAAATAATACCTAAGTATACATACATACATATGTACTTTATATTATAAGTAATCTTTATAATATCTAAATACTTGTACCTAAATAATCAATTAATAAATAAATAAAATATTATGTTATTTAAATCCAATGTTTTATTTCACAGTTGTACAGTCCAGAGATGGCAGAACACCTTTAACAAGACCATTTAGTAAAATTGTGAATTGTACCAAATGTGGAACTGAAATACCACGAAACCAGTTTGCATATCATAAGAGAACTAATATACACAAGACAAATAGCTTATTGAGTACTGAATTTAAAAATATTTTTATTGTAGCAACAGCATTTAAAAATAGAATTGTAACTTTTCGTCTGAACTTAGCTCAGGATGGCGAGCACCTCACTCGTGAGGCGATCCCGAGTAATAGTCAGACATGTATACCTCAGGATGACGAGCACCTCACTCGTGAGGCGATCCCGAGTAATAGTCAGACATATATACCTCAGGATGACGAGCACCTCACTCGTGAGGCGATCCCGAGTAATAGTCAGACATATATACCTCAGGATGACGAGCACCTCACTCGTGAGGCGATCCCGAGTAATAGTCAGACATATATACCTCAGGATGACGAGCACCTCACTCGTGAGGCGATCCCGAGTCATACTCAGATATGTACAGGTCAGAATGACGAGCACCTCACTCCTGAGGCGATGCTGAATTCTGTACATCCAGATATTGATAAATTAATAACTATGATATTGAAGAAGTATGATTGCATAAAAGTAAATTTTGAGCTTTTTGCAAAGTTTCTTCTGCTAAAATCTGACGACGAACAGATAGAACTGAAATCTTTTAACACTAAGTATGATATTATCTATAAAAATACTGATATACACGAGTTCTTTTTGAATAAAATACATGTATTTATGCGCAAAATGTCTGAATTTGAACATGTACAGTCAGGTTGGACATATCTTTCGCTAAGTCATATTGAGATTAATATATGTAAATATTGTCCCATGAGAGGCGGCACGTACGTAGAGTTGCCCTCACTAATAAAAAATACTAAAAGTTGTTTGAATTTACGTAATAATGACGAGTATTGTTTCTTATGGTCTGTCGTAGCTGCATTATTTCCTCGTACAAATAATGTGTGCAGAACGACATCCTATCCTCATTATAGCCAAGTTCTCAATATTCAAGGAATGTCATTTCCTCCTTCACAGAATGACATCCAACTTTTTGAGCGGTTAAATCCTACAATAAGCGTTACCATTTATGGGCTAGATAACAAATACGTTGTTACTGGCCCGTTATACATGACGAATAAGAAAAAAGAAAAACATGTTCATTTATTATACTTTGAACGGAATGGTAAAGGACATTACTGTTTAATAAAAGATCTTATACGATTAGTTCGACGCCAGGTTACTCAGCACCATGGCAAAGTTTTTTTATGCGATTCATGTTTACAATTTTTTACAAATGAAAAGAAATATGTTTCTCATACTTGTTCTAAAATACTAACTATACTACCGGAAAAAGATACCATATTGAAATTCAAACATTATGAAAGAAAACTTAAAATTAATTTTATTATTTATGCTGATTTTGAGAGTTTGCTAATAAATTGCAATGAAAATAGTTCTAAAAATACTAAGACACTAAAAAAGCATCAACCTTCAAGTTTTGCATATTATATATGTTGTTGTCATGACAAAAAACTTAACAAGTTTGTCACGTACAGAGGCATAGATTGCGTCGAAGTCTTTATTAAACGTTTAGTAAAAGATGTAAAGCGGATAAATAAAGTTTTGTTTACTCATTTATCAATGAAACCTTTAACTTATAAACAAGAACGAGAATATCGAAATGCAACTAAGTGTCATATATGTAATCAGTCATTGTCTGGAGATAAAGTTCGAGATCATGATCATATTACTTCCGAGTATAGAGGGGCAGCGCACTCACATTGTAATTTGATGTATAAAGTGTGTCCATTCATACCGGTAGTATTTCATAATCTAAGTGGTTATGACTCGCATATATTTATAAGAGAGTTGGCTAAATATGAGGGCTCAATTAAAATAATCCCAAAAACTAAAGAAAAATATCTTACAATAACTAAGCTAATTAAGACAAAAAAAGGTGCTCGTTCAGTACAGATTAAGTTTATTGATTCATTTCATTTTCTTAGCTCAAGCTTAGATTCTTTAAGTAAAAGCTTGTCAGATAAAGATTTTGTTTATTTGTCAAGAGAATTTAAGGATAAAACCAAACTTAAGTTATTACGTAAGAAAGGTATTTATCCATATGATTATATGGACGACTGGTCAAAATTTGATGAAAATCAACTACCCCCAAAGTCTAGTTTTTATAATAGTTTAACTATGGAATTTCTATCAGATGACGAATATGCTCACGCCCAAGATATTTGGAACAATTTTAACATAACAACGCTTGGTGAATACAGTGATCTGTATTTGAAATGCGATGTTTTGTTGTTATGCGACATATTTGAAAAATTCAGAGATACAAGTTTATTTTTTTACAAACTGGATCCTGCTCATTATGTAACTTCACCTAGTTTGAGCTGGGACGCTATGCTTCTGTACACTAACATTGAATTAGAGCTCATTAGTGACTTAGAAATTTATACATTTATTGAAAAAGGTATACGAGGAGGCTTGGCACAATGTTTCCTCCGTCATGCTAAGGCAAATAATAAGTATTTACCTCATTATAATGATTTAGAACCCTTGAGTTATTTAATATATCTAGATTGCAATAATCTATACGGTTATGCAATGACTAAAAAGTTACCGGTTTCAGAGTTCAGATTTTTAACTCGACATGAAATCGCCAACTTTAATGTATTGTGTGTATCAGATGACAGTTTGTATGGTTTTATTTTAGAAGTAGATTTATATTACCCGGATTGTATTCACGATCAGCATAAAGACTTGCCATTTGCTGCAGAGAAATTTGTACCCCCAGGAGGGAAATCAGCTAAGTTAATTGCTAATCTGTATGATAAAGTAAATTATGTTATTCATTACATACATTTAAAACAATGCATAAAAAATGGTTTGATTTTAAAAAAGATTCATCGCATACTAACTTTTAAACAAGATGATTTCTTAAAGAAATATATAGATCTTAATACCAATCGGCGTATGGCATCAAAAACTTCTTTTGAAAAAGATTTTTTTAAACTTCTAAATAATGCGATATTTGGTAAAACTATAGAAAATAAAAGGAAACAAGTTGACATAAAACTGGTAACCAAATGGGATGATAAGAAAAACTTCACGAATAAGAAACTTTGTGCACAGAAATTGATTTCAAAACCTAATTTTACAAGTGTGTCAATATTTGCAGAGGATTTTGTAGCTATACAATTGAATCGTGATAAAATAATATTAGACCGACCAATTTACATCGGATTTACAGTTCTGGAGTACGCCAAACAACATCTATATCAGTTTCATTATGATTTTATAAAAAAGAAATATGGAGATAATGTTGAATTATGTTATACAGATACCGATAGCTTACTTTACTTAATTTATACAGATGACTTTTATCATGATATGTACGATAATTTAACATATTTTGATACTAGCAATTTTCCAATAGATAATCAATTTAACATACCAAGAATTAACTCAAAAATCCCTGGCCTATTTAAGGACGAAATGGGGGGTGATGTAATTACTGAATTTACAGGTTTACGAGCAAAACTATATTGCATTAGCAGTTTAAACACACAGATAACAAAAGCGAAAGGTATGTCTAAATCTGTTACTAAACATTTAAAACAAAGTAATTACAATGATTCTTTGTTATTAGATAAAAGTCAGTCTTTAAAAATGAATATTATAAGATCTATCAAACATATATTGTACTCACAACAAGTTAGTAAGCAAGTATTAAACAGAAACGATGACAAAGTTCAGATACTTTCAGATCAAATTCACACTTTGCCCTGGGGATTTTATGATGCGATGATCTAAACCAATGTCCTTCAAACTTTTTATTCAATTTATTATCAATTATAATGTAATCCACATCTTGAGAACCACTGTTCTAAATTTTATTCATATGAAATACATAATTTAAAAATAATAAAATAAGAATAAATTAATGTACCTATTGTGTAGAAATGGTGTATGTTAATTATTTTAGAATAAGGTTTGTACTATTAATAAATATATTACGCTACTATTATGATGAACTTATAATAAAGTAATATGTTTCAAACCATGGGCTTTTATTCAAACGTATTCAACTTTCTAAACATCCATCATTAAATTTAAGTTAATGCTTGTTCCATGATAAGGTTCATATAGTAACGAGTATATAAGTGTACGTTAGGCGGTAATTAGATCAATATGCACTATGAAGTTGATCAAACAACCCATATCTCTAAACGTTAATAATATAAGATTAAGTGACTCTGTTCACCACATAAGACATAGTGCTTTATTGCCAAATACCATTCGCTGTATAATATGCGGTCCATCAAGTTGTGGTAAAACGAACGTTATGATTAGTTTACTGCTTCATGAAAATGGGCTCAAATTTAAAAATCTTTATCTTTACTCTAAAACTTCTTTTCAACCAAAATACCGTTTCTTGACCGAAGTATTAAAAAGAGTGCCGCAGATTAACTTTTATGAGTTCAACGATGATAAAGATGTCATTTCTCCGAGTGAAGCTTTAGCAAATTCTGTATTTATTTTTGATGATGTTGCATGTGAAAATCAAGTAAATATCCGCAATTATTTCTGTATGGGTAGGCATAAACAAATAGATTGTTTCTATTTATCTCAAACCTATTCTAAAATCCCGAAGCAATTGTTACGTGATAATGTTAATTTCCTTATTATATTCAAACAAGATGATGTGGATTTAAAACATATTTATGAAGAGCATGTTAGTTCTGATTTAAAATGGAAAGAGTTCAGAAATATTTGCCAAACTGTTTGGAGTAAACCTTATAATTTTCTACTTATTAATAAAGAATCGTCATTAAATAACGGAAGGTACAGACAGAATTTTGATATGTTTTTTAAATTTGACTGACTGTTTACATGCACATATAAGTAATTAACTCGCAAAATCAAACTCAGTATAATTTGTACTTTAGCTGAACGCAGTTGGTGTAATATACCATGGAGAAAAATATTAAAATAGAATTAATGAAGTCTGTAAACTCCATAAAGAATAAAATAAAACAAATGAAGGACCAAGAATACTCAATAAACTTGTCACTCGATCAAATGCTAAAACCTGTCACAGGCCCTCTTAAAACTCTAGTTGATTCGAATATAACTATGGAAAAACTTAAACATTTGGAAAATACAACACTTACTAAATCTGAAGACATCGAATTGGATGAAATAAATACTAGCTCTTCTACAAATTTTTTGGACTGTTACGAACCAAAACCTAATTCTACACAATTGGTTAAAGAGACTTCTGAAATGGTATTACCAGATGATTTAGAAATCTCATTAGAGGATCAGGATATCTGTAATATTTGTGATGGTGTAAATATACCGTTTGGAATAAGAAGTGACAACAAAACTTTATTGATAGGAAATTCAGTAGTATCGTTTTCCAAAATTGACAGTTTGAATAATGAAAATGTAATTTTGATTAAAATCGGTGATAAATCCTACAATTTAACTCCTGGTCTGAAAGAACTTTTACTTCGAAAAAAACCTGATTTAAAATTAATATCCAACAAAGATAAACTTATCTACAAGGATATATTGTATTATACAAATGTTCATAAGAGAGACTTCAATCCAAAAGGTCAAATAAAAGGAGATAAAGGAATAAAATATCGTGAAATAATCAGACCTTTGTTTTCTGAAACGTCTAACGATAATATTCATACTAAACTTGGGGGATACTTGCCAATGTTAAAGAAATATAAAAGAAATACTGACCTAGTATATTGGGATGACCCCAACGAATTAGTTGAGAGATTGAAACTATTAATTGCTTCAAAAGATGCTGGCAATACAAACCATGATAATGAAATACTATCGATAATTGAAGAATTAAAAGAAGCTGACATAATAAAAGAATAAATAGTAGCAATAACATGGTTTTCATTCAGTATCATTGCTGGATTCACTACAAATGTTTATATACTGAGTTTTGAATATGAGTAAAGCCGACGTGGTAAACGAAATTCATAAAAATGCGAGGGTAAACTTTCCACGAAGACATGTTATTATGAAAGATATAGATGACCTTTGGCAAGCAGACTTAATTGATATGCAATCGATTTCCAAAGAAAATAAAAATTACAGATTTATTCTTACCGTTATTGATACATTTTCGAAATATGCTTGGGCCTTTCCTTTGAAAAGTAAGACCAAAGATGTTGTATGCAACTCTTTCAAGATTTTGTTGAATAAAGGGCGTATCCCCAAAAATCTGCAAACGGATAATGGAACAGAATTTTATAATAATAAATTTCAAAAACTTATGAAATCTTTTTGTATAAACCATTATTCAACCTTCTCAACAAAAAAGGCATCAATAGTTGAGCGTTTTATCAGAACATTAAAATCCAAACTGTATAAGGAATTCAGTTTAAAAGGTGACTATAACTGGATAGATAATACCCTAATTAATGTTATCTATAAATACAATCACACCTATCATCGGACAATTGATGAAATCCCGGCAAACGTGGACAGTACTAATAAAACATGCATATTAGGGAGATATTTCAGGTTGGTAAAAACCGATAATATAAAAAGCAAGTTTAAAGTGGGTGATTTTGTACGTATCAGTAAATACAAAGGAACATTTGAAAAGGGGTATACTCCCAACTGGTCGACAGAAATATTTAAAATTCGAAAAATACAAAATACAACTCCTATTACCTACTTAATTGAAGATGCTATCAGAGGCCAACCCATTTTAGGTGCATTTTATGTGCAAGAGCTGCAAAAGACAAAACATCCTAATTTATATCTAGTCGAGAAAGTTCTTAGAAGTAAAGGAAATAGGGTTTTAGTAAAATGGTTAGGTTTGTCTTCATCTGAAAACAGTTGGATTGATAAATCGAATATTTATTAAGTGTTCAACTCATGATGCATCAGTCTAATGATGGGTATTGGAGAGAGCAGTCTTCTCAATTGGCTTATAAATAATTTACCAATTGAATTACATTTACCAGGATACAATTATTGCGGTCCAGGCACTAAGTTAATAAAAAGGCTTACACGCGGGGATGAAGGTGTTAATAAATTAGACGAATATTGCAAACAACACGACATTGCCTACCACAAGTCTTCAAACTTAAAGGAACGCCACAAGGCAGATTTAGTTTTGTTAAATATGGCTAAACAGCGAGCACTTGCCCCAGATGCTAGTGTAGGGGAAAAACTGGCAGCGCGCTTAGTAAGCAGCGCTATGTCAACAAAAATAAAAACTGGTTTTGGTTTAAAGAAAGATAGCAATAAGTGTTCTCGTAAAATTGAAGCTGGAAAAGGGTTGAAAAATAAATTTAAAAATGTTATTAACAAAACGAAGAGACATATGAAAAAGTTAAAACCGAAATGCAAGAAAGTGGCAATAGAATTAGCTATGGCTGCTGTCAGAGAATTAGCTAATGATTCATCTATAAAACTTCCTCGTGTTATTCCTATACCAAAAACTGGTGGAGTATTGCCTTTGATTCCGATTTTTGCGGGATTATCGGCTGCAGGAGCATTAGCAGGCGGTGCAGCTGGTATTGCTAAAACCATAAATGAATTCAAGATGGCTAAAAAGTTATTGATTGAATCGAAGAGACACAATGAAAAGATGGAAGCTTTATGTATCGGAAAAGGACTACACCTTAAACCACATAAAGCTGGGTTCGGAATTTTTGTATCGAAAGAAAAAAACTAAGATATCGGCTACCCAAACGAGCCTTGAGTAATTTAGACATTCTGAAATATGGAAATAATATTCCCTATTTCAGAGGTGTCTTTATGAGAGATAAACTCCCTAAACACCCTTTTAAAAAAGAATGTGGGGTTATAAATTTAGATAGCTCTAAAAATCCTGGTTCTCATTGGGTAGCCTATGCAAAATACAATGATTATATCGAGTATTTCGATAGTTACGGAAATCTTAAGCCTCCAAAGGAATTCATAAAATACCTAGGATACAAAATTCACTATAATTATGATAATATTCAGCGTGATCACCCTTATAATTGTGGACATCTTTGTTTAAACTTTTTGAAGAATTTTTGGTGTAGTGAAGGAATAAAATAAACAGATTCTTCCAAAAGAGGTCAGTATTAAAGCATGTCTACTACAGTTACCATCTCTGGAAGTAAATCGGAATTGGTTTCATACTTTCAACCACCACTACATTTGTCAGATCAATATGAGTGTGGTTTGGTATACTTTTCAGTATTAAAATCAAGACCGAATATTCCTATTACTAACAAAGGTCTGTCTGTAATCAGAATCGAATGTGATCTGGTTCATGGTTCGTACTGCAACGGATTACCAACTCATTTTATTCATGAATTTGTGTCTGATACTACTCCAGGTCATCAGTGCATGGAAATACCACAAAATGTTATTTACTTTCCAGTAAACAAAAATATAATTTCATCAATATCTGTTAAGATTGTGGATCAGTTTGGTCACTGTATTAACTTTGGAGAGGAACAAGTTCAGTTACGTCTTCATTTAAGAAAAACAAAATGATAGTATATTATAAAAACATCCAAGCGAATAAAAAACGTCTTAGTTCTTCTGCGATTGCTAAGGTGCAAAGACGTAAGAAAAAAGTTAAGAAATTGTCTAGAGAAAATAAAGATTTCCTTAAAGCCCTGGGGTTTAAAGTATGAATATACTACAGATTACTGAATCACCGCACTTCGACACTTCGATCGAAAGTTATGAAGTCCATTCATACAATCCCTACAATAACAGCTTTAGAGAAAACGATGAAATCAGAATTCCCATCCACCAGCAAGACATATACGTGCTACCATCAGCCAGTTCAATTTACGTCGAAGGACAGGCGAAGCTCTTCGGTAAAGATGGGAATCCAATCAAGAAAACTGTTACGTTCAGTAATAACCCTGTTATGTCTTTGTTTCAAGACATCAGATATGAAATGAATGGTATTGAAATAGACCGCATCAAAAATTCTGGAATAACGACAGCAATAAAATCATACATCTCATTAAATGAAGCAGAAAATAAAGTTGCTGCCCTATGGGGTTGGAGTTTAGACGGATTTCAAAGTGATGGATATTTCAGTGCTGTGATACCATTAAATAAGGTTTTAGGGTTTGCTGAGGATTACAATAAAATAGTGATAAATTGCAAACACGAACTTATATTGAACAGAAGTAACACTAATTTAAATAGTGTTATTTTGAATGATGATATTGCTCATTTTCAAATAGACATACAAAGAGTTCAGTGGAGGGTGCCGCACGTAAAAGTATCAGATCGAGAACGACTGACACTTTTAAAACATTTAGAAAGAGATAAACCTATTCAGATGGCGTTTAGAAATTGGGATTTATATGAGTATCCGTTACTACCTAAAACTACAAAGCATTCTTGGTCAGTTAAAACTGCTTCACAATTGGAAAAACCCAGATATGTAATTTTTTGTTTACAAACTAATCGAAAAAATAATAAAACTAAAGACAGTTCAGTATTTGATCATTGTGAAGTAACAAACGTAACGCTCTTTTTGAATTCACAATATTATCCATATGAACCTTTAGGGTTAAAGTTTTCTGAGAACAAATATAGTATATTATACGAAATGTTTGTGAAATTTCGTCAGTCGTATTACAACTGTCCTGTAGACCCGTTACTTGACCTGAAGCAGTTCAAAGAAAAAGCCCCTCTCTTTATCTTAGACTGCTCAAGACAAAACGATAGCCTGAAAACAGGTCCTGTGGATGTGAGGTTGGAAATTGAATGTTCTACAGCAATCCCAGATAAGACGACTGCATATTGTTTGATTATAAACGACCGACTTGTGGAATATAAACCTTTGAGTAACATAGTGCGCAGGTTATCATGACTGTTATTGTAGATGTTCAAGGGTTTAAAACAGAAACAAATGAATTTATTATTAAAGAAATTGCCATATTATGTGATAAAAAAGTTGCAGTATTTTTAATTAAGCCACCATTTACATTTCACCATTTAACGAAGCCAGAAAAAAGACAAGTCAGTTGGATTGAACGTAATAGAAAGATATACTGGAGTGAAGGATTTGTGTCTTACTCAAATCACCAGAATTTGATTGTAGATATTTTAAGAGATAAATGTGTTTACACTAAAGGTTTCGAAAAAGTGTTGTGGTTAAAAAATATTTCGAAAAATAATAACATAAATAATTTAGAAGATGAAGGTTGTCCTAATTTATTAAGCTTGTACAATAAATATGAACATTCTCATGATGTGTATAGTTGTATTTATCATGATGAAGTATGTGCTTTAAAAAATGTAATATGTTTAAATAAATGGTGGATAGATAATAAATTTTTGTAATAAATATTTTCTTGTTTAATTTTTCAAAATGTTACCCAATTTTAAGTATCAGTTTCCTATCCCCACCAATCCCGAAACGTATAAGTTGTTAACAACTGCTGTGCGATGTCATTATAGTATTACACTTATTATCTGTATCAAGAACTAGAAAGCGAGTAAGCAGACCATGTGTCAAAATAAATACAATCCTCGATATGACATGTATAATACATATAAAATGCGTGAATTTTCATTTGGTTATTATTGGGCAATGGCTGATTCAGGGAGAAGATCGGTGATGGAAATGGCTGACGCTGGATTTTTTTATTGTGGAAATGGTGCAAATGATAAAGCAGCATGTTTCTCATGTGGAGGTGTTATAGAAGATTGGGAGATTTATGATGATCCTTGGATGCAACATGCTATACATTTTCCTCAATGTTTTTATTTGAACGCTGTGAAAGGAAAATATTATATTAATAATTGTCTGAAACAGTTTGCGCCATTGTATCGTGCTCCAAAATGAGTCGATTAATATGTACCCTATTAGAATGTTTGTGTACCTACATGATGCCATATTGCACTCAAAATGAAGCAAATTTGTGTATATATTATAAAAGCGTCGTGCATCACAGCAGTTCAACTCTGAACATTGCAGTGGAAAGACTCAATTTTAAATTTATCTCCTAAATAAATAACTAAATTTATTTATATTAATGTTTCCCTCAATGAAATCTGATTTAGATGGAATTCGTAAAATTATTTGCAAGAATGCTAGGGGTGACATAATTTATATTCAAGATATGCACCCTAGAAAAATAAAAATATCGAAGACATGTGAATTAAAACATCAGGATAATGATATAACCCAAACAGAAGATTTATTTTACCAGAAGTTGGAAGATTCAGTGAAATCTAACTTGAAAAATACTCACCACCTTATACTCAAAAGCGAATCTGGTGAGAATCTTCGCAAATTCATTAAAGTTGACAACAAACAAGCTGATCACCGAAAATCGATTGTGACTTCGTCAAAGAATAGTGAGAGTAATATATTGACAACAACAGCAGATTTATTCCATCAGGAAAGTGATACAGCACATGAATTAGTTTTACCTGCATTAGAAGATATTGATTGCTACCAGATACAGCCAGGAAATGAAATTTGTTTCATATAAATTGTGTCCCCATCACTAAAGCGAGAGAAAGTAATCAAATAAATTTATCAAAGAAACAAAAATATATGTATAATGGTTTTTTTCTTATCCCATCCCAATGTTTCCCTTGGATTATTATCTATTTAGAGTCTTGCATATCTGAATCTATTTGAATAGATATTTCCGATGCAATAAACAGCATAATTATTCTAAATTCTAATAGTAGACCATCAATGCAACAAACAAGATTTCGTATATTTTTGAAATGATGATGATGATGATGATGTAAATTAAATTGGGTGTTTCTGGATCGAAGAATGTTGATGAAATGAATGATAAAATTGGGGTGACCTGGATCTCCTTGATCCAGGTCCCCCAATTTTACTCTACTATTATTATTATTATATTATTATTATTTACAGAGTGGATCACTGTGGGGTGGGATAGGGCTTTACGACTGATTTAAATCCATCCGCGTGGAAAGACACGCGCTTAGGGTCTCCTCGCGCTATATTGATACTAAATACC